>OX608050.1:11800000-12311851 GCA_951509405.1 Machimus rusticus
CCATAGCGCTATACGCTCGGTCTACGTTTGCGCGGTTGATGTCAGCAAGTCTTTCGACACTGTTTCACACGGGGCCCTCATCAATATATTAAAAAGATATAGCTCCTCACAAGGTTTGGTGAACTACTTAGAAACTGTGTACCGGAATACTTCAACAATCCTGCATGGCAACGATTGGGTATCAGGACCAATAATACCCAGAAGAAGAGTCAAGCAGGGGGACCCACTCTCTCCCATCTTATTCAACTTAGTCACGAATCAAGAATCCCTCAACTGTCAAAGTGGCAAGGTGGCTATTTCTGAGCTGTGCGACTTTTTCTTTCTGTGACGGGTTTTTATCTGAGTTTTGTGAAGTTTTTCTGCCTCGCGCACTTCTCGATCGTTCCTGTGAACTATTGGTGGCAACGCAGGTAGTTTCCTAGGTTTTCAAGGAGGATTTCTGGATCATCCGCATCGACTGGAGTGAGGTTACGGCACCGCCCGCTCATTGTTTTTCCGGCCGGAGGAACTACTTTCGGTGGCCCTGGTCCACCTGCTTTTTGCTTTTGGTTTGTTTTTGCCTTTCTTTTGCTGTATTATTTCCTCGGCTAATGCTCCTCCCTCCGCGTAGGGAGTTTTTCTAGGTTCCCGCGGAGCCCCTACTTGCCGGTACTATAACCCCACTTTTATTCCTTTCCGAGTGTGCACCCCGTGCAGGGCTCCTGGCACTGCCGGGACAGTCCAGACGTGCGTGGGCCTTCCCGAGGGGGAGGGAAGGGAATGGGGAGCAACGACCCCAAACTTTCGCTGTCATCCGAGGATGAGCTGCTTGCCTCCAGCCAGGAGACGGTTCTGGGCCTGAGCGGTGCGGAGAGTGCCAGCCATAGCACTCCCACGCCGTCTGGGAGCGGGATGGCCTCCTGTCTGGCAGTTAGGATAGCCCAGGGCGCCAGCCATAGCGCCCCCTCGCAGGGCAGACGCAAACCCAAATCCAGCGGCGAGCGCGCAAGAAGCCAGTACCAGAAGGCCGTCTTTATTCTTAACAAGATTGCTAGGAATGAAGCGGCGGGTACTGTGCACCAGAGGGATGCTGCTGACAAAACCAAATACCAGGCGGTTGTAGATGACTACAACAGGAGCCGAGCTAGCAAGAAGGAGAAATCCCTGCGACAGGAGGCTGTAAAGCGCAACCGCTCTCGGGATGAGAGCGTGTATACAGCCAAGCGCAGTAAGGTTGCTGCTTCCTCCGTTTCTTCCGCAGCAGCAGGCGATGGCAATCTCGTCAAGCCATCAACCGGGCTCGCCGAGGGAGGCAAAGCCTCCGGGGACGGTCAGCCCAGAAGGTTGTTGAGTGAGATCGTCAAAGATCAAGTCAAGCCAGCGGCAAACTCCCCAGTGAGGCCTGGGGGAACATCGAAGCCAGGCTCGCTGAGATGGTCATGGACCATCTCGTTCAGGGCGGAGCGCCGCCGTGCTTTGACTCCTCTATAGTGGTTAGGGGTTATAGGATCATCAGGTGCGATGATCAGTTTTCCAAGGATTTCCTTGGCTCGTGCGTCGCTAAAATTAGCGACTCCTGGGAGGGCTTGAGGCTCAAGCTCATTCCGGCCAAGGACATTCCCAGGAGGCCGAGGGCTCGCATCTGGTTGCCCAAAATGAAGCTCGAAGGAGTCAAATTTTTAAAATGTTTACATCTCCAGAATCCGGAGATTCCAATGGATGACTGGACTGTCATCAAGGTTGAGGAAGCCCAGCATAACAACATGTCTTTCCTGCTGGTTATTAACGAGGAATGCCTGGAGGCCCTCGAGAAGGCAGACTATAAGCTTAAGTTTGGTATCAGGCTTGCCAAGCTTAAAGTCTTCAAATCCGGTAACCCTGACGCCGAGCTGGATCCGGCCGGCGGCCTTTTGGAGGGCATGAGACTGGACGAGGAGCTCCCTACCGAAACGTCTACCGCCAATGCTGAGGGTTGTACAGATTAACCTCCAGCACTCTAGGAGTGCCTCGGATAATCTGCTGGTTCTCCTAAGGGAGGAAAACATCGACTTGGCTTTGGTGCAAGAACCCTGGATCTCGAAGGTTAGAGGACTCCAGGATAAATCCTATAACATCTTTTACAAAGTTTTACCCGGACTAGGTAAGCCAAGAACGTGCTAAGAAGCACGTGAAGGCCTTCCTTTGTCCTGATTTCAGCTCTGCCGATCTTACCGTCGTTAAGGTGGAGGATAGGGACATGGGAGATTTGTTTATCTCCTCCGCCTATATGACTCACGATAAGCCGGCTCCACCGGACGAGTTTGCTGACCTAGCAGCGTTTACCTCCTCAAGGAAGGCTACCCTACTGGTGGGTTGTGCCCGGCACACTCTGTGGGGAAGCTCTGTATGCAATGAAAGAGGTGAGTCACTATTCGATTTTATTATCAATTCTGATATTTCTGTGTGCAATGTGGGCTCCACTCCAACCTTTCACTTTCCTAGCACTGAGGAATTCGTTGGTTGGGAGGAGGTGCTTGATATCACCTTGCTCACTGCCAATAATCGCTTTAAGGTGGAAAACTGGAGGGTGTCGGATCTGAGATCCTTCTCAGACCACAGCTGGATCCTTTTCAGTTTGGACCTCCAGACTGAGTCCCCTAAACCTTACAGAAACCCTAAACGAACTGACTGGAAGAAATTCAGTCGTATCTTTAAAAAGAAATTCCCTGCTTCTCCACCCTCAGCGATTGCCTCAACGGAGGAGCTGGAGTCGAGTATCAGGCGATTTGTTGAGGCCATGAATGTTGCCTTTAAGGCATCGTGCCCAATAAATTACAGTAAAAAAACCTTGCCTTCGTGGTGGAATGAGGATCTGTCGGACCTGAGGAAGCTGACTAGAGCGATCTTCAACCTCTGCTATAAGCATAAGTTCTGACAGCCGTATAAAGACTGCCTTAAGATTTACAAGAAAGCCGTAACTACTGCCAAGCGGGTGGCCTGGGTAGACTACTGTGAATCTTTAGAAGGTGTTAGGGACTCGGCTAAGCTAAGCAAGATTCTCGCAAAAGAGCACGTCTCCTCCTCCTTCATTAGGAAGTCGGACGGAACGTGGGCGGAATCGGCCTCCGAGTCACCAGCGCTCTTAATGGATGCGCATTTTCCCGGTAGCACTGACAGCTGTCCGGACACCCTGAGCTCGCAAGGTGTCCGGCAGCTGTCTTGCGAAATACCTCGAGGGGGTTGTAAATGAGCAAAGCACGTTACTGGCGGTCAACAGCTTCTCTCCGTTTAAGTCGCCTGGCCTGGATGGCATTCTGCCGGTTATGTTGCAGAAGCTACAGAGTACTGTAGTTGCTTGGCTTGTTGCGTTCTTTAGAGGCTGTTTGACTCTTCGCTACATCCCTGACTCGTGGAAGCGGGCACGAGTAGTTTTCATTCCTAAGGCTGGCAGACGCGGTCATGAATTGGCGAAGGACTTTAGACCAATC
Organism: Machimus rusticus; assembly: GCA_951509405.1. Classification (NCBI taxonomy): domain Eukaryota; kingdom Metazoa; phylum Arthropoda; class Insecta; order Diptera; family Asilidae; genus Machimus; species Machimus rusticus. Next base: position 11,803,447 of record OX608050.1, read on the forward strand.
TGCCTTACTTCCTTCGTGCTGAAAACGCTAGAGAGGATTCTCGACGTACACTTGCGCCGGACTCTAGTTATTCTCAGCTTAGTCCTGCTCAGCACGCGTACCTCAAGGGTAGATTCACGGAAACGGCTTTACACGAGGTGGTGCGGACTATTGAGCATTCCTTGCGTTACAAACAGTTTACCCTGGCGGCCTTCCTGGACATTGAGGGAGCTTTCAACAACGTTCGTACGGAAGCCATTCAGGAGGCCCTTGCCGCAATAGGGGTGGAGGAGGGTCTTTGCAATTGGCTAGTTGCCTTGCTGCGTTCGAGAATAATTCAGTCGGAGCTGGGTAGCTGCCAACTGACCAGATTCGTCAGTAGGGGTACGCCCCAGGGTGGCGTAATTTCAACTCTACTGTGGCTACTGGTAATTAACAAAATTCTGACTAGCCTTGATAGAGGCAGGATCAAGGTAGTCGCTTACGCTGATGACCTGGTGGTCCTGGTACCGGGTCTTTTCCCCTCCGTGATAAGTGACATCATGCAGGGAGCTCTTGCTAGGGTCGATCAGTGGGCCAAGAACTGCGGCCTTGGTGTCAACCCGAGCAAAACTGAGCTTATGCTCTTTACTAACAAATCTAAGATCCCAGAAGAAGAACTTCAAGTTGCCCGTACTTAATGGGCATACTTTGAACCTTTCCATGCAGGCAAAATACCTTGGTATTATCCTTGATACAAAGCTCAGATGGAGGCTTAACATCGACGAGCGTATCAGGAAGGCCTGTATTGCTTTTTATGCGTGTAAAAATGCCTTTGGTAGACGCTGGGGTCTCCAGCCTAAGGTTGTTTATTGGATGTACACTGCCGTAGTGCGGCCAATCCTTTCTTACGAGGCACTAGTCTGGTGGCCCTGCCTAGACAAAGGTTACATCCGTTCCAAACTGGGTAGGGTGCAGAGAACGGCGTGTGTGGGCACTACGGGAGCAATGCGGTCCTGCCCGACCGAGGCTCTCAATGTGCTGCTGCATCTCCTTCCCATAGAACTCCACATTAAATACCTGGCGAGCTGTAGTGATCTCAGACTCAAAGAGACAGGTTGCTGGAGCGCCAAGCCATACGGGCACAGCAATATCCTGGACCAGCTGCCTAAGGGGATGGTAGACTGTCGTACAGACTATTGTGTTCCCACGCATCCTGGCGAGAGGTTCTTTAGTGTAAGACTTCCCACCAGAGAAGAGTCGAATGCAGGCGATTTAATGCGAACTTTCGACCACGTTATCTTCACCGACGGATCTAAATCCGCGATAGGAAGCGGTGCGAGTATCTTTTTCGATACACTTGCCATTGAGAAGTCGTATCGTCTTCCTGCGCTGGCCAGTGCCTTCCAGGCGGAGGTCTTCGCTATCATGAAGGCCTGCGATGTCTTGGCGGGCCAGTAACCAGCATGAAATACTGCAATTTTTACGGACTCGCAAGCCGCAATCAAAGCTCTTGACTCAGCCTGTGCCTCTTCTAGATTCGTAGTTCGGTGCCGTGAGCGTCTCGCCCGAGCAGGGCAGCGTCATAGCGTTACTCTACTCTGGGTTCCTGGGCATAGGAGCATAGAGGGTAATGAACGGGCAGATGAACTGGCTAGGACGGGTGCCTCTCTCAACGTGTCGTTGGAGGAACTTGTTTATGCTCCGTTGGGGGCCGTTAAGAGAGACATCCGGTTACATTTCTTCTCAATTGCGAATAATCGTTGGGTTGGTCTGGAAACCTGCAATATTTCCCGAATGACCTGGCCTACCTATAGCTACAGTAGAACGCTGGAGCTTCTGAAGCGTGATCGTGTAGACATTTCCCGGGTGGTGGCAGTGCTTACAGGTCACTGGCCTATAGGGGAACACGCAGCCAAGCTGGGAATTCCCTTTTACAACCACTGTCGCAGTTGCAAGGATCAGCAGGAGAAAGAGGCTCTTTCCCATTTTGTCTGCAATTGTCCCGCTCTAGCAGGACCTAGATTTCGGTCGCTGGGCGAGTACTTCCTTGACAACGTCAAACCCTTATCCGCCTCAAGGATCGGTGAGATAGTTCTATTTTTGCACTGCACCGGTTGGCTGTGATCCTTGGCGACTCCACTCACTCGTTTTCTTTTTCTAGTTTACTTTTAGGGGATTTTTCTTGTGGTATCAAAACGGCGCGCCATAGCGCTATTTGGACCTGCCCAGCCGGCTAGGTCGCCACTTTAACCAACCAACCAACCAACTTAGTCACCGACTACATTCTAAAGGGTCTGCCGGAGACGATCGGTACGAACATAGAGGGCAACAGGGTTAATGCGATCGCCTTTGCTGATGACGTATTATTGTTTGCGGAGACCAGGGACGGCTTACAGGAACTCATTAATGAAATGGAAAACGGTCTGAAGGAAGTTGGGTTAGAAATAAATACTGCGAAATGCCTCACTATGGGGATTAAGGCAATTGGTAAAACCAAGAAAACCGTAATAGAAACGACGCCCTTTTCCCTCGCAGGACTCGCAATCCCCGTTCTAAAGCGTACAGACAGCTGGAGATATCTTGGAGTAGAGTTCACACCGGAAGAACGCACAAAATTTAAGGCAAATGAAGCGCTTATTCCTCTGTTGAAAGCCTTAACTAAAGCTCCACTCAAACCACAGCAACGGCTATTTGCTTTGAGGGTATTCGTTCTCCCACGGCTATACCACCAACTAACTCTAGGAAGGATCCAACTGGGCTGCCTGAATCGGGTGGACAAAACAACGAGGCACTACGTTCGGAAGTGGCTAAAACTACCGCATGACCTACCTAATAGCTTCTTTCATGCGAAAGTCACTGACGTTGGACTGGGAATTCCTTCACTAAGATGGTCAGCCCCGATGATGCGCAGGAATAAGCTAACCAAGCTGTTTGGATACCTAGGAGACAGCGAAATCTTCAACACCTTCATCAAGAACGAGATTGAGACCTGCGCTAGACGGCTTAAAATCAACAACAGTGCTGAATTGAAAACATCAAAAGACATAACTTCTTACTGGGCCGAAAAACTAACGAGTACCGTGGATGGAAAGGGGATAAGTGAATCGGCTAAGGTCCCGCAAGCTCACTGATGGATCAACGAACCCTCGAAATTCCTAAGTGGAAGGGACTTTATCAACGCTCTAAAAATCAGACTTGGCCCACGACGAGCCGCACAACACGTGGTGAATCACAGGGACAGAATCTTCAGAGCTGGTTGTTTCGCCCCTGAAACGCTTAACCATATTCTACAATGCGCGCGGACGTACAACGTAAGGGTGAAGCGCCACGATGCAGTCGTAAACTATGTACATAGAGAGATCTGCATCCCAAAAAGGATTCCACGTAAGAAAGGAGGAAAAGTATAACACGGAGTCCTATGGAGTACTAAAGCCTGACCTAATTATATGCAAAGGCTCTGAGGCTCTAGTAATGGACGTGTAGATTGTAACGGATGGGCACTCAATGGAACAATTCCACCGCTCAAAACAGAGAAGTATAAGAAGGAGGGACTGCTACGAAAAATAAAGGAGAAAACCAACGTTCAGGAAATTAAGTTATCAAGTTTCACGATAAACTGGAGGGGAATACTATGTAAGAAATCTACGGACTTCGCCTGGGATAAGGGCTTAATAACCAAGAGGGACTTGGCTGCAATACAAACTGGGGTGCTTCTGGGCGGGGTAATAACTGCCCAAATATTCAACAAAAGCAACGATTAGCAGGACAGGTGTGGGCTAAGGTGGCGACCGAGTAAGAGTCCAAGAGGTATATCGCCTTGTAAAATAAAGATAAAATGTATGGGTGGAGGTTTTACTGGGTAAGAATCCCACACTATCGAACATTGAGCTCTTTTCTCCCCGGACAAAAATTTTAGCCGACGGCAATGACCTTTCTGCACGGCAGAACAATCATTTTCATACGCCGCCGCTGTGGTCGGCAGACGACGAGAGTGCCTAGGAACCGTAAGCTCCTCGCGCAACGTGCTTGGGCTTGGCCCGGCCGGCTGAGCGATCGCTGCGCGGGAGGATCGATCGATTGCAATCCAAGGTTATGTTGTTGTCTAGATAGCGTCATAGAACACCCGTCCGCTGGTGGCTGGGAGAGAAGCTGGGTGGTTGGCGACCGATCGGTCTTTTTGCCTGCGATCGCTCAGCTGGACGAACCAAAGACCAAACCCGTGAAAGTGCAGTAAAAGGAAGTTTAAGTTTACACTACATCAGTAGAAAGTGTAATTATTTGTTTCCTCCTGAGGAGGCGTTCGACCTGAAAAATAAAAAAAGGTTAAATAATAGTGCTGAAGTGCCACCAATTAAACGGATTTACCTGCTACACCGGTTCTCTCTTCTCGGCAAGGTAAAACATTTTTTTATATAATTCAAAACGGTTGCCTGAAAAATAAAATAATTTTCACAAAAGGTCCCTAGCCTGAATCTTTTTTTTTAGTTCCCTTCCCCTCCGAGCTTTTCTTTTGGAAAAAAAAGAAACGGAGAAAAAGGGTTATTGGGAAAGGGAGCTCCCGGCTTTTTATTCTAACATCTTTCCCCTGGAGGATCCTAGAGGAGGACAAGAACCGGGAAAACAACGGAAAAAATTTGCGGGAACAGGAAAAGAACGGGAGGACAAAGTGAAGAGGAAATAGGAGAAGGGAGGAAGGAGGGAGGAAGAAAAAAAAATATATATATATATATCATACCCCCACAGGAACCATCGGCCGCGGCTAGCGGAAAACTCTGGAAAAACAAAACGAACACGAGTAATTTTTTTTTGAGTTTACTTTTTTTTGTTTCTTGCATATTCAGTGATCTCTAGTGATAGCGTTTGAGTAGATTTTATAGTTTTTTTTTTTTTTTGATTGCTTAAATATCTTTTTATTGCTTTGTTAAATTAATTTTTTTTTTGTGAAATTAGTAATTGGCTAAATTAGTTTAAAAGTTTTTTTTTTTTACTTAAATATACACTCGTTACTGAGTGGCCGGCTCAAGGGCAAAAGGATCAGCCCGAAATCTTAGTGTATAGTGGAAAAAAAAAATAACAAATTTCAGCCTACAGCGATCATCGGGTCGAAGCTTCCACCTGGAGGATCGTCGGTAAGTGGAAAAAAATTCTTATTTTTTTCTGGTCTTGGTTTTTTGTTTATGTTAATGATTGAATTTCCTGTTGGACTGCGCTGCGTATCTGAAAAAAAATATATATATGTAATATTAACAAGTTTTAGAAAAAAAACAAAAATTTTTACAAATCCGTTGAAACGCCTTTGTACACAATGAATTGTTGATATGGCAACTATGTAGTAATATAGTTACTTTTATTACACCTACACAACCCGAGGAAAAAAATCAGGCCGACGAGAAGTAAGAAAATTTCGCTGATTTCGGCCCAACATGTTGAATGGCAGAAAAAGCCGGAAAACGCCGAATACAAGCCCAGGTAGTGAACGAGAGGCCGAAAAATCTCCTCAAATATACCGAAAATAAGCCGCTCAAAACGTCGAGAAAAGGATGAGAGTAGGCCGCAAAAGGCCAAGAATATATGCCTCAACAAGGCCGAGAACAATCCTAAAACAGGCCGCAAAATGCACAGAATAGGTCTCAAAAAGGCCCAGAATAGGACGAGCTAAATAGGCTTGGATGTTGGATTATTTTTATTAAAAATAACAAACCACAATTGTTTTTCAAAAAACATTATTATTAAATATATATATAACTACACATAAAACAATATCAAAAATAAAATAAATATGTACATATAACAAATCACTTATAAATTTTTTTAAACACTATTAACGCTGTTGTTAGCTGGTGGTTGTAACTGCTAATATAGATTTGGAGCAGACGTTGCGGCAGGTGGAGCAGATGGACGTGGACAATCTTGCAGATCAGAAGTGTTGATTGCCGTATATTGGTGGCCCGGAATTTCACTTATTCACTTAATATTTAATTTAATTTCGACACTACTTCACTACACGTCATTTCACTTCGAAGGTCAACTTGAAACTGAGACACTTTGTTACTCAGGTCCTTTAACTGCGCGATGCTTATTTTGCTTAAGCACCTACCTACTTTTATTGCGGTAAAATCTCTCTGCATCCCGAAGGAACCCAACAAAATAAGACAGTGGCGCACACGTTTGGGCATGCTTTATTAATGTATCCTCTGAGCCTCTGAGCCGAGAAGAAGAATTGCATTTTTTACCCGACTCGTTAAGGCATTTTCTCGCCCTCTGATAAATTTTCAGTGTTTTGGCGTCCTAAAACTGGCCTAAATTTGGTCTGAAATGTAATTCCATGCCGGTCTGCGGCATTTTTCAGGCTTCTTCTCTGCCTCTGAAAAGGCTAGGTGAACATTTGGCTTAAAATCGGCTCAAAGTTGAATTTTAGGCGTGCTTTTGGCGTTTTCCAAGCCTGATTTTTTCACTCGGGAATATTTTTTTCTCTTCGGCTTGTTTTGCTCGTGCCATGTATACGAAATAATGCGTTTGTGCTTAACCGCTTGTTTGGCTGTGGTAGTGGCGGAGATGGTGATTCGGTGATAAGGGACTAAGTCCCTGGCGCGGTGGGAACGTAAAGTAGTGGCATGTTTTTTTTTTCTTTTTCTTTTTCCTTCCTTCCCCGGTTTCCTTTATTGTTCCTTTTCGGTAACATATAACCAGCACCCCGTGACAGAATGCCGGCCAGGAAAGAACCCCCCCCCATACCCTAAACTCGAGCCGGACAAATTAGCTGGTCCTGGTCCTGGTCCTCTGCTTTTTGTCGCCGCTTGGCGGGCGTAGATGTACGGCTAGCTCAGCCGAGCGCAGTAACGGACTTCCTTCCGTTACAGATTTTGCATCATATATGATATTTGTGTCATCAGCATATAGGGTAGGTGACCCGGTTCTGGCCACTGATCCAATTTTGGCCATTTTAAACTTTAAAAGCGATGCTAACAAGGTACAGATAACTAAACAAGTCTATAGTATGTGAGTTACAATCACGAATTGTGGCAACACTAATAGAGTTGTCAGCGATCATCACTGAGATGATAGCAGCCATGGGTAAAATGTGGCCAAAAGTGGCTCTAATACCATTACTTTTTTTTTTTTTGTTAAAAAAAAACTTCTATTGCGAGTTTAGTAATTACAAGGTTCTATAGGGTAAGATTTATATATTTTTGATGACTTGAGATGGGCATCTCGCACCGTTTGGCAGTTACAGGGTGATTCGTAAATCAGGATGTTGCCTTATATGGCTATTTTTATCTTTCTTTCTACGCATCGCAGCGACCCCAAACCGATCTTAAAAAATCGCTATTATTTTTTTTCACGATTTTTCACCTTTCGCCTCACTTTTCTCCGAAATTCACGTTATTAACATACCTATTTTTACCTATCTATCTCTAAGTTACCTATCTAATTACCTTTCCAAAAAGGTGCAACATGACCAGGTAGAAAGGGGTTGCAAAAGTCCTGAAATTAAAACATCCTCCTAGGTACCTAATTACTTTATTGCACCATAATGGAAAAAGCCGTTAAGTAAACAATTTTTATGACTGCAAGGTCGGAAATGTTTATTTAGGAAACACAGGTAATAAGTTTTTATTATTTCAGCGAAAAATTTATAAAATAATAAACGTAATCTCGTTAAACAGCGTTATTAGTTTATGATATCCAATATTGACTTCTAAGTATCCTGACGCTCCGTTTCTAATACCTCTTATGAATTTTGGTATAAAATGGGTACGTTTAAAGGAACATTGACCACAGTTGAAGAAGCAATCGAGAAGAACGAGTGTTTAATAGAAAAAATTGAGAAAAAATGGCAGAATTCAGTGTTGAAGTATATGCCGATATAATTTACGTATACGGTTTAGTAGACGGAAATGATAGTGAGGCCGTACGGGAATACCAAAGGAGATTCCCGAATTGGTGTGCACCCGACAGAACGGTATCCTCAAGGACTTTCAGAAGGTTAAAAGAAACCGGAACCGCCCCCAGAGCAAAAGCGCGATGAGGAACATCAGCCAATTCAGCGGACACCGACCAACAAATCCTCAACATCGTCAGGAACAACCCTGAAATAAGCATCAGGCAGGTCGCACGGCGGTTGGGATTGTCTTCAAGGATAGTTTGGAGAGTTCTGAACCGAAAGGGACTACATCCACACCACCATTTCCCGGTTCAAACACTACAGCAAGGAGATTCCGAACGACGATTGCAGTTCTGTACTTGGCTGCTCGAGTCTGACATCGAAAACAGAGGGTTTCTAGAACGAATTCTGTGGACGGATGAATCGCACGACTGAGCACCTGCGCATACTGGGAACATTGTTAGGGCAAAGTTGAATGAGCATTACCCAGAGCGCTGGATTGGACGAGGTGGACCGATTCCTTGGCCGGCTAGATCACCGGATCTTACTCCACTGGACTTTTTCTTATGGGGAATGATGAATGATGAAGTTTACTCAAGACCAATCAACACCAGAGAAGAATTAGTTACCAGGATTGGGACTGTAGCGACGAAAATACGGGAGAGACCGGCTACCATAGACCTCACACGCGGAATAAGACGAAGGCTACTTCATACATCGAGACTGGCGGAGAACATTTCGAACAGCTTTTGTAGGACATAAGTTTTAATTATAATTAGTTTTGAAGTGAATAAAATTAATTTTTTTAGTTAACTTAAGTATAACTTCTTAAAAATCCGAATTGTCATGATATTCTGTAAAAGGATTTTTGTAAATAAATTTTCGTATCCTTTTTCTACCTGGGCATGTTGCACCTTTTTGGAAAGGTAATTAGATAGGTAACTTGAAAAAAATAAAAAGTAGGTATGTTAATAACGTGAATTTCGGAGAAAAGTCGGACGAAAGGTGAAAAATCGTGAAAAAAAATATTTTTTTTAAACTTCCAGCGGTGATTATGGCCAAGAGGTTGGGGATAGGGGGGTGGTTTTGGACTTTTTGGAAAGGGCTTCGAAATAGTGATAGATCGGTTTGCGGTCGCTGTAACTGCCAAACGGTGCGAGATGACTCCCTCCCACCCACACGATTTTTTGCTTTTCTCGGTCTGACCTTTCACCTCCTGCAGTATTGACCTCCCACCTCGGAACACCCTGTATATATTTAACAAATTATTATATTTATATTTTCAGAGGAACTGCAAGAGATGCTGGCAGAGCTCACTGCCGGGTATGCCTCCCTTTGGGACAAGAGAAGTGCCGACTACAAGAGAAATTACAAAAATGACCAGATATGGGATATCGGTCAATGCATTTCGTGTACAGGTTTGTAAAAATGTATGGATTAAGTTAAAAAACAAATAATAATTAAAATAATTGTTAAAGGTGCGGAAGGCGAGCATCAATTCGTCCTTTTGAGGAGGAGGTACATGCGCCACAAACAAAAGAAGCAGGAATTGAAAAATGGGTCTGCGGCAAGCTTTGCGAAGGAATATTTTTTTTGCAGACAAGATGCATTTCCTAGATCCTGTTTTAGAAAGAAGGAGGTAGTTTTTAATATTTCACAGTTTTAATTTACATAATTTGAAAACTCAAAAAATATTTTTCAGTGCCTTTGACATCTTGAAAGTTTCAACTCTTCCACCTCTTGAAACAACGTCGTCACCATCAACCTGCCAAGAAACTCCTCCACCCTTTACTCCTCCAATAGATGGCAATATTCATTACGACAGTAATAAATGGCCAGACAATTTTGCTAACCCCACACCCTCAACTTCTTCGTCACATCCTTCCCAATCCTGCTTTCCTAGCCCCTTCCAACAAACCCCCTCCACCACATCAAGAATTTTAATTCCTCCTCCTAGTCCTAGTCCTCCATATTCCAATTCCCTTATCGTATCGCCTCATGAAAACACCCGGATGCGACCAACACAAGCATCACAAATTAGGCGACGCATGCACAATGAGAGCGCAGAAGCATTCAAAGCCATTCGAGATGCAGCAGAAAAGGCCTCGAGACTGTTGGAAGCACCAACAAGTGCAACATCACCAGCACAGGCAACAATTCCATAAAATCCTGCTGAAGTTTATGAAGATAAATTTGTAGACTTCATGAATTATGCATTAAGCACACTTAGTTAAAAATTTTTAGAAAATATGCTACAAATGTATGTATGTTACTATAAGCAGATAATAAACTTCTTCTTTCTTTATATATAAATTTTGTTTACTTTTCTGTCCGCTTCTTTTTCCGCCAGTTCTTTCTCGGGTAAAGTTAAATAAAAAACTCCAAATTTTTTCTAAGGAGGAAAAGCCTTAGGCATAAAAACCTCCTGATTTATTTTATCTAACAAGTCTTTTCATTTTTTCTGATATAATATACTTATAATATAATAATATACTTATACTATGCCTACTAAATTATATAATATACCTTGAATTAATTTTAAATCCGAACTTGCGATTCCTGTTAACATTTATGAAATCTATATATTAATACGTGAAGGGAAATCTTTGGACCCCTTTTTAAGCAAGTTGCACGGACTGAGGAGTTTGAGATTTTGCATGGTTAAAGTTTATATAGAGAAGAAGTGCACAAAGCTAAAATTTATATGTAATATGTGTTATAAATACATTAAATTAAATTAAATAAATTCATTATTTTCGTTCATACTATCAATATGAAGCGCATAGCAGTCTGTAGTTAAACTGTCGTAATTTTATTATTAACAGATTGACTTTTCGAGCTTTCAATGTTCTTTTATTGTATTCAATTAAAAAATTTCAGTTGAAAGAAACTAGCGCTGCGCTGGTATAAACAGCTTGCTTCACAGTTATAAAAGGAACTTAGCACCGGTAAAAAGAGTTTGGTTAAAATAGGCACAGCAGTTATAAAAGAAACCATTATGCCTCGACATAGAACAATGACGGGTCGGATTGAGAGACGAAGAAGAAGGAATATATATTCGCTAGAAAGTCAAAATGATAATCGACCACTGGGAAATTTAAATAGTGTAAATACTATACAAAATGTTGAAGTTATTTTGAGGGATGCATTTAAATGCGCACTGAATGTCTTGCCAAGAAATTTTAATAGTTTTGACTGTGGATTAATGAATTTACAATGCAGGTTTTGCAACGCAAAACATTTCGAATCTGAAGTCACTTTAGGTGAAAGGACTGCATTCACTTCATGTTGTCATAAGGGTAAAGCAATATTACCGGCCTTAAGCCAAAATGAATACTTTAAATCATTATATGATGGACTTACTTCAAATGAACTTTCAATAAAAAGAAAGTCAAATAATTATTTTGAAAATATTCGTAAATACAATTCATCATTTGCTATGGTTAGCTCAGAAGCTAAAATTTCAGATACAGTTACGCGTGGAGTGTATCATTTTAAGATTCATGATGTTTTTTATCACAGATCAGGGCCAATGACTGCTAGATATAATCGTTCACCATGCTATGCGCAATTATATTTTTATGATGTTGACACTGCTGTCAATTAAAGATTACGTGAACACTTTAATCATTCATGCAATAACAATATAATGCGCGAAATCTCTCTTGAATTAGAACGCAATAATGCTTTCGTTCGGTCATTCATTGCAATGAAAGATCATTGTCAGAGAGTTGAAAATCAAAATAAAGAAATTTGTATGATCATTAAAGTAAATCGCGATTTAGATCTACGCCGTTATAATGATGCATTTCAAACTGATGTAGCGGTAATATTTAGTACAATTGATGGTGAGCCACCTTTTGAACGAAATATGGTTTCGTTTTCAAAAGTTAATGGCACCATTACAAATATCTCTGTTTTGGATTCATCATTGGATCCTTTAGCGTATCCATTACTTTTTCCAAATGGTGATACTGGGTGGCATATCAATATTTCTCATAATGTATCAACTACATCTAATTCAAGAACGCCCAGAAATAAATTAACCATGCTTCAGTATGCTGCCTATCGACTTGCAATTAGAGAAGATTTCAGCATGTTGCATCATTCACAAAAATTATTTCTGCAGTGGGTAGTTGATATGTATGTGAGAATAGAGGGCACAAGGTTACATTTTATTCGCCAAAATCAAACAATTCTTAGGTCTGAAGTTTACAGCAATTTAACAGATTATTTAGAATTCAACGCCAATGACAATAATGTTGGCCGTAGAGTAATTTTACCATCTTCATTCAATGGATCTCCAAGAAATATGTATCAAAATTACTTAGATGCAATGTCAATTGTACAACATTTCGGAAAACCTTCTTTGTTTATTACAATGACGTGCAATCCACGTTGGCCTGAGATAGTTAGCAATATTGGTTTAGGTGAGTCAGCTAATTTTCGACCTGATATTGTTGTGCGTGTATTCAAGTCTAAATTGAAAGCTTTAATTGATGGCCTTACACTAAAAAAAATCTTCGGAAAAGTTGAAGCACTCATTTATAGAATTGAGTTTCAAAAGAGAGGATTGCCTCATGCTCACATTTTACTCTCTTTAAATGAGCACGATAAAATTGTTAACGCTACCGATATTGATAAAGTTGTATCTGCGGAGATTCCTAACATTCAAACGCATCCTACATTACATGAATATGTTGTAAAACACATGATGCATGGTCCATGCGGTGTACTTAATCCAAATTCTGTATGTATGAGAGATGGAAAATGCACAAAAGATTATCCAAAACAATTTAATGAATTTACACGTGAATCATTAAATGGATATCCATTATACAAAAGGCGTGATAATGGTATTAATGCTGAAGTTCGTGGTAGTTGCCTCGACAATCGTTATGTTGTACCATACAATCCGTATTTACTTGCCAAATTTAATTGCCATATAAATGTTGAAGTATGCACTACAGTTAGAAGTGTTAAATACATTTATAAATACGTGTATAAAGGCTATGACAGCGCATCTGTTGAATTAGGTTCAAAGAGAAATGAAACAGGGCAAGAAATATAAATTGATGAAGTTAAAAATTTTTTAAATGACCATTATGTCGGATCAACTGAAGCTGTATGGCGCATCTATGAATTACCAATGCATTTTCAATCACACGTCATCATCAGACTTGATATTCATTTACCACGTAGACAGAATGTTTACTTTCGAGAAGGACAAGAACGTCAAGCTATTGAAAATGCAAGACAAACAAAATTATTAGCATTTTTTGAATTAAATCGATCAGATCCATCAGCGCGTGAATACAAGTATATTGAAATTCCCTTGCATTATGTGTGGGAAGATTCCCAAAAAAAATGGAAAAAGAGAAGGCGTGGAGGTGATAAAATCATTACTCGCATGTATGTAGTATCACCAAAGGACATCGAACTTTTCCATTTACGATTGCTTTTATTACATGTCTGTGGTCCAAAATCATTTGAGGATGTTAGGCAATACAATGGAATTATACATACTTCTTTTGTTGAAGCGTGCATGCTCGCGGTATTGCTTCAAATGATAATGAATGGCGCGAATGTTTAAATGAAGCAAAAGAATTACATTCACCAAAACAAATGCGAAATTTATTTGGATACATTTGTGCATTAAATGTGCCAGCTAATGCATTGGCGTTATGGGATGAATTTAAAGTATATCTTAGTGAAGATTTTTTGAGAGATTACAACGATGAAGTATCTTTTAATAGAGCTCTGTTAGAAATTTCAGATATTTTGAATGTTCATAATTTATCATGTCAAGAACTTGGTTTACCAGTTCCCATTTATTCGCAGAGAACCGACGATGCAAATGCTATTGATGCAATAGAACAAGAGGTTCTGTTTTGTGAGCATTATGAAAGTGCAAATATTGAACAGCAAAATCTAATTTCTCATGTGATTCGTGAAGTTTTGCATCATGATACTGGATCAAATGTTTTTTGTTTGACCGCTCATGCAGGTTGTGGAAAAACATTTACACAAACAGCAATCATTCATAAATTAAATTCGCTTAATCTTCGTTGCATTGCAACAGCGTTCAGTGGAATAGCTTCAACTCTACTACTTGGAGGTAGAACCTTAAACAATGTTTTTAAATTGCCTATACCCATTTTGGAAAATTCTGTAGCGAATATTACCGCAAATAGTAGCTATGGACGTTACATAAATGCATCATCGTTAATAATTATTGATGAGATTTCTATGTGTCCACTGCAAGTGTTGAAAATCATTGAAACCTTATTACAGGATCTGTGCGATGAAACTGATAAACATAAGCCATTTGGAGGGAAAACGATACTTCTGTGTGGTGATTTTCGGCAAATCTTACCAGTCGTCCCACATGGATCACGTGCAACTTTAATTGAAAATTGTGTCACAAGTTGGCATAAATTTGCTAATTTTCATAAAGTAACGTTTACGCAAAATTTGAGAGCATTACCAAGTGAAATAGAGTTTGTTGAATTCTTGAAAAAAATTGGTAATGATGAAGCTCCAAAATTCCCTCAGTTTGGTGAAAATATTATTGAAATACCTCTGCAATTAATAGGAGACGAAAATAACATTATAAATGAGATCTATGGAAATATTTACGAAAATATACTCTCAGATAACATATTGAAGTCAGTAATTTTAGCACCTAAAAATGATGATTGCACTTTTATTAATAATGATATAATTAATCGTATACCAGGTGAACAGAAAACATATCATAGCTACGACAAAATAATTTGTGATAATGACAATGAAATAAATAACTATCCAGCCGAATTTTTTAATTCTTTGACTATTAGTGGTTTGCCACCACATAAGTTAGTATTAAAAGTTAATTGCATCGTTTTATTAATCAGAAATTTAAATGCAAAGGAAGCATTAGTCAATGGAACCAGAATGCGCATCAAATGTATGCATCGTAATGCTATTGATTGTGAAGTTTTAACTGGAATCGCACGCAATAAGAGAATTTTGATTCCACGTATAAATTTAACGTATTCCGGTACCACTTTACCTTTTAACTTTCAAAGAACTCAATTTCCAATTATACCTGCATTTGCGATGACAATTAATAAGTCTCAAGGACAAACATTTGAAAAAATTGGAATTTTATTGAAGCAGCCAGTTTTTACAGATGGTCAATTGTACGTCGCAGCAAGTAGAATTCGATCATTCGATGGATTGAGATTTTATATTTCTGAATATAATGGCCAAGGGCACTTAGCAAATGATGAAAGAGTTTTTACAAAAAACATCGTTTACACAGAAGTTCTGAATCATTAAATTCACTTTCAAACTATTTTAAATTCAATGGACGACATTTATTTTCTTAACATCCCGATTGTATCAGAAAATAAATAAGAAAAAAGTTGTAATTGTGTTTTGTTTTCGGTCGAATTTCGACCACTGGGCGACCACTAGTACTTATAATTCCCATATACATACATATTGCATTTTTCAACTTACTTCGCTATGTATGTGGCTATTAACAATAATTTCTTTATTGTTGTTTTTAATTTGAGTAGCCTGAGATGTGGCGTTTCTGGCACCCAAACGAAGGTTTGTGGGAATATCCTCCAAACGACTTCCCCTCGCTTCCACCCGGCATTGTCCATCAATGCGGTTCCCATCCACATAGCGGTCTAAAAAGGTGTCTGCTATGTATGGACTTCCTGGAGATGACAATAAATTGTGCAGCATCACTAACACGATTTGGTCGGCGTTTTCAGGAAGAACTGCAAGCGGTCCCGAAAATACTCTCCTCCGCGCTGCCAAAATTCCGAAGCTGTTTTCTATTATATAAAACAACGACCTTTTGATAATTCCCGGTTATGCAACATCTTGTCCGCAGGCAAACTGCCACTGAAAGGTGTCATCAAATAGGGCTTCAATGGAAAGGCAGCATCTCCAACTAAGAAGTATGGAACCAGAAAACTGCTTCCATTATCCGGCGTAGTATTTGGTTATGGTATGGAACCGTTTTCAAATGCTTCACCAATCAAACTGTTCCTGAATATAACGCCATCTGATTCTGAGCCATATGCCCCGACATTAAAATACTAAAACTTGTAATTTGTGTCGCAAATACCCAGTAACACAATACGGAAAGGATTTTTATAATTAAAATATTGTGTACCGGATTTCAGAGGAGCTCTAATTGCAATATGTTTCCCTGTAAATAATTAATGGTTAATACGAGTATTAATTATAGAACTCGTAACATACCATCGATAGCTCCTATAATATGAGGTTAACTTGTTATTTTCTTAAAGCCTTCTGAAACCTCGTGCAACTTATCTGCAGTCAAAGTTGGCATGCATGGTGGCCTTAACTCCTCATATATTATTTTACAAGTTTCGCGTATTATCTTAGGTACTGTTGAGTACCCTATCCGGAACTGATAGTGTAGGCTCCGAAATAAGTCTCCTGTTGCTAAATATCTATAAGTGCAGTAGTTTTATTTAGTGTTTTAATAAACACTTCTTACTTAACTCAAATATAGAGGAACTTTCCTCCATATATTTTTATTCTGAAAATCTTTTAAATAAATTAAAATAAACGTTTATAAAAAGAAATGAAATAAAATTAATCCGATTTAGTTAACTTTTAATAAAAACTAAAAATTTAATGAAAGCAAAGCCTACATATATAATTTTTTTTTACTTTGCCTTCTTGATTTATTTCTAAATAACGACACCCCCACAATACTCCCCCTCCAGTGAAAACGTAAAAAAAAGTATCTTCTATCTTCTTACGGTCATCTTTAGTTTAAAGATGAAGGCGTCAATTGAAGATAATAAAGATTTGATGAATTGCTTGATGATAAGTCGGTTATGATATACAGTGAGCGAAATTGATTTAGCCGCACTAAATTTTTCTTATAAAAAACAGCACTGCTGCTAAGTTTACAATAAATATAAACATTTCGCGGCATGCTTAGTTAAAACTAAAAGTTCTTAGTTGAACTTAAAAGTTTTTATGCATTTTAAGTGTCTTTTGCATTTTTCATACGTCAAAAGAGTTTATTTGTTTCGTGTTATGCGCGAAGTTGATTTAGCCGCACAGTCAAAACGTGAGTAATTTGAGCATTTTAATAAAAATAACAGAATAATTCTAAATATTTTTCATTAAAGTTGAGGTAAAATATTATTTCTATTGTGAAATAATGCAACAAAATACAGCTGTTTAATTGTTTAGCACCTTTACAAGATGCCGAAACAAAAATGTTTAAGTGCAGAGGAAAAAGCGAAAATTGATGCTTTTAAGGAGATAAATTTATCTAACAGACAAATCGCTATTAGAATTTGCAGATCTGAAAAAGTTATTCGAAATTATTTAAAATTGGGTAGCAATTACGGCCGAAACTGCAATAAGAAAGGAAACAAAAAAATTTCTGCTCGACAAAAAGGTCAAATAAAAACTATGGCAACAAAGGAACGTTTAAGTGCTGCTCAGATCAAGGCTACACTTGAACTACCTGTGACGAAACGACGTGTCCAGCAAATTTTATCATCATCTGAACACATCAGGTACAAGAAACAATCAGGTACAAGAAACAATGTAGAAAACCAATGTTGAAACCACACCATAAACACAACCACAAATCACGGGGACATCAAGGTTGGCATCATTCACCAAGTTGTCCAAAGCTTGTAATGACCGAATATGAATAGGCGAACCACCCCCATTCGGGCAAACAAAAATATGTGTTCAGTCTTAAGATCCTGAGTTTGTATTTCAACCAGTACTTTGTAATATTTCATTCTTTAACTGCCATAAAGATTTCATTGTTTAGCCACAATTGTTCGTAAATTCCAAATTTTGTGACCAAACCATTTTTGTGAGCCGTCCTTCGCACGACACAAACTCGCCCATACATTAGTTCGTTAGAATAAATAAGTTTCAAATTTGATCCATGTCCATCTCGCGGCTAACATTTCGTCCAGCGCAAGTTTATCTTGCGCCCACTTGAGATTTTCCCACCGTTGCCGCGCCGCTGCCATCAGCAATTCGTTATCTCGAGGGCTCGAGTTCCAGCAAAGAAGTGTCGTTGCGGGCTGCCTTTATGCTGACGGTGAGATGTTCCTTTCTGTAAAAAAAATCTAGTTTATAAATAGACCAGTTAAGCAATAAATGTGCATTCGGCCAGTGATTATTGAGAAAAGAAGTTTGAATATTTTGTACCACCAAATCAGTTACTTCGTTTTGCACCCAGTTACAACCAATTTGCCAATTTGCCACCAAGCGCCGTCAACCCAAGAGGACAACCAGTTTGAAGTTTTAAGTTTTTCTTTTTGAAGTGAAACTTCTAATGCGACTTCCAACAAGGTTCCGTTAAACGTTTAACGCTACCATGGAGGGGGTATGAAAGCACTGTTGCGTTAAACGTTCAACGCTCCTGGGGAGGGGGAATAGAAAGAGATAGAGCGAGAGTGAATGCGTGGCACTCGAACGCATGCGCGTAGTACACCTGTTACAGGCCAGCGCGAGCGTTAGCAACGAGTAGCGTCCAATATTCCAACGCAAGAGGGAGAGAGAAAGAAAGATACACAAAGGTAGAAAGTAGGAGAGAGAAAGAGAGTGAGTCGGTAAATCAGCACATGCGCGTGGTATTCTTGCTATATGCAACGAAGTAAACAGTGTGAGCGTCGTGAAATTAGCTGAAATACGTACTTGTTTTTCTATTTTCATTTCCACATTACGAAGTTTCACTTCTTCCGCGCGGAGGGACTCCACGCACTATTTTTTTTTTTATGATTTCCCTTGACTGTGCCCAGGTGTTGTACCTGTGCACCACTCACCAATTGTGCGATACAAGTACCCAACATCGACTCTGAGTTTTTTTTGCGTGTTGTGTAGTACGGGAAGCAAAATAGTTTTCTCGCGATATAAACAATATGTCCATTTCGAGTAAAGCAAGAGTGAACCTTTCCAGACGACTTCAAATTAAGCGCAGCACGAAGACTGCAATGATTTTGAGTAAGGCTTTCGAAACAGAGAATTTAGAATCAGACAAGAACTTCAGATGAAGAAACTTTAGTGTTACTCCCTTGGATCGCATGAACTTCGGAATGAAAGGTCTCTGCTCAGCAACTGAGGAGAACTTAACAATAAGAGGCATACTTCCACTCCTAGGTGGACTGTTGGAAGATGATTTCGCACGAAAGGCGGACAACTGATGATCAATCCTCTTGACAATCTTCGAAATAATGTCAATGGGGTTCTCGTCAGGCATGCGGGGAGTCCCAATGACAATGGCATCCGAAAGCCGGCGGGATTGGCGAAGACCATTAAGCTCAGTTCTCACATCACTCAACTCGTGTTTCAAATGCTGAACCTCGTCACTTAATTCCAATAACTCGCGTCTAGTTGCTACAAGTGCATTCCCGGTTACCCTGCGACTCAAACAAAACGTTCAGTTAGCCCGCGCATCAAAACTCAACTCTTCAACTGGTGCCACACACGCCGCCAGCGCACGGGGCAAGAAACGGTCGCGTCGGGCCACGCCCACACTGTCGGCACAGCCGCTAAAGTCGCTGTTGCGAAGCGCGAGCGAGCCGGAATGCCAGCAGGCCTGCACGCTGAGGCCGTAGGACCTTGAAAAAATTGTCCTGCGCGAGCCTATGTCGGTACCTCAACGCGCGATGGCCCATTTGGACAGAGTTTAATTGAACTTTATGTGGCGTGCCGCGCTCGGTCGAAGATTTTTGGCTTGTGGGACCGAATGAATTTTATAATTTTTGAACTTTTGCTTAAGGCGGTTCTACACTATCATCGCCGCACGCACAAGATCATGAACAAGTTCGTGAATGTGCCGTTTTGACAGTGTGGATCCTACAGGATCCCGATAAACTTCCTTGAACAAGTTGGTGTACGTGCCAAAGTGATTATCGGTCTGGTTCTATTCTGATACGATTCACTTGTTCACGAAGTGCGTGCTGCAATGGTACATGGAGGTATACTTTGGCGTAAAAGAGTATCCTGATAGGTTGTAGCGGGCCCAACCTTTTTTAAAAGAATGTCGAATGTCTTGAATGACATTCTTGTAAAATTTTTAAAAGATTTTTCATCCTCTAGTCGTAGCTCTTTAAAAATAAGTGACGCTACTCCTTTTCCTTCCGAGTCTCTTCGGATAAGCCAATTCTGACTCCATAACTTTTTTGATTTTCGCACTTTTTTAATTTTTTTAAGGGCCAGCTGATGATCTCTTTGAGACTAAAGATAACCAAACGGTTGATAAGTGTGTACACGCAACATCAGACTTGTGACTTGCGACTTGTGCCTGTCTTTCGTGTTCACAAACTGGTTCACGATTTTGTGCTTGCGGCTATGATAGTGTAGAACCGCCTTTAGGCAGTAAAATGGTCCGAAAACTGACATATATGTAGATATTGGACTGCTAATACACGTCTGAAATACGAGACCACTTTTAGTCTAGGTTCAAGCCTTTAGGCAAATCATGGCAATTAAAATGCTCAAAAATCCTGCACAATTATGTTTAAACACAGCTAAATAACAAATAATTAAATTGTCACGAATCGATTTATGTTATATCTCACTCAAATTTTAGTTTTTTCATAAAAATGTCGCTGAAAATAATCACTAGGAGTGCATGAAGGCTCCGAAGAGAACAAGAAGAGGAAGAAAGTTGGCTAACCTGAATTTCGAGCGTCATTCCAGCGCTTTTTCCCGGGCTTTGAAAACCTACACCGAGTTTAAAGGCTTTGATGTTTAAAAGTGGATAAAAAGATTAATTGACTATTGAACTGCCTATGTTATCTTTTGATCGTGATCCCTCGTGGTTCGAGTAAATATAGACATTTGCGGCTCTTGGTACTTTCTCATTTAATCCCCACAAATTGGTGACCTCGACGTAATGTAATCAGCTCAAGCAATCAATGGAACGACCGAGACCGAGATGTTGCGGAGGCGATTGACGAGGGAAAGCCGGAGTTGGTATCGTTGCGTATTGCTAAATTATCCGCATTTTTACAGTCGGACCCTGAGTTTTGGTTTGCGCAGTTCGAAAATATGTTCGGTTATCACAGAGTGCTCCCTCCGGATTTCAATTGGTGGCTGTCCGGGCGGACCCAGTCGTCCTCCCTTACGTGGCCGATTTGATCAGCACGCCTGCGCACCTCCCTTACACCGAGTTTAAGAAACGTGTCCTAGGGGTTTTCCTGGAATCGGAGGAGGTTAGGTTTCGGAAATTGTTGAGGGGTGTTGGGATCCCAGCGGACTTCACTTCTCGTCCAGTCTTTGAGGATGCAGGCGGAAGGGCGACACAGTGCTGAGGGCATTATTTTTGGAACAGATTCCTGTCCCTCACCGTACTATTCGCACTTTTCAGCCTCAGCAAGATTTGCAGCAGCTGGCCCTTTTGGAGGATCGACTCATGGAGCTGCCATGTTATGAACAGGTTAACGCTGTCCAGCCGCCGCAGGCATCGGCATTGGAGGAGCGTGTGGACGAGCTGATTCAGATGGTCTATGAGCATTGTGCTGTGAACGCATACAACTGCGAAAATAAATTCGAAGGAGAGTCTTTGAAAATAGATGATTTAAGGAGTACACTGTATCTCAGCTGGAAATTATCTGAAGTAAAACACCATTTAAATTTAGTCAAAGTATCATTAAATCCTCCCCCGAACGTTCTCTGATTATTATTTTTTTTCATTTTTAAATTTTTAGTGGTCATTTAAAGTAAAAACTGCTATTTTTTACGAAAAATTTCGCCATTTATATAGCCTCTGGCTCTAATTCCTTTTTCTTAGAAAGGTCGTAGCAACCGTAATAATTCGAATTTCAATTTGAAATTTTGACAGAACCTGCATAACTGTATGTACTTTAAGATAAGACCAAATTTATTTTTTCAAAATTATACACTGTGATGGTACCTTAATGTAAAAAAGAAACGTGTTGGTCTCAGGACCCCCGGTAAGAACGAAGTTCTGCTATTATATATAAATAATAAAAAGGTAAACAAATTTGAAATATTTAAGTATTTTTATTTTAAAATTCAACTATGGAAATTATTGGCTTGTGGTAGCTAAAGTAAGATATGTACATTAGTCTGCGACTCTATTTGGGGTAAATATCTTGAAAAAACAGCATCAATAGTTGTACCAAACTTTGTTTCACTGTACTCAATTAATTGTCTATGAATTTGAAATATAACGTCTTCAATTTTCTGATTGGGTGAAACATAAATAACAACGATAACTATTTTAAGGCCATTTTCCAGAGTACACACAGCTGAGTTTATATCTGCAACATCTGTAACTTGAACTTTAATATCTCTGCTGTTGCGTAATGTTACATCCATGTCAGACATAACAATGTTAGCTGTATCTTTGTTGCTGTGATAGATAGCAACTCCTGAAATTTGGCATGTAAATTGTTGATTGTTACTCATCGAAGTCTCGGAAAGTAATAAAACATTGCATTCTTGCGTGACTGAATCAATTAAATCAACACTATGGCTTTTTAAACTTTGGCAGTTAAAATTGAAGATCGAAACACCTTTTTTATTTTAAATAAAATCTATTGGGGTCTTTGTTCTAGTTTTTGCCGTGGATTTGCTAAAAGTAAAGATAGTAATTTAAAAATAAGAACAGTATGTTTTTACCAATCGTCATGTTGTACAACAATCTTTGAAGGGCATAAATTCATAAAAGAAAAGAAATAATACTTTAAAAAATTATTTTATTACTTATTTCCAGCTTTTTAATCTTATGTCCGCGTGAAAGTTTCCAATGGATTTTATACATCTTGATGAGACTCTGACAGGAAAAGATAGAAAATTCCCGATGTATTTCAAATTATGTTAAGCTGACAGTGTGTGGAATTGAAAAATATTACCTCTCCCTACCTATAATGTTTCAAATCTTGTAACTTTAAAATTGGACAGTTCGCCGTCTTCAATTCTTAAATTTTGACAGTTGTTTTGAAATTAGCGACCCCGAAAACCCCCAATTTTCAAGTTTGGTGCAAATCGCATTAACTTTAAAATTTTACAGTCCGCCATCTTGAATTCGTAAATTGTGAAAGTTGATTTGAAATAAGCCTCCGTGCAAACTCCCAAGTTCCAAGTTTGGTGCAAATCGAATTAACTTTAAAATTTGACAGTCCGCCGTTCTGAATTCGTAAATTCTGACAGTTGTTTTAAAATTAGCGACCCCGAGAACCCCCGATTTTCAAGTTTGGTGCAGATCGCATTAACTTTAAAATTTGACAGTCCGCCATCTTGAATTCGTAAATTCTGACAGTTGATTTGAAATAAGCCACCCTGCAAACTCCCAAGTTCCAAGTTTGGTGCAAATCGCATTGACTTTAAAATTTGACAGTCCGCCATCCTGAATTCGTAAATTCTAACACTTGATTTGAAATAAGCGACCTCGAAAACCCCCAAGTACCGAGTTAGGTGCAAATCGCATTAACTTAAAAATTTGACACTCCATCTTGAATTCGTAAATTCTGACAGTTGTTTTGAAACAAGCGACCCCGAAAAGCCAAAAGTAACGAGTTTGGTTCAAATCACATTAACTTTAAAATTTAACAGTCTGTCATCTGAATTCGTAAATTCTTCTATCCGTACAAAATATGCACACGCAACACTATCACGAAAAGGTTATACACATGTAAACACGCGCGCACACGTGACTTTGTTGAATCATAATAATCCACGTGAATTTGAATACATACACACTTTTAATCGTCACTATATGAAGCATACACATGCGTCATGCAAACATAACTATCATAAGTTTCATAAAAGAAAGTATAATAAAGTAAACATGCGCTGCTGCCGCCTGCCAGAGAACTTTGAATTTTCTCTTTTTCTCTCTCTCTCTCTCTCTCTTCACAGTACTAATAGTAGCTCTCGAATAAACCGACTAGACCCCAGATGGCCATGACCCTAAGGGGCTCGACTGGACTTGCATAGAGCAAAGCAAGATTGAGGGGAATGTAACGTTACTCTGTCGTTTTCTCTATGTTCACCTGCCTAGTTTCTCAACGCATAGTGCGCCATAAAGAACTTCGTTCTAAAAAAAACTTAACGTTGGAGGTATTTTATCTGTAGAAAGTGTTTACCTAGTTTGAAATGAATCGGTAATGTTTGAATGGCAGTGGACACGGACTTTTAAAAAGTGGTTTCAAGAATACGCGTTTAAAGTTTTTAAAGCCATGGAGCTTTCAGCTCCATGGAGTACACTATATTCTTGAACGTTTATTTATAAGAAAAGACGAAAAAAAAATCGATTCTTTAAAAGTGCAAACCCTTTACTCAAGCTAAATATACCAAGTAATTTGGGTAAAATCACTGATTGCTTGTCAATTGTCAGCCGTTATTTACATTGCCGATATGGGTGGTTCTCCAAAATTTGGTTAACTTGGTGTTAGCAGCAATTTTCATATATTTATATCAATTTTATCCAATATTTACAACTACTAGGCAATATTATAAAGTTCATGGTTTTTGGTCATTCACTTTAATATAAATCACAATAGTTTTTATTTCCGAAAATCGCTCCTTCCTACTATAAATATCAGTCCCTAGCCATGTAAGATCTCCCAAATTTAGTAAGCATTTCACTGTTATTCTAATTCTACATAATACTTTGATTTAACTCGACTTAAACACGTTTACTATTACATTACTAACCTTGTTATTGCAATTTAATTTTTAATAACAATATTTTTTATCAGATTATTTCAAGTCAAAAAGTGTAAGCGTTAAAAATTATCAGGCCCTAGCTATTTGCGAAATTCAAAAATACGCGCCATCTAAGCATAAGGCGTTTTTAATAACTTACTCAAGCGAAAACATCGATGTGAAGTTAGATAAAAACACGACCAATGCCGCGTCAGCCATTTTGTTTTTAGTGCGATCGCCGACTTTGTTGCAGAATATGGCGCCTACAAAGAAAACATTACAGTCCAAAGAGGAACTCGCAAAAAAAAGTCCCTAGAAAACTGATTTCAAAAAAACTTAAATTTCTCTTAAAATACTTAGTAAAGTGACTGGCCCTTTTAGATGCAACAAAGTAGATATTATACCCGCAGTATAGAATTAGAACTTTAGTGATAACCATCTAAAAACATCTTTGTCAAAATTAAGCCACAAGTTAACCAAATTTTGGAGAACCACCCATATACGTGCTACTTTTGGATTCAATAACGTTTAAATATATGACAATTTACGCACACAAGCAAGCCTTTTAGATTTTACCCAATTTTTACTAGAAGTCGTCTGGTAACTTTTGATATCCATCTCTCCTACCTTATGAAAGTTTTGTACTGGATTTTTACTCAAGAAAATGCAGGCGAATATTGTCATTTTTTTCGTAAAACGCGCTTTTTTTATATAAATTAGGTACCAATAGACACTTGAAACAGTAAATAGTTAATGTTATGATATTTGGAAGGCACATTTAAATTACTACTTCAAATTAAGAGAATGCCAACAACTTATTTTGGATCCAAGCTGCAATTCCGAAAAAGTTCAGTGTAAAGTTTTTGGGATATACATAGTAGGGGCGCAAAAATCTCTCAGCAAATTGCATGAAAGTTTTTTGTTACAAATTTCTCCAATCAGGAAAAAGATAAACATGTCGTACCGCTGCAATTAAATATTACGTAGATACTCGTACCGGTTCAAACGAGCAAACAAAGTAAAGGAGTATTGTAATTATGAGGTTGCAGTCTGTTGACCTTACATGAGTTTATGACGTTCTTCAAGCATGTAGAGCTTATAAAAAAATTTTGGAAACGAAAATGAGAACGGGTTAATCCAGCCGCCTCAAGGATTAATTCTTCTCCGCGACGAACGGGTATGAAACTGCAAGTGAAAGATAATATTCTAGTCGTAATCGCAAGATTTAGCAGTTTTAATGAGTTGCACTTTAAGGGTTTATGATTGGCAAGAATGTAAGATATAAGGTGTTCTCTTGAGTGCTCGGTGCCAATGAAGGAAGTGAAAACTGCTGAAGGCATGGAGCTGAAGATAAGACAAACATTGTTGTTGGGAATATTATGCTCTTCATTTTAAGGATTAAACTTTCTTTACTGTGGAGGATGTGTGGGATTCATGTTAAAGTTCTTAAAGGAAAAACCTACCTTGGGGAAATATTATTGCTTAATCTGAAAAAGCGTTTATTTTTTATATAATATTTGCAAGATGTAAAAAAAATGTCAAGATCGGCACGGAGCGTTTGTTTCTTTACACATGTATGTATGTTTTTATGAAATAATTTTCCCCAAATGATCTTTCAGAAAAACAATTACTCCAATACTATTAAGTTGTTTTTAGAATACCATATGAAGTTTCGTATGATAGGAAAAAATTGTTCCTCAAATACTTTTTGGAATGATATTAGATTTTAAAATTAACACTGAATTGGAAATTAAATTAAAGCAGGCACCATAAATAACTGTAATTGTTATATTTTTATCTAGAAAGTCAAATACTAATAGTTGTTTGATCTGCTTGAAGCTTTTATATCATACTCGCCATGATGAGAGTATTTTATGCGATGACGTTATCACTTATAAATTTCATATTTTTATTACAAAAGTCAAATATAATAATTACTACACATTTTCTTTCTTTTTACCCTACTGCTAAAGTTGATTAATAATTTTTTAGTTGACTTATTTTTTTGTTTTATTACGGCCCAGCCCAAAAGGAGGGTAATGTTTTTAGTTGGTATGTATGAGAATTTCCGTGTCACCCCATAACTCTAAAACTAGTCGTCGGATTTTGTCAAATGTCAAGACATCAATCGACGCGTCCCTTTGAGGAGGGAACTAAAGGAGGCGACTTTCCCTAGTAAAGTATATGCATGACAGCGTTGCCCAAATTTTTCGCCATCTTGAATTTTCAAAGCTTTCGAGGGGTGCTTGCAGGTCACTTTTTCGTAAACAAATACCCGCGAAGTGATTTTTTATTAATTTTTCGGAAAGACAATGTTCTATGAGTGCAGTAATTGATATATATTCCTGTTCCGCACGATTATAAGTAAAATTATTGCGGGAAATTCAACTCAATATTTCGGGTAATTGTCAACTGACAATCTATGGGGAATTTGGCGCAGAGACGTAGTTACAAAAAAGATAATTTATTTTGTGTAGGCCACCTTGAGATTAAGTTTTAA
Source organism: Machimus rusticus (assembly GCA_951509405.1). NCBI lineage: Eukaryota > Metazoa > Arthropoda > Insecta > Diptera > Asilidae > Machimus > Machimus rusticus. Next base: position 11,830,488 of record OX608050.1, read on the forward strand.
GGAGGAAATGGGTAATGTCTATTGGTCTAAATGATAGGTATATAAAACCAAGGAATTATATATGCTCGAAACATTTCCTCTTTACGGATATTTAAGTCACCAACAATTTTTAACGCCGTCTCTGGCACCTCGAGAGAATCGAGAGAAACAAGAAGAAGAACGAAAGTTGCCACGCTTTTTTCACAACATGTCATCTCCTTTAGTTCCCTTCTCAAAGACGCGTCCAAATTGCAAACAAAATGGAATCCTGAAATAAAAACAAAAAGCAAATACATATATCGTGTATGCTATCAATGAGTAGATTGCAATTACCCAACTGCGGCGGACCCCAAAAGCTAAATATTTTTGGTTAGAATGGATGTCCGCTCCTGTGTTACCCGATAAACCTGAAACTAGTCGTCGAATTGAGACATCAATCTATTCGTCATAGTGGCACGGGTAACATATTTTATGTACGTCAGGGTCAGCATAAAGTAAATACAAAAATTGTCTAAAAATTGCGCCTCCGAGAACTGCATCCCTGCAAATACTTAACAAACAAATATAACTGAGGACACAATAATGCATTTTTCTAATTCTAATTCGGAAAAATCACGGTCTTCTGCGGCCTAAAATTAGAGCGAGGTCCAATTTTTTGGTTGTTTTTATTGTATGAATTTTACACCACCCCCAGGCTCAGCGAGCCAGGGTTTTAAATTTTGGTTCTGCAGGCATTTTTTGTTTATTTTCCCCTTAATCCCTGAACCGTCTACTTTCATTTAATACCAAAATTTTATTAGTTTTTAGGGTTCCGTACCTCGAAAGGAAAAAACGGAACCCTTATAGGATCACTTTGTTGTCCGTCCGTCCGTCTGTCTGTCAAGACCCTTTTTTTTTAAATCAAATAACAGGGCATTTTTGGAGATTGTTTCTTCTCTAAACTTGTTTTTATTTTTATTCATTTTTTAATTTTTAATAATTTGTTTATTTTTATTTCGATAAAAAAAAATTAAAATAAAATTTAATTTGTACCTTTCAAATTGCAAAATTTTTTTTTTTAATTTTAAGGAGTAAAACAGTGATGGCTTTACCGGAACGAAATAGTGGGAATAGAAAGGTGCTGAGCGTTGCGGTAGTTGATGAAAATTATATGTAGTTGATTAGGTTCAGTAGATTGAATAGGACAGTGAGGTCGTCTATGGCTATAAGATCGCCCGATTTGACTGTGAGGTCGTCGGTTTGGTGATATATGTATTTTGGTTGTTGAATTTATTTGTCTTGTTGAGTAGTTCTTGTGATGGTTTTATAATCCTCTTACATATTTGAGTTGTCCGGAATTATTTAAAAGTGTTAGGTATTCTTTCATCGAGATGTTGAGTTCTTTTCAGGAACGATTTGCGTTCTTTTTATTTGTTGTTTTGTTTTGTGATTTTTTGTGGTTACTATGACTATGGTTGCTAGTATGTATAATTGTTAGTGGTAAATGAATTGAATGCGCAGAACTCTGTTGAAGAATTGATAACCGCTAAATAGCCAGTGAGTGTCACTTATGACGTCGTTATTGTAGCATTGGTTGATGTTCTCTCTTTGCGGGATGTTGTTTAGTCAGTCAGTAGGAGTTGTGATGGTTTACTTCTTGCCCTATAGCGGGGACGTCTTCTTGATGGTATATCTTCTGTAGTTATTTCTTTTGATTGTCGGGGTCACCATTTTTGGAGATTGTTTCTTCCAAACTTGTTTTTTCTTAAATTTTTAATTTTTTATTTATTTTTATTTCGATCGAACAAAAAAAAGTTTAAAATACACTTTAGTTTGTACCTTTTAAATTGGAAAACTTAATTTTTTAATTTTAAGGAGTAAAACAAATTCGATCTTTTCTTGACATTTAAAATACATACACAATAAAGTACACAGCTACGTTGATTAAAAAGTTATAATGAAGTGATCCGCTACACATTGCTTTTTTAAACCGAAAACTTATATTCACTATTTTTTTTATTTGTTACGTAGCAAATACGAACTGCAATTGATCAATATTTCTATATGAAGTTCGAAAATTGAAGAAGGTTATAAGATGCAAAACCATGCATCCAAACGGTATCTGAAGGATTTTTTTTTTTGTTTTTTACAAAGAAGTTTGTCTTACTGTAAAGTGTTGGCGACGCCCACCGTGAGTTGAAAAACTACTTGCCGCCAAATTAAATTTAAAGTGTTTAAAATACAAATACATGAAAGGAAAATATGGAGCATAATTTCCATTGCTATTTTTAAAATTACTGCTGCGGACAATTTAGCCACACCAACTACACATCATTAATTCCTGTCTGATGTCGTCGAGCTTTCAAGATGTGTAGAAAAGCTCTGTGCCTATGGAAATTCGGTTTCCGTCAAATTGGCTGATTTTTCATTTTTTATATATATTTTAGCTCCCTAATCAAAAGTCTCTATGACCGCTAAGTCCTAGAAGCCCAGGATTTTGAGATACAGGGTGTATAAAAGTCCCGAGACGGTCGAATATTTCGGAAAGAATACATTGCAACGGAAAACAAAAACATAGGGGTAAAATATTTTTAAAAGAAATATTCAACTCTACCAACCCTTACCCGCCCTCAGGGGCGGGGATGGGGTTAACTTTTTTTGCAAATTCGGATTCTTCATGAAGAAATACGTAACTTTTTTCTGAAAAATGTTTTAAAAAATGAAGAAGAAGAAAATCCTGATATGCTAGAATATTTCGAATGGGAAACTTAGCACCGAAAAATAAAAAAATAGGGGTCGAATAGTTTTCAAAAAAGACTATCAATACTGACCCCCCCTCCTCCCCCCCCCCCCCCCCTGCCATTTTTTAATGTAGAAACGGAATTGGCAAAAAATATGGATTGTCTTATTTTAAGACAAAAGTTACTTTCACCCCTTCCCCCCGACCACAGCGAGTGGAGGGAGTGAGGGGATAACAAGTATTGATACAGTTGAGTACTTCTCGTCGTATAGGTACTCTGTTATTTGGCTAAAATTTTGGAACATATAATGTCTTCTCAAATACAGCAGCATTTAAATGATAATAACTTAATGTCGCCGTTTCAGTCGGGTTTTCGTGCTGGTCATAGTTGTGAGACTGCCTCGCTTAGAATTGTTTCTGACCTTCGCGGAGCTTTGGAACTGGGAGTGTATTAATTCTTTTGGATTGATCAAAAGCCTTGGATAGTGTGTTGCGCGCGCCGGCTGTGAGAGCCCCCTTTTATTATAAGGATGGAAACTCTTCCCATTTCTAGGAACCGGCAGTGCGTGGCCTTGATCGACAAAAAGCAAAACCCCCGTCGAAATATTGCATGTATAAAAACAGCCGGCGCGCGCAACTTTTATGGGTTCGTCGAATTTACACAAATCCATGTCGTCCTGTGCGAAGAGAATTCTCTCATTCTCATTCACTAAGGGCCCCCTCTGTCACTTCCCGCCTTCTTCTATAAACAAACGAAGGTCATCCAGAATATTTTTACCAGTGTATTTGGAAGAAACGTTCGTATTTTTTAATAAACAATTTTGCAATAAACAAAACCGGTGGAAACTTTATTACAAGATGAATACTCATTTATTATATCACCCTCTAACGTTTCCACCCAGGCTGACTTTTTTATTCAAAGTTATAAACAAAAAACCTTTTTCACCCATTTTCACCCCTTCGCCGACACCCCTGAGGGTGGAAAAAACGTAGAGCTTCATTTCTCACCGTCCCCAACAACATATCCAAAAATGAGCATTCCACCACTATTTTCCGATTCAGAGGTTAGATTGACTGGCCTAAAGTGCCCAACTCTCAATTTAATTGCTCTTTATTTTTTTTTAGAAAAAAACATGTTCTGCTAACTTTTGAAAAAGTTAACAGAATATAGTTAAAATCGTTCTAAAATAACAATAGGTCCCCTTATATCATTAAAATAATTAAAGGCTAATTAAATGCTGCAGAAAAATGTATTGTTTGCTTACGCAAATTAATTTTATTGATAATGCAAGCCTCTTGCGGCTTATATTTTCATACTCAAATATTTTATGTAATTTATTTATTCGTTTCGGGAAGTTTCTAAGCAAAACGATTAAATGGCAATTTCTTCGTTTAATACATACAACCGACATCTTCAACCCATCCGTTTCTATAGAAATGCTCAACGGATTTTGAAAAATTTCTCAGAATTCAACGCGCATAGCGTGAAACCAGCACCCTCACAACCCCCTGACGCCACATTCTTTTTTACACCACGCGCGTTCGCTTATTCAGCTCATCTAAGGAGCTAAGGAGTTTCGAAACCCTTTCACTTTAAATTCCATATGTATTTCATTAATTAGATCTTCGCTTGAATTTGCATCAGTCGTGTGGAACCCCTCACAGATATGTCTTATACTGAGAATTGTACTCATCCAAAAGAAGTTTACACGGTTTGTGTTTCAAAAATTAGAAAATTTTGAGACTATACCTAATTACCGTGTCAGATGCCTGTTTCTAGGTTTGGAATCTCTATACGCTAGAAGAAAAGTGTAAAAAAAAAATCATGCTTATACGGGATATCACCACTTCTAAAATTAATTCTGTCGATTTATTATCAGAAATTCAAATATACATATGTGCCTCAAAAATTGCTTGCGTCCTAGAGCTTTTCTTTTCATTTCGCATCACCGTACTAATTATGGTTTTAGAGAACCTCTAACAAGATGTTCAAGAAATTTTAATTCTGTTTATGAATTCATAGATCTCAGTTTGCCTAGAAATGTATTCAAATTAAATATTGTACAGGCATCCCTCGAATAGCACGGTACTTGAATTGCACGAAGTCTCGAATAGCACGGTAAAAATTTGCGACAACCCTCGAATAACACGGAGTTCGAATTACACGAAGTCACGAAAATTACTGTTGCAAAATTTAATTCGTCGGCTTACAAGGAAATCCGATTGTTTGTAGGATGATGCAATAACGCATTTGATTACGCAATAGTTATTTCTCTCTTCTAGAGTAGAATTTATTCGTGTAAGTTTTTAAACCGTATGTATGTATTATGTTTATAAAATTTAAGAGCGCAGGGCAGTGACAGAGGAAGTGCTGAATAGTTTCTTCTTCCTCCTTATCAAGGGAGCTTCTGCAGAAATCATTTTGGGGAGCCCCGAGTCTGCTGGTGTTTCTACCGATCAGGTAATGCCCAAGGGCGTCGCCAGCCGTTGGCCCAGGGGGGGGTAAGTTGATATGTGGAAGATGGGAAAAGTATGAATTGTAAGTACAGTCAAGAGCACATGAAGCTTAACACTTGTTTGTAGTGTGAGTCTTACTACCTCTACCTACGGCGATTGTAATAAGAACGGTAAAAAGTCCAATCGTCCAATGTGTAAAACTCCACAAGCCCTTGATTGTGCAATTAATAAAACCGAACTTGTAAACAAAGTTAATAATTATATTTATTAGGAAAAGAATTAATTTTTGATACTTACAAGATTTCAGTACAAAAGTGGTCGAGAGCCTTCTATCATTTTCGGTTTTTTTTTATAAACTTCTTGACCATTTTATTATGAAAATCTTGTATGTTTTCATAAATAAGTTTTCTGTGCACACTCATCATGGCCAGACCATTGAGGCGATTTTCTCCCATAGTGCTTCCTAACCAGATTTTTAGTCTCCTGAGACTGTTAAACGATCGCTCTACAATTATGTTGTGCACGGTAGAGCGCTCAAAATTTTTAACGCTTTTCCCGTTTCGGGAAAGAAGGTTTTTACCTCTTTTAAGACATCAACAACGGTTAGATTTGTCGGGTTGGGTTTATTATACCACAATTGCTGCCGAAGTTCGGATTCATTTTTTATGTTCGGTAAATCATAAAATTGGCCGATCGTTTTACAAGTTTCTGCGAGATTTTCGACTGTGTCCATATTGGGGATGAGGAATGTGGATTCAGTAACTGTCTAAACTGGGAACTTATTTAATTACGAGTTAATATTCACTAACGAACGAATGATCTTATGACGCGTACAAAACAAAAGGGGCAGTGGTGGCGGCGGGGGACGCAACGCACGAATGAATGACAGACGCGAGCAGTGTTGACAATCCTTTCCACAATTTAACACTTGAAATTTGTAATAAGTTAATGTAGAGTTTTTAAAATGATGGAGTACATTTTAATGCTACCTCAATATTACAGTCGAAATGCAATACAATCTGTATTTAATTTTAATTAGTGTTAAATATGGAAAGTAAATTTAATAAATTTTGTATTACTGTATAATATTTATAGTATTCAATTATAAAACTAATATCGATGGGCATTGACTTTCATTAAGTCGGATTAAATATAAATTCTCTAGCATTTATTTATAACACAATATATTACTTTTAAAAAAAAAACGGTAAAATCGATTGCCAGTCCTTATATCCGCCCGATTGAAATTCGAAGTGTGAAGTATAAGCGAAGGAAAATCTTCTAACAAATACGCTACTCATAAACTGTAAAACTGTAGATGTGTTGATGCCTTGATGGGTCATGATAGCTCAGGCCTAGAGCATCGGTCCGCAACTTCGAAGGACGTGGGTTCGAAGTCGGAATATCACAGGAAAATCAACTTTCTAAAAAGGCATCGGAACGAAATGAAGTAACTCGGTGGGTTTAGAGCCCCGCCAATCCGCATGTCACAGGTTTCGAACCCAACACCGGAATAAATAATTTTTGCACTTCGGGGTATACCTACTCCTGATCAATTAAAACATAAGGTACCATCACAGTGTGACCGGCTCACAATACTCAATTTTCGCATTTTTTTTCGGATGGATAGGATGGAAGAATGGGGAAGAATTTTTTTTTACGATTAATATCACTATTTAGGAATCCAAAAAAAAATTTTGTTTTCATTTTTTTTTTTTTTTTTTATAATTATTTTAATTTTTTTAAAAAAGTGTCTTTAAAAAAAGTCGGCTATTGGTACCCCGTTTACGGCCGCAGTTTTCATTTTGAAAAAAAAAAATGAAATATATTATCAATCTGTAGCTGAGCCGTTATGCTCCTATGGAGGCTTTTTTTTTTGTAAAAATTGCATGGAGAATAGAATAAAGAATATTCTGTCCAAACAAACCTATAGCTTGGGAACTTTCCCTCTGAAATGTGGCACAGTTTTTAAAAAGGGCATTTCGAGATAAACGCGTTTCAAGTTTGAAGGAGGGGTTCTTTATATAGCCTCTGGCAATAATTCCTTTTTCTGTCGTATCGACCGTAATAATTCGAATTTCAATTTGAAATTTTGAGAGAACATGCATGTACTGTACTGTATGTACTTTAGGATAAGATCAAAAAAAAAATTATTTTTTCAAAATTTTACACTGTGATGGTACCTTAATATCAACTTTCTTAAAATTTAATTTTTTTATGTACTTAGTTCTAATGTCAGCATTATTAAATCCTTCGTTTTAATATTTACAATTTATAATTTTTTAATATTTTTCTGTTGTAGTCATATATACAATACAAAAAACATTAGATTTCACTCCAAAATTTTTAACCGTGTAGAAAAAATTCATGAAAAATCACTCATTTTCGGGAATTTAAAGGATTTTGTTCCTTAAAAAAAGTATACATATGTTGATGTTAGTTTTAAGAATTTTATTAACGTTGTTTAATATCGAGCGGGAATTATCGGTCAAGCAAGTCGTTAGTGGACTTGCATTTGGGATTTGGCTACATATTTTGAATCTCTAGGGAGGGGGCAGCTGCCCCTTCTGCCCCCCCTTGGCGACGCCCATGGTAATGCCCATTCAGTACGGCTACTACTTTGTTGATGGTTCCCCTTTTGAGAGATATTATATCAAAGACTATATATATATTAAGACGTCTCAAGCGGTGTAAATCATATTTTCCTGCAGCAACGACAGGCATGCTATATCAGCAGACAGAGCTTTCCGAGGAGTCTTGATTTTGTTGCTCACTTCTCTGAGTCCAAAAGCAAAGATTAGCTATAACAAGATGTGACACTCGCGAAATTTTTTCTTTTAAAAATTCGACCTTGGTACCGTTACTCAAACGAACTTGAGAATTAGATAGTAATAAGGAAGTCACGTGTAAGAAAGGAATAAAAATTTGAGTGGAAATGGGGTGGAAACGGACCGAGAATTGAAACACTCTACAGGGCGCCTCATATTTTTTACAACTTTGCTATAAATACATTGCATTTATCATTTATCATTGTGTTACCGTTGGAAATTGGCCCAACGGGGTAAGCATATTAGTCGTCCGTTCGTCCTTTGTAGGGGGCTCAAGCCTAGAACCCATTTCCGTTGTGTCGTCTATGTGTGAGGTGGGACCACGACGCTGTAGAGAAATTTTAATTTCAGATCTGAAGCCGGAGGCCAGAGAGGAATCGGTAGTGTCTGGAGAGCCGAGGCGAGTGGCGTGGGCGAGACGCTTGGCTAGTGGTTTGGGCGAGACGCTTGGTTTGGGCAAAACACTTGGGGCAGAGACAGTATCATGTTCGGCGATGGTTGGAGGGATCCTTCACTGGGATTGCGAGACTCACCGGCGGTATTACCTGTTGGACCCTGGCATGGATTTTTCGTCGTCTTCATCCACATCGTCATCCACTTCCTGTTTCACCGTCTCATTCACATCTTCATCCACATCTCACATCGTCATTCACATCTTGTTTCATCGCCTCATGCACATCTTCATTTACATCGTCAATTCACATCTCCATTCACATCTTATTTCGTCATCTTCATTCACATCGGCATTCACATCTTCATCCACATCGTCTGTCACACCTTCATTCACATCGGCATTCACATCTTTGTTGCATCGTCATTCACACCGTCAGTCACATCTTCATCCACATCGGCATTTACATCGTCATTCTATTTCGTCGTCTTCAGTTACACCTTCATTTATTCACATTTTCATGCACCTCCGCATTTCGTCGCTCCCATTTGGTCGTTTTCAGCACATCCTTATTGTCATCGGAGGCTGAAAGCTGAGAAGACTGCGTCATCGATCGGGTAATCGTCAGAGCATCCTCTTCTTCATTCGTTATGGACCGGTAGGAGATAGTACTAGGAAGTACTAAGATGATGTTTAAAATTGTTTAAGTAAGTAGGTAGTTGCTAGGTTTTGTTGTGTGTAAATTGATAGGAAGAAGCACTTAAATCTCGGAGTACCCAATTCGGGTTAGATTAAGTTGAAGTCGAGTAGTAGTAAGGGTGGTAACTTGTAAAGATTGTTGTACGCCGGCTGAGGACGTTCGAGCGTCGAGGGAAGGCCAGGGGACATGCCGAGGGGAGAACGGCATTGGTCGCGTGGCGGGAAGGGGGCTTAACTCGGTGAGCGATATCGCGCGTTGAAGAATTAAGGCGGTGCCAGCCCTCTCAAGTTGTTGGTGCTACCCTGAGCAACAGTATGTTTCGAGCATTTCAATTTTCCCCAGTGAATTATCATTATCCGACCCAAGGGGAAGAACCACCGTAACCCGGAGTGCACGATCGCTGCATCGCGCCCAGTTGAGAAGTTACACCAGAAGCCTTGTGGCCCAAGCTGATCGAGGAAAATTGCTAAGGACATCGGGAGAACAAAAATGTATCCCAAAATGGGAAAGAGCCTTAATAATATCGCTGGCCCAGGCCGATGATCGATAGAACGAGCGCGGCCCTCGGAAGTTCGAAGTTCGAGAGATCGGGCAAGGCCGATCGGAAGCTCCGGTAGGTGAAGCGGGCGGTTCTGTGAAGTCAGTCGTTGAGAAGCGAGAGTCGGTCGAGGAACGTGCCAGCGTCAGGTTGAGAGGCGCGCCGCTGTACGGAGGGAAAAGTAGAAGGAGGAAAGGACAGGAACTTGGCTGCGGGAAGTCTTGTTTGGAGTTTGAAAATTCGGCAAGGACCGGATAAGCAGGGAAGAGAACTCGGGGCGGAGGTGAAGTAAAGCGGAGAAGGAAGAGGATCACTTGGAAGTTTCTGGATTACCACCCGAGGGCGGCTGGACCGCGTGATCGTTTCCGAGCATTTCCCGGTGCGGGCCAAGTGGGCCCACTAAAGGACACGAGTTAAGTACCTTTTTTTTTGCCATTTTCATTTATTTTTTTAGTTATTTGGTTGGTTTGAATCCCGCGCGGCGTGCGCTCCCGTTGAAAATATATTCCTTTTTTTTGTTACATTAATCCGTGGCGCCGGATCGAACTCGAGCCTCCTCGCCGGTACCGCTAGTTGCCCATAGCGTTAATGTTAGCGTTTAGTTTTCGTAATTTGTAATTGGTTTGGCCCTTCGCGGGGAAAATATATTTTCTTTATATCGCATTAAGCTGCGCCGGTTTGTTTGATTCCAGTGATTTCAGTGATTTCCTCCCGTCTCCCGACTATGCGTTAGGTACCGTTAGGTGGAGTACCTTGGTTCTCGGTGAGCCATAAAACCGAGTGGCGCCCAATTCTGATTCAGGGGCGATCGGCGAAATTTAACTTGAAACACCCCGACCCATCTCCAACAGCCGGCCAGGCTTTCGTGCAACAAATTTTGCACGTAACAATTGATTTTTCTTTTTAAAATAAATAAATTGTGAAATAAATCCTTACTCTCATATTATTGTAAAATAAATTCTTATTCTCATATTAGCTTGGTTAAGTTGTAAAAATTCAAACCCACCCCGTACTTCTGGCACAAACCAACACACGACAAACTTTTGCGCCGTTTAAAACTGCAGAATGAAAAAATGTAAACAAACGCTCCGTATTTAAGGCAAGTGTGTGCTACCTGCTTCTTCCCCTTCTTCTTCAATTCCAGGCCTTCCCTATACCATGCATGCATACTGAGCAAACTTTTGCGCCGTTTAAAAACGCGTGTACAAAAAACGCTCGCATTTATTGCTTACAGTGTAGGCCCCGTAGATGAAGTTTTGCGCCGTGCATATTTTTGTCTCGTTCGCTCTTATTGGAATTTACATAAGGGATGGCAGGCAGTAGTTCTTTACTGCCTGCACCTGAGGCAAAATTTTTCTTGATCCCGTTTTCGGAATTGCATTTGAGTTAGAGCGTTTTGCTTGTATAGAGAGTGTCACATCTTGTTTAAGTACATTATCTTTGTCCAAAAGTTCCGTCCGGTGAACAAGCACATCTCTCTTGCGCGTAGATGTATTCGCAGGGCGCGGACGCCGTTCGCTTCGCTCTACGGGAGAAGAGGCAAGTCGTTTGGGTGCGGTTTACAATGTTGTCGATATATCCCTAAATTTTATTTCAACACTACTGGGGTCGGCTTGGGTATCTGATAGACTCAACTAATGTTTGATTTTTGATTCTAGGAATTTTTGGGTAGGATAGAGCAAGAGTCAGTAATATTTAAAAGATTTAGCAGAAGAGCTTGAAATGCTTAGCAAATGAAAAGGAGGTGAATTTTTTACGGGGATCGTAAAAATTATGACGAAATAATTCAAATAGAAAAAATTATTTAAAAAAAAAAAAAAACCGCCTTCAAAAAACAGCTAGGAACTAAAAAGCAAAAAATAATTGGTAACATTTACATATACGATTTCCTACCTACTGATGTGTTTGAACTCGGTGCCAAGCCAAATAGGTCCCCCGCTACACCCCGCATGTGCGACGAACTTTCGAGCGAGCGTGGGTAGGCTGAGCGATACAACCCAAACGGGCACACACATGTGTGAAATACGTTTCGTTGTTAATTCAACTCTTTATAAGTCACTAAGTATAAGTATTGCTCATTGTTATTTTTGGACTTTGGCACCGACTTCAAACACATCAGTAGGTAGGAAATCGTATATGTAAATGTTACCAATTATTTTTTGCTTTTTAGTTCCTAGCTGTTTTTTGAAGGCGGTTTTTTTTTTTTTTTAAATAATTTTTATTTTTTGCTTTTTAGTGGTGTTTATAAAGGCGGCCATCTTAGAATCCGCCATTTTGGTTTTTTAGTATTTGTTAGTCAATCCCTTATAATGATACATATCCTGTCAGAAAAATAATCTTCAAAATCGATCCATAATTGTTGAAATTATCGCGCGATGAAGTGAATGAAAATCAATAAAATTCAGTCATCCCCTAATTTTCCACCCTTTGAAGTGGAATATTTTAATGAAATTTAAATGGGACCACTTGTGAGGCATAACCTATCCATTAAAAAAAGAATTATTAAAATCGGTCCACAATTGACGGAGAAATCAGGTAACAGACATAAAAAAAAGATTCCGACGAATTCATAACCTCCTCCTTTTTTGAAGTCGGTTAAAAATAACGATTAGGCGATTAGGCTTATAAGAGGTGTAAGGTACTCCTATATGCAAGATGTCCGTGCCAGGAAGGTTGGTGCCCTGTCTAGCAAGCTCATCCGCTTTCTCATTTCCTTGGATGTTGGATGTTGCTAACTAGTTTAGCAGAGAACGGCAGTCAGCTAAGACCTTCGAAGAGGTGCAAGCGATTTTATTGCAGATTGGCTATCAGTGAGGATATTGATACTAGTGGGGGTTGGCTGTGCTTCTAATAACTATTAGAAACCTTCGAAACGGCCAGGACCTCCACTTGAAAAACGCTGCAGTGGTCAAGTAGGCGGAAAGATATTTCGACGCCTTGATGTTCGGAATAAATTCCAGCGCCGACCCTATTTTCTAGTACCGCGTTCAACTGTCCGGAGGGACCCTCTCTCCAGTCCTGTCTAGGGGGAATGAGGATATTGAATCTATAGTCAAATGAGGGCTCAGGTATGGTGTAATCCAGCTTGGGGGCACGTGTATCTAGGATTTTACAATGTCCGTAGTCCATGCGTGTCCATGGATTTGTTGCGTTTAGCCTTCCGGCATCGGAAGTTGCAATTTGTTTGCTGTAGATCTGCACCGGTAGGAGGTGGAGGATAGTATTCAGCGCTTTGGTTGGAGTTATTCTAAGAACGCCAGTTATTAGTAGGGTGGCTGTTCTTTGAACTCTTTCCAAAGCCATTTGGTGGCAGGTCTTCTTCTCAAGGGCTGGCCAGCGGACTGGCACTCCATATACCAGGATAGGTCTTGTTACGGTCGAAAAGATCCAGTGGGCAATTCTGTGCTCTAGGCCCCATTTCTTACCGATGGCTTTTCTGCATGCATACAGGGCTACTGTGGCCTTTCTTACTCTCTCCTGTACATTGGATCTCCAGTCCAACTTACTGTCCAGGATGAGTATTTTACCTGCTTAGAGAGGCTCAACTTTGTCCCATTAAGGAGCGGGGTCCTGAAGGAGTCTTGCGCTTTCTGGTGAATAGCATTAATACCGTTTTGTCCGCATATAGACTAAGTCCACATCTGGTACTTCAGAGTGCAATTTGAGTTATGGCACGCTGTAGCAGCTCGAATAGAGTGTTTGGATCTTTACCCCAGATGAAGATAACAGTACCATCACCACTTTACAGCATGTATGGCCAAGGTCCGGGGAAGATTGTTCAGGGCAAGGTTCCATTTTAGGAAATAAACCTTCAAACAAGATAAAAGACCTAATCATTTTGGTTTTTGGTGAAATATTTTCCATCTATTGATTTAATCTACTGAATTCAAGAATTGCATATTGTTGGTATACGCTACTTATAACTTGTTCTCCAAATTTAATTAAAAACAAAAGGTAAAATCCTTCAATTGAGCTTTTAATTTGCCTCAGTTGTCAATAGTCAAAAATGAGTTTTATTTTTTTCTCAAGAAAAACTCATCAATGGATGTTTTTTTGCCATATACAAATTCTTTCTTTTGTTCTTGAAAGGTAATAAAATAATCAATTCAATAAAACTAAAAAAATATTTTTTTTGACGTGATAACGTCTTATAAATCGATGAACGCCGGCTGCACGCAAGAAAAAGCATGACTCATTGTCACGTTCCGCCTGAGCCGAGCGTGCAAGCGAGAGCGTTCGGCGTGTGATGCATCTATCTCTCTTCTACTCCATCGGCCGATGCGTCCGAGTAGAAGAGAGACACGTTAACTGTTTTGTCAACTGTTTATAATTTGAAGTGAAAAGTTAATGTGGTTTCCATTGTTTATTACAACAACAATGGCGGCAAAAGACGTTATCACGTAAAATTATCGTCCGTAAACCGGCTTTACAAACAACCTATTTTGTTTTTTGAAAAAAATTTTTAAAAAACCGAAATTTTGTTATAGACCAATAGCCAGTGACCAATTTTAGGTTGTCACAGTAGTTCCTCTATACCTACTGAATATTAAAAGTCACTTCTGGCAGCCCTCTGTGGCTGGGTTAAACTACCATAACATTTTAAAGAGGGTAAGAAATAAGTTTAATTTTTGTCATTTCATCAGTCTTGAAATTTTAACAAAATAAATAAAATATGTATATGTACGATATACATATAATATGAAATGCCAGAACAAAATTCCATCACTAACAATCTGCCAGAATGAAAAACGTGTCCGTGCGAGTACAACTGAGACAGCTATATGGCAACCTGCGGGTTAAAGAGAGAACACACTACAAAACATTTACAAATTGGAATACGGAATATATATATGGAGCATTCCAGAAAATGCGCAACTTTTCGCCTGAATTTTTGGGGTTAGTGTGTGACATTCGGAAGGCTTGCTGTGCCCTCCTCAGTCCAAAAGTTGATTTGGGAAATCTTCTCATTTTGTGCCATTCGTTCGGAATAAATTTTTTTCCATTCAAATTGGCAAGGACGTTCTCATTCGGTAACAAAAATTTTGATTTTCTTTCTGCTTAGTCAACGATTTTATTTTAATAGATAACTAGTTCCAAATACGGAAGTAATTTACATTCCTGAGTCTAAAATCGTATCTGAAGTATCCGCCAAAACACCTTGGGACAAAGTTAGTTCTGTGTCAGGAATATCACGGTTGCGTGTCCTGCAGTGTAATGAAGAGTCTTTGAGAGCTAAAAGACATAAACTAAATGACGAAGAATCCGTTTTTCAGCAGAAGTTTGCTAATTATAAGTTTTAAATTCGTACGTGTCGAGCACGTTACGGCAATGTCGAGCACGTTACGCGTCTTAAATACTGGCGTGTACAGTTATTGCCTGATTTTTCTGAAGTTTTTTTTTATTTGTTTTATTTATTATTATGTTAATATTTAAGGGAATAGAAAGATAATATTTGATTCAGGAAAGTAGAGCTAAAATATTAAAAATAAATTATCTACTGAAAACCTTGGTTGCTTTAATGTCGGGCACGTTACACAAAAATATTACTATTAGCATTTTAGATTTAAGAACCAAATCATATCACTGTTGTTATTTGTTAAAGCAGAGACCTTAAACTATGCATATGTATGAAAATTATTCTTCAGTAATAATGATGTTGTACAAATGACGTTTATACGCAGAAAACTGAGTACGAATGTCGGGCACGCTACAATGGAAAGCACCATATATACAACATAATTTTACTTACCAGTAACAGGCAATTCTTTTGAGACAAGAATTTTGCAATTGTCGCTTGGCAGCTTGGCATAACACAAAACTGATTTAACCTCAATTTATTTTTGACATATAGAAATTGTCAAGTACTAAAATTGTACTAAATGCGCTGAATTGAATGTAGCAATTCAAATTGTATTAACTCACACAGACGAAAAAGCTAGCGGGTGATGACTAAAATGAGCGAGACAGGTGATAAAAATTACAATGCGAGATAAAGAGCTGCAGACTTTTTTGGTTTGGTTGGTTGGTCTGGTTGTCTATGGAGATTAGGCATAAGAAACACATCGTTTGTAAAAAATGGCTCGCAATAAAGTGACAACTGAAACTCGTTAAAGCTAAGTGTAATTTCCTGAAATCTAAATTAAACACGGATTTACCTACGCGTGTCTTGAGGAAAAATTTGAGTAATTTTGGTATACATAGTGACAACAAACACCAGAAGTGCGAGCTCGAACCAAATGAGTTGAATGTCTACTTTGCTTCACCCCACGACTCGGAGCGAACAGGTAACATGCTTTATTTTAATGATCTTCATCATAAGGACTACAGCTCTGATGAACTCCTATTCCGTTGTGTGAATCACAATAAACTTGTAAGCGCGATTCTTGCCATTAAATCGAGTGGGTTGCTGTGGGTTTGGATGGCATTGATCCACGTTTTGTTGTTATTACTCCCATGCATTTCGCAATACATTGTTATAGCCGTGTGGGCTCGGGGGCCCGGCTAAAGCACCCCGTCCGGCGGTATGCGGCCGCGAGAGCTGGCAGGCTAGCATTTGCGGTAGTGTGGGGGGGTTTGCCGAAAAAAACCGCTTTCAGCCGCCGGAACGGCCACCGGCGATAACGAAAAAATTCTCTCGCAAACAGGAGACGACGAATCGCGAAGGGCGGAAAAGGACAGTGCGGGCGGAACCCCTGCATCTGCCCGTGATTGACTCTCAGGGGGGGTTCTGATGGAATGAACCCCCCTGGCCTAGCCCCAACCACCCTGATGACCTCCCCTTGGCCAAAACAATTATGGGGAGGTCCCTTGGTAAGTTAAATTACATTAACGCGAACATGGCTGAAAAAGAGAGACTTGGAGGAGGGGTGACCGAAAAGAAAGATTTACTTTAAGATAACATACCTGTTATATTCATACCAATTTTTTCTTAAATATAATTTTACAAAAATTATTGATGGGCGCCTTGGAGGTATCGGTGCGGCCGGTGTTGCTGTGGCTGAGGATGTTGGGGCTGCTGCAGATGATGATGGTGATGAGGAAGTGGTGTTTCTGATGCCGCCGCCCGACACCCGGCCTCTTCTCACGGCCCCGTCGTGGTGTCGGTGTGCCACAATTTATTTTTAGTTTTTATTATTATTTCTTTTTTTTTTTCTTTCCAAAATTTACTAATTATTTACTGTTTTAATTTACCGGTTCGAGAAGCACTAATTATTGCTAGGTTAGTGGATTCAAATTTTATTTTATTTTATTTTATGTTATTATAATTAATTTTTTTATATATTTGTTCTCTTTTTTTCAGGGTCCGGAAGGCGATCAAGTTTATAGGTGAGTTAGTTTTAATAATTTAATGATTTCTCCAGTTTCTTAATTAATAGTGTTTTTTTTTTTTTTTTCTTTTTTTTTTTGGCTTAAGTCACCCGCCCGGTAACTGGCTATTTTTGAGTGAAATCGTCCAGAAATTTTTGCTTCGGGTTTGTATGGGATACATATGCTGATATATGTGCCGGCATTATTAAAATTTGTACGAATTTTTACAAAAAAAAAAACTTTTTTTTTCCCCGATTTCTCAAAATTTTGCATCCACATTTCGCATATTTTTCCCCGATTTCTGGACAATTTCACTCGCTTTCACACTACACTTCTTTTTTTTATTAATTTTACGCACATAACTTTGTTTTTTAATCCATTGTAGCTGAAAATTAGAAATTTTTAATAAATTACTTTTGTTTACTTACCATTTGCCTCCTCCTGCCACCAGCTTTTACATTCATCTGTCACTTCAAGTTGCCAGGGCTGGCCACCACCTGTTGCGGGTGCGTTCACACCATGAGTTTTCACTGCTGCAAAAATGTCTGATAATTAGAAAATCTAAATGTAATATTTTTGGAAAAATTAACATATTTTTTAATACTTTGTAAATAATAAATTTACAAAATGCATATTGACGGAGAATTTTCCTTTTACAAAATGCATACTGACGGAGAATTTGCCTTTTACAAAATGCATATTGACGGAGAATTTACCTTTTACAAAATGCATATTGACGGAGAATTTTCCTTTTACAAAATGCATATTGACGGAGAATTTGCCTTTTACAAAATGCATATTGACGGAGAATTTGCCTTTTACAAAATGCATACTGACGGAGAATTTGCCTTACTTATTACTTACTTACTTATTATTTACAAAGTATTACAAAATATGTTAATTTTTCCAAAAATATTACATTTAGATTTTCTAATTATCAGACATTTTTGCAGCAGCGAAAACTCATGGTGTGAACGCACCCGCAACAGGTGGTGGCCAGCCCTGGCAACTTGAAGTGACAGATGAATGGAAAAGCTGGTGGCAGGAGGAGGCAAATGGTAAGTAAACAAAAGTAATTTATTAAAAATTTCTAATTTTCAGCTACAATGGATTAAAAAACAAAGTTATGTGCGTAAAATTAATAAAAAAAGAAGTGTAGTGTGAAAGCGAGTGAAATTGTCCAGAAATCGGGGAAAAATATGCGAAATGTGGATGCAAAATTTTGAGAAATCGGGGAAAAAAAAGTTTTTATTTTGTAAAAATTCGTACAAATTTTAATAATGCCGGCACATATATCAGCATATGTATCCCATACAAACCCGAAGCAAAAATTTCTGGACGATTTCACTCAAAAATAGCCAGTTACCGGGCGGGTGACTTGTTCCTTTTTTTTTTCAGGTGCACTAAAAGCCAGTCAGAGATTGAGTTCACTAGACCTATTGATCTAACACTAAAAGTCTTCAATTTCAGGTCCACATCGAAATCACGGAAAGGTAAGTTAAGTTTAATAATTTAGTAGTTTCCACAATTAATTAATTTAATATTGTTTTTTTTTTTCTCAGGTTAGTCGAATGTTAGCTCACTGGATTCACGGGAGTTACACCAGGTAATTATTTGAATTTTAGCAAAACTACTTCACTAACTTATAAAGCTGTTTCTTTAGCTCCAGTCACACACATGTCTTTTCTTCTTTGCAGGTCCCCCGAGTGAGTCTCTGCTCCACAAGGTAAGTTGTTTTATTTATCTTTTTTCTTTCTTCAACTATTACACTGATCTCATTTAATTTTTATTTTAATTATTTTACTTT
This sequence comes from Machimus rusticus, assembly GCA_951509405.1. Classification (NCBI taxonomy): domain Eukaryota; kingdom Metazoa; phylum Arthropoda; class Insecta; order Diptera; family Asilidae; genus Machimus; species Machimus rusticus. The sequence goes on from OX608050.1 coordinate 11,849,215, forward strand.
TAGAGTTTCACCAAAATGTTATGCGCAGGCTCGCGGGGTAAGTTTGAATGATATTCACTGGTAAGTACGAATTTCCTCTCCTTAAATCTAATGCATGACCAAATACAATTCGTCATTTTCAGGTTCACCGATCTGCAGGATGGCTCACTAAGTAAGGAAGGCAATCTATCCTTAAGGTAACTGTAATTGACTACGGCATACAAATATGAATTCACTAACTTAACTTAATGTTTCTGGTCCTTTTCGGTACATAAAAGAAGGAGGCCAATCAGCCCAACGGACGAGTCACAGGTGAGTCACAATTTTGTCACATATTTATACGGAGCACTCTCCTTAATGGCCTTTTCCGCGTTTTCAGATTTCCCGGACATCGCGAGGGCACCAGGTAAGCGAATTTACACGTTTCGAAACTTAACTCACTTAGTAAAATCTTTGACGTCTCTTCCAGTTTTCCGAGGCCCAGCTCGCGGAACACGAAAAATAAGGAAAAGCGCCCGAGGTAATCGCTAATTTAATCCGCGGAGAAAACCAAGACTTTTTTCTTTTCAGCTACAACTTTTCGCAATCCTTAACAATCAAAAAAAAACTCGTCCACCCGCTACGAATCTCAACTTCAACCTCCGAGTTCCTTTTCTGGTGTCCGGCCCGCGTCGCTTCCAAACTTGAACTCCCCGAGTGACGCGCCGATTCCCACCGCCGAACCCTCCCGATCCGTTAGCCGAAACCGAGCTGCCTACTCACACACTCTCAGAGCTAGCTGCACGCCAGCATCGAGGAGTGCGCGAGCCGGCAGCCCGGCGCCGGCAACGGGCCAGGAGGCGCGAACAATTGCGACCGAGGCGAAGGCGAGCTCGCCGCTCACGGCCGGCGCGGATACACGTAGGCATTCGCGACTCGAAAATTTTTGGTTGCGCCGCGCTCGGTCCGGAAATTTTTCTTCGTTGAAACCCAAGGAGCGGTTTTGCGAGCGGGAACTGCCATCGCCGCCGTGCAAATTTGGGTGAAACTAAGGGGCAACCCAAAGCCCGGGCCCATAGGCGTAGGCAAAAAAAAATGGTATTATAAATAATGTTGGGACTCAGAGTCCCTGACCACAACAACATACTGCACATAATTAACTGCTGCTTTACTGAGTCCTTCTTTCCTGAAACTAGGAAAGTGTCTCTTGTTGTACCCGTACCCAAAAAAACATCAGCTGTATCAGTTTCGGACTTTCGACCTATTAGTATTTTGTGTTTTTTTGCAAAAGTTCTGGAAAAGCTAATTGCTCTGCAAATTCAGGAGTTTCTGTCGAATGCCAATCTTTTGAATCCACACCAATCAGGGGTTCGTACGGGTCATAGTTGTGAGTCAGCTATACTCAAGGTAACTTCCGATCTTCGGAAGGCGTTAGATGATGGACATATTCAAGGGAGTCCCGTAGGGGTCCATTCTAGAGCCTTTGTTATTTTCCCTTTTCATTAAGGATTTACCTGATATATATCTCCTATACCCTGATGATGTACAATTATACTTGACTCGACCTCTTGGCCTGATGGAGGACTGTGTGGCGAGAATTAACAGTGACATTGATAGAATCAGTGTGTGGTCAAAACAGAACGGACTATTGCTTAATCCTTCTAAGTCCTAATGCATTGTATTTCATACTTCTTCATCAATAACTACTTCTGAATTGCCAATGGTTACTCTAAATGACACGGTTTTACCTTTCGTGGATGAAGTTACTAGTCTAGGCGTCAAGCTACATAAATAGTTCGTTTACAATTTGTTCTTAGAAAGATCTATGGTAGTATAGGTTTTCTTGTTCCTATAAATTGTTAAAACAAATATGTATTTTAGTATCTCTTTTTTGATAATTTATTATGTTCTTTTATTTATATAACTTTTATAAATTGTTAAATTATTTGTTTTTGATTATTGATTATTGATTTTATTTTTAGTTACTTTACTTATATTCCAACGATGAAAGTTTTAGTTTTCTCTTCCTCCGAATTGATGTCAGACACTATTCTCTTGAACTTCCTTTATTTTTTTAAGCTATCTTGATTTTTTAATAAAATGTTGCCTGGGTTGCTGGGTACAGTCATTAACTGGTGGCACAGTGAGTCGCCCACAGTAGCTTGAGAACACTTTGGCTATCAGCTGATGTACTGCCTTTTCAAATGAGATTGAAGTTAGTGAAAACCTTACTCATTCCTCATTTTACATATTGTAGTACTGTGTTCCCGAGGCTCGACTCTACTTGCCGACGGAAAATCAATGTAGCTTTCAATGACTGCATTAGATTTGCTTACTTTTTACGCAGATCTGAGCACATATCAAATTAACACATCTCACTTCTTGGTTGTGGCATTGAAACTTATTTGAGACGTAGACTGCTGCTATTTTTATTTAAACTAATTAAGAACAAAACGCCTGACTGCTTCTATAAAGAGATACAGTTCTTAGATTCTCACTCTCATCGACATTTGCTTATTCCGAGATGTTCATCCAGCATTTATGAGGGTTCGTTCCTTGTTCAGGCTTCCCAACTCTGAAACCAGTTACCTCGCAATTTTTGGTGTGCCTCTTCCATCGCTGAGTTCGAGTGCGTACTTCTCACCTATGATTAGCATAATAATAATTGATTTTTTGGCTTTCCCGTTGTTGGTATAGATTTTTTGATTTCTTCTTTTTCATCTCTTATTTTTCTTAATTCTATCTCTTTCTTTTCTCAACTTTTTCTTTTTCATCGTCCTTGAATTACATACTACTATTATTATGTTTTTGATCTATTATTATTATTACTGTTATTATTTTTATCTTTTCTTTATTTAGAATATCTAATTTAAGTTAGTATTTTTCTTTTAAATTTTTTTTTACATATAGTTTACTTGCATGATTTTGTTTACCATCTTTATTAGTGTGCTATCAAAAGAATCTCTATTCTTGTGAACACAGATCCCAATTAAATAAAATAAATAAAATGAAATGAAATGACAGGGAATCAGTTATACTGTACATAACTTACAGCTTATTACGTACAGCCATTTTCATTGTAGAACTGCTAACAAAATATACTTAAAAACAGCAATTTGGTAGGGTGTCAAAAATTAATTAGAAATCAAATGTTAAAAATAAAGATATTCATAATATACTCAATGTCCTTTTCAACTATACTTCACAAGAATATAAAAAAAAACATATTTGTTGTTTGCATGTAGGTATGGACGCCACCAGCTTTTATCGAGGATTCATAACAAACATGCTGTGAAGAGAGCATCTTGAATTTTTTTACAAAAAAAGCGGTCAAGTGTGGTGCGGGATTTCGTAACTACATATATAAAATGATATGAAGCCTACCAACTAAAAACCCTCGCTAAACCCTAAAGACATTAGCCTTGAAGCTTTTTTCACATTACTTCAGGCTGGGCCTTTCCGTTATCCCCTGCTGTTGGTCAAGTTCTCGTGATTCTTCGTGCGGAGTGTGTTCTGCACAATCCTCGAAACCAAGTACCACTGCTTTTTCCTCTACAGTATGTATCCGACCACTGTGTCCGGTGACAGGTGCTGCAGCTCCTCTTCGACAGCGACCCTACCATCTGTCCAAAAGCCGCAATGGAAGAGCGGGTGCTCAGCATCGTCCCTACTTCCTCCCCTACTCCCTTCGCAGTATGGACACACCTCATTTTATGGAATGACGAGGGAAAGAACCCGTGTGAGCAAGTAAAACTGTGTGAGGATCTCACTCTGGCTCCGACTGACTCACAATAATGGCTTAATCTACAGAAGGAATCGTGCTGTCCAACGGCCTTTGGGTGTGTTGTCCGACGATTATTATGACGTATCCATAATGCGAACAACTTGTGCCTTCCCATTTTCCTGTGTTTGCGTTCTCATACAGACAGCGCTCCTCTCCATATCGCCAGTAGCCCAATAGGGATCACTCCACCAATGATGTACACCGTTCGATAGGAACAAGCTATCCGCAGAGCGGGCCGACGTTGTACAGAAGCTTCACGTTTTATGTACCGCATCTGAAAACCCTAGATCTCTACGCCATAGAACAGGACAGGCTTTACCGAGATCATCAGAAGCCTGTATTTGCTCTAGCTGGTGGCTGCCGTTTCCTTAACTCTGAGCTTCAGTCGATCATCAACCTCGGATTCATAGGGATAACCTGGGTATAGACGTTAAATAATAACAAATCTGTACCGAGCGTCTACTGTTCCAATAGAATTAATGAATAATATTGTTTATAAATTGAAAAACAATGTTCCTGCATCATTTTAACGTTCATTGCATCATTTTAACGTTTTCAGAAAGCGTAGTACGAGCAAAATGGCAGTATCTGCGTGAGTTTTTCATAAAATTTTAAAAATTTTCCAAAGTACGATCAGGGGATACAGCTCAAAGTCCAGCAAAAAATATCCCATCTTGGCCGTACTTTCAGAGTTAGACATTTTTAAAAAGTCAACCCAGACAATCTTCCGGAAACCTTTCTGAGGAAATTATTTCAGAAGAAACAACAGAGACTGAGGATTCACAGGAGAGCAAATATTAAAAATAATCCTAAAAGAAGTCAATCGAGCAATGAGGTCCCTTTAAGAAAACGTTCTTCACAAAGTGATTTTTTCTCACAAGCTTTGTTATCTTTGGGAGAAGAAAAAATAAAATATTTCAGAAATAAACGATATCGAAGGAAAATTGCAACAATAATGATTTGCAATTTTTTTAAAGTTTATTGCAGGAAAATTACAACAATGATGATTTGCAATTTTTTTAAAGTTTATTGCCACATATTCAGAAATACGGCAAAATAAGAAAGTATTGTTCAGAACAAAAGTGCAAGAATTTGTGCAATACTTTGTTTATAGCAGCAATGAGGCGCTCTTGCGCTTGAATTTCCCTTTCATGAAAATTTTCCCCATTGTTTCTGCAATTTTGGGGTGATTGCAATGATCCTATAAACATTAAAAATTTTTGAAATATCTCAATTTTAATACACTTTACTAGCATCCTACTTTCATTTACTTTACTCTTCTTTTTGAAGCTTTCCGTAAGATAGCATTCTGCTTTGAAAACGATACAATTCCAATAAAATGTAAATGCTGAATAAATTGATTCACAGGTCTTTGATATAAATAGTTTGAAACGGAAAGCAAAGCGCACTCCTCTTCGCAAAGCGAAAACACCTTTGAAGATTGCGAGCTGCAACTGAATGAATTTAAGAATGGTCTTCCTTAAAAGTCCTTTTAGAATAACGAAACATAAACATATTATTAGAAGAATTTATGTGGAAATTCTAAATATGTACATACAATAATTATCACAGCATAGAACGCATTTACCTTCAGTGAACTTAAACACCCATGAAAAGAGAGAATCATTGAAATTTTAGTTGGCCGCAATTTTAATATGAGTATATATTTATTTAACTGAGCGAACAGGGGCAAATTGGCATCTAAATTCTAATTAGCTTAATAGGAACAACTTTCCAATACTTACCTACATAGGTATGTATATGAATTTTGAAAATGAAAATCAATTAATTGTTCGTGTTTTGCAAAGCTGGAAGCTAAGTAAAAAATATGTGAAACCGATTACATACTTACAAAGAAACCATTATGGGCCTTTCACATACTTAGACAATTTTCTGATTTATGAGAAAATAATTGAAAAAGTACTGCTGCATATCTTTTACAACTTGTAATCCACTGAAATGCAAGTGGCCTAGGCATGAAAATGGCCTACTCATGGTTTCTTTAATACCGGATATGCCCAAATGTTTTCCCAAAATATCTTTAATTGTAACATAAATAAATACAGAACTAAATTAAGATATTTCCTTAGATTTGATCAAGCTTTTGCAATGATCCATATTTTGCCTGCATTTGATTTACTGGATGAATTCTTCCGAAGTTATTTAAAATTAAATCGTGGAAACGTTTTTCGTAAATATAAGCAGAAAGTTGTAGGTGTTATTTTATACATACATATGTATGTATATATCTGTTTTTGAAATTTTAGAGTCTAATGTAATATTAGCCAGGTTTCTGCTTCATACGAGTATATCTACTTGAACAATTTTTTTTTCTGAGGCAATAGGTAATAGGCACATGTAATTGTGCCAGACAGTTTGAGGTATAAATAAATTTCTTTTCTCTGTTTTTGCAAAAAGGGCATAAAGAAACGCCATCATATCGCTAGTAATCCGATTTTCCTAATAAATGTCATATTCATTTAACATTCTCGCTGTGACCCCATAAAACTTTTCTCGTTAGGCAAAGAAAATTATTTTGTTGGCTAAGAAAAGCTCCCAAAGGTAATGAAATGAGTCAGTCAAGGGCTAAGTTTATTTATGGAGAAAGTGTTATTGACATGGTAAGCAATTCCATCCAGTACTACATAGGGGTATTTGTGGCCAATTGTCCGGCATCACATACTATGACTTCCCGGAAAGCGCCGCCGTAAGTTTGTCGGGCCCATTGAGGTATCAACTTTACTTTCCTGGCTATTCCACCATGAAAGATTGCTAAGCCTCTGGGCACATAGAAAAACGTAAGATAGGTTTGAGGCAGTGAAATGGAAAATCCCTTTCATCCCCGAAAGGGAAGCTAATGTATCGGGAACGTGAAAACGTGGTTGCTTCCTAGTAGCGTTCTGCCAGTTAGCCATTTGCTCATACACGAATGTGAGCTCTTTAAATCAAATTAGAGCCTGCTCGGGCGTATAATTAGGGTACATTTTTAGGATTTTTCTAGTTCTTGTGTTGCTTGTATCGCAAAATTTACATTTATTTCGTCGGATTCTCGTTTTATTAAATATGAACATACATGTATATGAAAACCTTTTCACTTATTATTATGAGTATCCCGAAGGAGTTCCAAAAATTTAAATTCCTCTTTAAAGGATGATAGAGGGGTGGAATTTTTGAAGTGAAAACTTCTTTAGCGGCGTTGTACACTTTTTTTGTAATGGGTAAAAAATGTTAAACTCGCGTCAGGACACGTGACCTGATCGAAAATTCGTAAGACGAAAACTTCTTTAGCGGCGTTGTACACTTTTTTTGTAAGGGCTTAAAAAAGCCCTTTTTGGATAAAAATTCCTTAATAAAGTTTCTCAAATTATCATAAAATCATTTCAGTAGCCTTCGACTTCAATTAATTTTTTCGTTCAAAGTGGTTGAAATTACTCGATAGAAAAATCCATTCGCACTATTTTGACGTTATGTGAGGAAAAATTCACTGAAGTCAAGGGTAACTGAAATGAATTTATTAAAAATTTAGGAACTTTATTAGGAATTCTTATCCAAAAAGGGCTTTTTTAAGCTCTTTTCGACTCGAATGTGACTTGGCGACTCGCTAACCATAATAAGGGCCATAAAGTGTTTAAAATATGGAAATTGAACAAAGTGCATCTATTAATGAAAAAAGTGACGAAGAAATAGCGAAAGAAAATGAGTGAGTACTTTATAAATATACTAGATGAAAATTTAATTAATTTCAATTTTTTAATTAATATAATTTTATTTTATTATTCAGGTTAGGTTAGGTTTAATTAATTTTCATTTATTAATTAATATAATTTTATTATTAAGATTAGGTTTCGATCGAGTCTACCGTACTGCTTGACGAAATTATTAATAAAGATACATATGTACTTACACATTATAGATGTAATATTTGTAACATGTTTATACTTTATAACATTAACCTATATTTTCATAACATCACAATAAGCACATGTGCGGTGTAGGTTTACCAAACAAATAATTTCGAATGAAAATAAATGTAATAAGATAAAAATAAATAATCTCCGTTTTTCAGAGAGAGAAAGAAAAAAAAAGAACGAAATCGAGAATACCAAAGGGCATGGCGTCAGCGTAAAAAATATTTGAAGAAAAAAGATTCGAAGGAAGAGAAAAAAGAAGAAAAAAGGAAAAGACATCGTGAGAATCAAAGGGCAGATAAGTCATTGCGTGCTATACGAGTCTTCTTGTACGAAAACTTATTCATTTATTCTCATGACGCATCTGCATTGCTTCAAAAAAAAATTGGTAAAAGCTTTGATGAATTGCCAATGATTTTGAGTCGAGATTTCAACATAAACTTTGCAGACGATAAAAATCAACTATTAATTGAATTTTTAAATAATGAATTTGGTTTAACTATGTCAAATGATCGCAATCTTATCACAACGAAATACAAAACTACTATTGATGCAGTCTTTATTAGACATTTAAATATGTAGGTTCGAATCAAAACTGTTCGTTTCTTACTTCAGCTATCATAAACCGATCGTATCAGTTTTAGAGATTGGCGATGATGGTTCTGGTAATAATGATGGTGAAAAAGTCGTCGAAATTATGGATGAAAGTTGATTTTTCTGAGAGATAAACTTTTTAATGTAATACGCTCTGTTGCAAAGCTATAGCCGCACCCATAAAAAGTGCGGTACAATTACTTTTAATCGAGAGGGGAAAATTTGTTGTTCATCAAAAGTATTGTTGAGTCAAGCAGTCTCAGATCGTGCAAAAAGAATTTCCACATGGCTTGAACAGAACGAGTAATACGGCAAAATAATGGAAAAGTGAAGAAAACCAGTGTTTCATTATTATAACCGCATTGATAATTTCATTGTTTTTCCCCATACATCTACTTCAAAAATATCAATTAATAAATCAATGGCACGACCACTGTTTGCTACGACGTCCAGCATCCTTTTCGCACAGATTCCACATAGGGCTTCAGCTTTTCTGGGGTTAAAGAAGTCCATGCTGCCTGAATGGTGTCTTTGAGGTCATGAACTGAGCTGAACTGCTTTCCGTCCGCGTAAACTCTCCTGACCAACCAAGTCGAACAGTTTGTTTATGTGGAATATAATCACTCATATTCGATTGTCATGATGAACTATTTTAATTAAAATTAAAATAGAATAAAATTACCTACAAATGAAAAATTTATAAATATTCATAAATATTAATTCAGAGATAAATTATCAGTTAAAGTGATTTGGATCTACTTGTGCTGATGACTCGAGATATTACAACATATTTACATACATATGTCCAAGTCCTTAACTTTAACCCTTAAAAGGTATCATGGGTGCATTTTGACCCTAAGTAAATTTCGTTCCTTGTTCCTTGTTTCTGCTGTTAGGTTACTTTGAATTCATTAAAAACAATTATGCTCGTACTTTTAATGTAACATTGAATGGTAATAAATGCTTAATAATACATTTGAATACTTACTTATTAATTTGTAAAATGAGATAGTATTTATCGTTGTTAAAATTCATCAATTTTATTGCAATTAATACTCACTCATGCTAGTATTTAACATTTTGCGTTTCTGAAATGAACATATACTTCTTCCAATTGACGTTAGCATAAGTATTACTGATCGTAAATATTATCTCCTGCCGTAATTTTCAGATATATGCCCCCGGAGATCCAGTGCCGAATACCGTAGCCATTACATTAACTCAACAAAAACTTTTACGCACCCTTATAAGCCGTGAAGAACCCTTGAAATCGTTAACTTGATAGCCAGTATAAAAGTATTCCGAATGAATAAGCACAGCCCTCAATGACCCTCGAAAGTGTTTTTGATGCTCGGCCATACGACAACCGAATAGCCGTATATCCAATTTCACGAAACAATTCATGTTCGGCGATGATATCCAGCTCTCTGGTCATTCATCCCCATTATCTCGCCGGCAATATGGAGCTATCAGCCATAATCCGGCTTGGCATTAATAAAAACTAAAATATTTGCGCTGCACTTGTAGGTATATAATGGCGGAAAGGAGTTTAGCTCATGGTGGGTAAGGGTTTCTCCGTCTTCTATCCTGTGAATTTCTGGCGGCTAGGGCTGCGATACATCACTCATGAGGACTTTCACTTCTGCGATTTTAAATGCATTTCATCGCGGCTCCTGGAGATGAGTGGTTTCAATGAACTGTGGCACTCCGGATCAGCTCCCCCATTTGAAGCTGTTTGTCACTGTCAGAGGATATTAAAACTGGGAAATATCGCTGGTGCACGGCATTTTATTCAATTTCGAAATACTATTAATTATACGAATAAAAGGGGAACTCCTGGGAACTTATTAGACGAAAAGTTCAAATTGACGTTGATTTACGCCACGGCCGAGTGTTATGGGTCTAATTAATTATAGAATGGGTGACGTTCGCTGGAGCGAACTTTTGTTTAATTAAAATCCTATCAAGAGAGATTAAAGGAAATCATCTCTTGTTTGATAATTTTAAAATTAGTTCCATGCCAGTAAATATCTCAAAATAGAGTTCCGTAGACGCGCCAGTGCAAGGAGGCCATCGACTGCCAGGATGCCCTCGTAAATCGAAAATCTCAGGTTTATGAGATCTCGGGGAGTGTTATCGTTAGCAATAAATCTTCTAGAAGCAACGGAGGAGAATTTTTGCTGCCGTGTTACAGATAAATCCCCGACCCCTTGGTGTGGATGTAAGTTTCAATCTATTTGTCTGCAATAACGATAGGGTTAGGTCGAAGTGGGCTTAAATCTTCTACTCTCGCCCGGAGACGCTCAAGTGGCGCAGAGCTGCAGTATTAGATTTTCCGACATCTATTTTCAAACCAGCAAGAGTAGTTGGGATTAGGGTCAGTGCATCATCCTGCACCATAAGCATTACGCCCTTGCTTGATTTCGGCCAATGCAAAGCCTATGCTGGTTTGACTCGCTTAACATCTGTCATACTGTCGTAACCATCCTCGCGCACAGGAACCAACTTGAAGCAAATAGCTGTTTTAAACACACTTTTTGAGTATTTCAACGAACAGCACAAAACAACAATGTAATTAATATTCAAATTCGACACTATGGTGTATGTCATATCCAAGCTCTCCAAGTTTCAGTGAAAGTTGTAAGGGATGCGAAAGGGTTGTAACTTATGTGAGCATGATTCTGAAATGAAATTGATGGCATCAACTCTTCATCATTTCGTAGAGCGAACTTTCCGTAGAAACAAAATTTATGTGGCTGCCAGATCTGCTCGTAGTGTGGCAAACTTTTATGTCTTTCAAGGAAAGAAATTTTAATAGCCCATCCCGAGTGCTTTCCCGGCGATTTGCGAGCTCTGCATTTTCTTCTGCTCGAAGCAAGACATTCCGGCCTACTCTTTTCTTGTTTCTATATGGCGTCACAAATTTTCCAGAACGTAAATTCAGGGTCGATATTATATTCTTGGAATGAACACCATACTCAGCCTTTGAAAGAGCCATTAGTGCTCTGAGAACAGTAAAGATGGCGATATAAATCGAAGGATAGTTGCGAGTTATTTATGCCCACTGATGTAATCAGGAACAGTCAGGTGAATATTCGCTTCTCAGTAAATATGTGAAATAATATGGTGGAGCTCTACATAAAAGATACTTCGATTAAGTTGCTTAACAAAAAAAAACATTTGTCGTAAAACTATGCTATTTGGTGCATGGCGTTTTAAATTAGCGGTTCACGCTTTCTTATTGTACATATATTGTTATGCCGAGTGTAAAATCTTACTTTAAAAAAATATTCAGATTGCATTTTGTTCAATTTTATTATTTTCTTGTATATCTTGTTACATTAAGACCCAATTTCAGCATACTCTGTTAATTAGTAAAAATGTGTTGTTAAAACCCGTTAATGGCCTGTTAAAACTAATGTGCGTTTTACCACGGACAATTAAATGCGTTAACCAGGTATTAAATTTAATTGCCACTCAGAGTAATTAATTAACGGCCTTTATTGTAGTCAAAATCGAAAAACCCCTAAATACAAAACAAAGGTATTATACCACTGAGTCCAATCTTGTATTTAATCTTCATACTTTATCAGTTTTAGTTGTATTCGTTTTTATTATTTTATTTATTTAATAGTCCCTCGACGTGATGACGCTTGCATCAAAATATTACTACTTACATATATTAACACGTTGGCGCTCATTTTGAATTCGGTGAGTGCTTCCAAAAACACACTTCTTTTACTTTTGTTCATTATTTGGTTCTTGAGGTGACTGCTAGAGACGTCGCGTGCATCTACAAGCATACATATTGGACGTCTATAGACGTCATTTACGTGAACGTGACATATTTTTTTTTTACTTTTTAGAGATTTTTTTTATCGTGCCGGTGTTTTTTTAAATTTATAATGTAAGATTTATTGCTCTAACATTTGCCAGTCTTCATCAATAGCTTTGAGGAGGCCTTGTACTTTTGTTGAAAAACTATCACGATATGTACTATGTCTGGCAGCGAGTAATAGAAGTAAGATATTTTGTTTTCTCGGACATAAATACTTCTAATTTTATTCCAAGTATTGTCCTATTCTTTTCTTTTCGAAAAATAAATCCAATTAGATTGTTTGATTTCAAAGTCATTCGCGAACGCTGCAGTCAACCTTTGGATTGCCTCTTCTCTTTTTGTTATATTATTCGTTATTGCATTCATTGTTTAATTTGTTCAAAATGCTCTAGGTTTGACCAATAAGCATATGCATAAGAAATTCCGTGAGAAATTCGCTTTCGTATGAAATGTCGAATATTTAATGGTCAGCTAATACCACTGACACACTACGGCGAAATTGAGAATTTCGGGTCTGTTTTCAATTTCGACCCACATTTCAACTCAATTTCGTATACAAAATTAATCACTGCTCAATTTCGTGCGAAATTGAGAAAATAGTATGTAAATTTTGCGACAGGTGGCGCGCTTACTACTTAATTCCTGCTTCAAAATCTAAAATCCGAATTTTATTGATTTTCTCTTATTTTTTCACGTTTCACTTTGCTTTTCTTGAAGAACATTGTTTCCAAAATAATAGAAATATTATTTGCCTCATTATTTAAAGAAATTAATATTTTTTTTAAGCCATCTTAAATTACTTGAAAATGTTCGAGAAATCTGAAATGTTGAAATTTACAACTGAAATGAAGAAATTCAATGTGTCAGGGGGTAGCGAAATTGACTTCGAAATTCTCAATTTCCTCGCAGTGTGTCATGGGTATAATAGTCTACCAGGAGGTAATGATAACAAAATGTATATTTTCCATTAAATGTCGAAGTGTGAAATATCACTTTTAGATAACCATTGACCTAGCAGAAGACCCTGGAACGAGCATTCTTTAGTCAAAAGGTAATATCTGCGCTTTATAAGTAATCCCCGGTAATGGAATTTTCATTGGAATCACTTTAAAGCATGAAAATGTTTTAAATCTCCACTAGTGAAAAAATGTGCGCAACGTGCAAGCGGATTTTTTTAGACTATGAATACTCAGAAAAAAAAAACTTGCTTGCTTTAAAATTTTGCAGAGCACGTAATGCAAACTCATCATGAAAACATTTTTACATTTTCCGCCATTTGATGCATCACCAGAAGCACATTTCAAGGGAAATATGTCGTATGTATTGCAAAAAACTATTTAAGTTACTATACAATCGAGATGGCATTTTATGTTAACAACAAACTTGGTTAACTAATTTTTTATTTAATGCAATGTACTTGTATTATTTGCAAAATCCTTGTGATTTTGGTAAATATATTTTAACGGAACCGATGAATATGTGAAGCCTTAACCTCAGAATTTATTGAATTCTTAATGCAACAATAGGCATTTCGGTTACCTTTTAATACTGACCAAATTTTTCTCGGTCATGAGACAGAAAACACAGACATTCTTCATTTGTTTTATGAAAACGATATAATTTATAAATAATAATTAGTAAGGTAGGTTCGCCAAATATCGTCCCTTCTTTGTAAAAACATTGTAAAATAAAAATTATTTCAAGTAAAGTAATATATAACAATTTAAACATTAGATCAAATATTATTTTATTCTTAAAAATAATAAGAAGCTCATTAACTTTGTTAGAAACTCTTTAAAGATAGCTTTAACAAAATCAAATTCTGCAACTACTATTTTTGGGTTTCTAATTCCGTCCCGGGGACGACATTGAGATGGCAATAATCAGTACGTGAACTTAAGTTGTACTCTTATATACAAAATTAATACTTAGCAATCATATTGTAGTATCTAATCAAATCAGTCCTTTGTTAATCATTTCAGTCCATTGTCACTTATTGGTACGGTATACCTACCTAAGTAGGTAATTCCTATTTTTCAGACAATTAGATAAACGGACCTGGATGTTCGATTATTAAGGTATCTAAAGAATGAAAAAATATAGGTACTAAATAACGTTTTTAATAAATATATAAAACAGTTCAAAATTTTTAATTTACAAATAAGGTGAAGCGACGTGACCCCTTGTCCCGGGGACGATATTATGAATTTGCTATTTGTTTTGACATACTGTTACAATTTTCCACCGAGACGAGCCCAAAAATAATCGGCGTTTCGATCCAGAGCGCCAGCCAGATCTCATCAGTGTGGCTGAATGGCTGACGCTCTTGCCACAGACGACGGATTGTGCGGATCGAAAGCCGATCCTTATATCCACTTGATCGGAACTTCAAGTGCGAATTATAGCGAAGGAAAATTTTGTAACATAGCTCCCTCTTCAGAAGCTCGAAGTTCCATCCAAGCAACTTCATTCGGCATGCAGGCTAGAGCAACCCGCACAGCTGCGCATGCCAGCGAACGCAGACGGAACGCAGTAACGAACTTGACGACGAAAACTCCCGGATGGTTTTGACCTTCGTTTGACCTTGATTCTGACATACTAGGGTCAGAAAGACTCTGGATTTGAACTCAGCGACCCCAAAAACATATATATAAATTTTTTTTCAGTTTTTTCACGATTATTTTGAAATTTGACCTTCAAATGCCCTTAACCCAGACCTGTAGAGGTCAAACGGACCCCGGATTCGGATTCAGCGACCCAAAAAACATATAGGAAACGTGGTCCCGTCTTTGGGCGGGACCTTTTTTTTGTGGGGCTGTGTAATTGAGCCGTTCCCTGCACAAATCGATTAACTCTACTGGTCACATAAAAATTTTAACATTACTAACGATTATTTTATGGCTATTCTTTCTTATTAATTTTATATACCGTTAGATGATAGCTACATTTCTATTGATGCATTCTACAACATTTATATTTATAAAGGGAATTTTAAAAAAGAATGAATGAATGAAATATATTTTTTTTAATTTTTAAAGTTGAAAATTTCAATGTTCCGAGAGTTTCCGAGATTCAGGCTTTAGTGATAATATAGCTTATATGTGCAATTTTATGCCACGAAAGTTTGTTTCTTAAGAAAGTTTAAGAATGAGAAATAAAATCAAAATAACTATTCAGCTCCATACAGGAAAACATAAAATCCCAAATAACTTATTAAATAATAACTTTATAAAAAAAAGTTATATGGCATAAAATATTGCTATTTAGTAAAGGATTGCGCTGGTACCTATATTTTTTTTCCAAAATTACGTACTTGATTTTTGAGCGACGCTAAGTCTATGGAGCTTCATTTTCAGCCCACTGTGCAACGGTGGGAAAATCTCAAGTGGGCGCAAGATAAACTTGCGCTGGACGAAATATAAGCCGCGAGATGGACATGGATCAAATTTGAAACTTATTTATTCTAACGAACTAATGTATAGGCGAGTTTGTATCGTGCGAAGAGGAGCTATGCTGATGGTTCACAAAAATGGTTTGGTCACAACATTTGGAATTTACAAACAAGTAATTATTGTGGCTAAACAATGAAATCCTTATGGCAGTTAAAGAATGAAATATTACAAAGTACTGGTTGAAATACAAACTCAGGATCTTAAGACTGAACATAGGTCTATAGTGTACATTATTCAAGGAATATTATTTTATTCTGTCAGGTACTCGTAGGATTCTGAGGATTGGGCAGGCGGTTGGTATGATATTCGATTTGAATTTCCGTCAGTTTCGTCTTCGTCCTCGCTAGAGCTCCATTCGTCTTGAGATACTGGCCACACATTCATGTTATTGCAACTGGTAGTAGTTATCTTGGGTCCGTCATGATGTCCGACTTTTTCTATTTCATAGCGGTCATTCTCTTATATTCGAATGAGCTTATATAGCTCCAAGAACTTGAGATGAATTTTTGCAGTTGTCCCGAATTGTGTTATGCGGATCGCCATTAATTTTACTAAGGGGTATTTTGCTTTTTTTGTTGAATGTTTTCCTGCATTCTTGTTGAATCTGCAGTAGTTGTTTCTTTGCTTCTTCCCTCGTTTCGCGTCTTTCTTCCTCAAATAGCGTCAGTCATTCCTCGTTGATAGCTTCGGACATGTGAATGTCTTCCTCGTTTCTCATCTTGACTCCAAATATTACCTCAAAAGGTGTTCGACAAAATTTTATTTATTTATTTATTTATTTGGCAAGCCAAAAATACAATTTTGGCCCTACCTTAAGGCGCACTCGGGTGCCAGGCCCATATGGCGCGTTATATCAAAAATCTTAGGACTAGTTAACAAGTAGTAGGTAGGTACAGTGACAATTCAGAGGCTAGATAGCTATGTTAATTTTTGTAATTCAAGGTCTTATCACATATAGAGTACATTTTTCGCGGTACAATTAGTAGGCAATTCAAGAAATTCAGTCCGAAAAATAAACAAATATAAGGTACATATTTCATGATTTAGGGGTAAGGCTTAGAACTAGTTAACAGTGTAGGTACCGAGGTAAAAACAATTATAGAGTGCATATTTCATACTACAGGGATAAGGCTTAAAACTAGTTAGCCGTGTAAGTGCGGATTATAATTATTAATTTAATTTTTTTTCTTTTTCAGGAGATGGCTTCAGGACATGGATGTATGGGTCCACATTTAGACCAAACGGAGCTCATGTGAAACGCATCTCGAGACAATATATACCTATATACACTTGGAGGAGAGTTTTCTTTTTTGGCGTCCTATTCTATTTACAGCTTATTAATTAGGTTAGTTTTTTCCAGTATAGATAACAGGGCGTTCGGTGCGGAGGGATCGAGCAGGGAGTGGAGAAGGGGGAGGGGGCCGCCATAGGCCCTTTGGGTCAGTGGGCAGTCAACAAGGATGTGTCTGATGGTCAACTCGTTTTGGCAGAAATGGTATCCTGCTCTGGGGCTCCTGCTGAAAATGTTCGACAAATGCTTCTTTGAAATGTGGAGTTTATATAGCATTGCACGTTGTTGGCGTATTTATACCAGTTCTCAGGATTTTCTATCGTAAGCTTTGTAAGAACAGAGATAATGACACTATTTATCCTCTCCACTTGACCATTTCCTCTGGGAACGCTTGTGGTGTAACTAATGTGTAGTGAATCCTCTCCTTTTTTCAGGAATCTTCAAAAGAGGTTGAAATGAATACCGTTGTACGATCTCACACTATGTGTCTTGGGCTACCAAATATAGACTTAGTAGTAGACTAGTAGTGAGAGTCTTCACCGGGTATTTCCAAGTGAATTTGCTGAAGCTATCTATGACTACAAAAGGATATCTGTAGCTTTTTTTCGTTGTCGTCAGAGGTCCTAAGTGGTCCACGTGATAACATGTGAGGGGATAACCATTCTTCGGCAGTGGGTGTAACCATCCTTCTTGTTTCCCAGTTTTTTTATCCGACAGAATGCATCGTATGCAATTACTCCTGCACGTTTCGATTTTCTTTCTAAGTCTCGGAATGAAATACTCTCTTTCGATAAGATCTTCCATCTTCCGCGTCCTTGCTCATGAACTGATTTGATGATCTCCTTTTCCATGGCTTTGGGAGTACACAAGAGTTTTACTCCATTCTGCTCTTTATCAAAGAAATGGTTTGATACAATTCACTTGATACAAAAATGTTATTTTACTGAAATTTAGTTCGAGAACTAAAAGTTTAAATTTATAATTTAAAGATTTAAAGCACGAAGCACAAAGCGGACGGCACCGATCCTCTCTTCTTGGCGCTTTTCACTGAAAAGGCCCTGGTTCACTCCGGTTATTGCAGTCGTTCCCGATGGGAAGGATTCGTTCGGTTTCCTGTTTTTGAGTAGCGGAATTCAGGTCCCACATATACATATTTTTGCAGTTCCTGCAATGATAAAAATTTATCAACCCCATTTATTCTTTGCAAATTTTACCTCTTGCAGGAAATTTTTAGCACTAGCTCGCGTCCCTGTTGCGCCCGAGGAGAAAACCGGGGTCAAGGACCGAAAGGGCAGCGCGGTCGACGACCTGCGTCTTCTGGTGTGCAGCTCTGGATACGTGCGGACGGTTCTCGGCGATCACTAAAACGAAAAGGAAGGAAATTCAATCGAACCTCAGTCTAAAGTCGTTTAGTCTAATTTTTTGATTAGAGAAAACTGTTTGATTTTGCTAAAGTCGTTTATTCTAAATACTAAAGTCCGGATTGTCACTTTTCCGCAGGAAAAATCGGCAAAGAATTTAAGGTTAATTCCCTGCCAGTGCGCACATCAGCTGCTAGGGCCTTCTCCATGCCCTTGAACTTGCCACCGCGATCAGCTGTGCAAGGAGCTCCGCTGTCTTCCAAGTCGCTGGTCGTCCCCACTGACCGTCCTGATTCGGGCACCTGGCCAACTCGCTAAAATATGCAAGGATTATAATCTCGTTTATTGTTTTTATTTGTTTTGACGCTCTCCACTCATTGAATTTTTCATAAGTTGCCTCATATTTCGGTCTTGATTTATCTGGCAGTAAATTATTTACAGTTTTTTCTGCCCGTTTAGTTACATCAAGAGGAGTATTCTCATTGTCACTACTGATCACATCACTGTCCTTTATAATCACTTTATCACTTGACTTTATCACTTGTGGCGATTTCAGTTCTTAAAAAAGAAGAAATCAAACGTGCTCGACCCTAACCAGATAAATAAGTGCCTTAAAGAAGGTCCTGACGCAACATATTTGGCCATAAAGGAAAGTTATTTACAAACAGAGAATTATCAAATGAATAAATACACCATAGCACAATAATATTCGCAAGGTTTCTAATACATTTCTTAATGTTAATTGTATTTTTCAATAGGTGGCACTAATTTTCGGTATTCAAGGTGCATGTAGAGAGCAGGAACTTTGCAACATAACAATGAAAAACATTGAAGATAAGGGAGACATGATCTTGGTGAAAATACCGATCACAAAAAATAATTAACCATGACCATTCGTTATCACTAACGAATTTTGTCACATTTATAAAAGGTATGCTGATTTGAGGTCAGCTAACATCGACTCGACACTGATCGTTTTTTGTTTTTTAATTACCGAGATGGTAAATGCATGAATCAAGGGATTGGAATAAATATGCCGATGCGATTTAAATTTAGAAGATGCCAATTCATATACTGGCTACACGTTTCGGAGGAAATTTGCCCCATTCTTAGCAGATTCAGGCGCCAATATGCTTGAAATTAAAAGACACGGAGGGTGGAAGTCGAACTCTGTATTTAAGAGGGGCTATATGGACGACTCATTAAAAAATGAAGAAAAAGTGTCCCACAATATCATGGAAAACATTATCAACAAAGCAACTACGTCAAAATCAATAGCACAAGAAGATATCGAAAATATATCAGTGAATGAAGATAGTCCACCAATTCAAAACAAAAGGATACAGGATGACGACGATCAAGACGACAAAGAAAATGAAAAAATTCGCAAAGGCGATTCAACTAATAATAACGAAATTATATTACGTCCTCGCTCTTCATACATTACCATATTACCAAGATGTAGACGTACTCGTCTGCTGCATTAATCACACATTTAGAGTATCTAAAAACAAATAACAGCTTCTCGCCTCCACGGCTAGGTGGCATGGCTACTCTACCGCTGCCGGCGAGCCGCTGCCTCAGTTTCGTTTTGTGTGCTGCACGAGTCACACGTTGTTGAGTTTTATTCCCTGGCAGAAAAATGAAAAAAGGAAAAAGAAATCACGAAGATCCGGCAGAGGAACTGCATCATATTATGAAGAAAATAAAAAAGTTGTTTGACCAAGTAGGAGTGATGCAAAACATGGTATAAAAGTTAAGGCTAGCGATGCACCGATTATTCCCGAATCTCAGGAAAACATCAGTCCTAACATAACAGATCCTATTGAGTCACCTATGGACATCCCGCAGGAGGTCAGACTCGAAGACGAGGATATCCCCTAGTCACAAGACGACGAAGAAGATCCCATCGACTTAGAATGGCAAAACGTAGAAAGTCACTTTTCATTTCAATAACTTGGCTAGCTACGCAACATTATCGCGTCCAACGGTTCGATTCTCAGAAGTAGAGGCGTGCTCAGTCGAGTGTGTGTGCTTGCGCGTGTGGCAAAACAACCTCAACATTCACGCGTCTCTTAGTATTCTCACGGCATCGGCATCGTTTAATTTTATATCATCCTTCAGTTAAGGCTTAGGCACAAGCATCAGCTCATCTGCACCTCCACCTGTTTCCAGCATAATTCTTCCTAACCCCGTGTCTCCACTGGCAATTTCTGTCTTAACATCTTGCCTATCAGCGCCATCTTGGACATTTCATACGCTCGGTCTCCACTGGCAATTTCTGTCTTAACATTTCTGTCATGTTGCCTTTCAGCGCCATTTAAATTCTTGAGCTATTTTCTCCAATGCAAATTTGTTTAAATCATTCTTTTTAGAATTTTAAGCTAACTAGTCCACAAACAGTCTCTGTACCTGACAAAAATAATCATTTTCATAACATTTTGTCTCGAAAAATCTCGCAGCGGCCATTTTGAATATTCACAAAGTGACAGATGAAGACATTTCTGTTAACATTTCTGTCTGGGAAAATGGCTTAACATTTCTGTCTTAACAGATTTTCTGTTATAACATTTTGGTCTCCATTGGACTTTTTTTCTGTTAAGACATGAAATGTTAGACCAGAAATTGACAGTGGAGACCCCAGGTAAGGCAGCCCTTGTATAATACTTATATATTTATTTATTTATTGGAGTGAGAGCGGACAAAAACGGGTACCCTTTATGGAGCACCTGTTGGCTCGGGTACGGGTTGCCGACAAAAATAGGGGTACCCCTGCTGACTGTGTGGGTGAGGACGGATGTCTGTGTGGTATGTGTGTGCTGTCTGATAAGGGATTTTCTTTCTCGGGAGATCTCCTCGTCAGCAGCAGGGAAGATGGGTTGACAACGGCAAGTGTTCCTTTGGGAGCAACAAAGGCAAGGATCCCCTGCTGACTGTGTGAGTGAGGAAGGATGAATCTGTCAGAACGGTGTGTGCACTGCATGTGGGGCGGGTTTTATAGGGCTCCACCCCGAAGTAATGTCTAATAAGACGGTTGGAGCGGGGTTTTAGCCGGTAGGCCTGGCCATTTGGCCAGGAAGTCCTGGCCACGGGGTCCGGCACAGAGAATGGTTTGGTTTTCTTGGTGCGTGAGGGCATTTCTCCTCCCCACCCCCCCACCAAAAAAAAAAGATGAATCCTAAAATAACAAACTGATTAGCCGCGCCACATGACATAAACAAAGCCATCTTCTTACTCCTAACATGCTTAGACATACTGTCCCCCTCTTGAGATAAGGCCCTAAACATAACAAATTCTAAAGTTCCTAGCTGAAGTTCAATCGTGTATTTTGATATATCCTTTCTTTCAGAGATATGACTTCTTTACCCGATCCCTAAACTGATCCTTCATCCTGCATACACAGTTAAAGGATAGAAATATATTTTTAGAATGTGCTTCTTACACTCGTGCCAGATAAGGCTTACGCTATAAACAACTGATAAGCAACGCCACATGATATAAACAAAGCCATCTGCGTACTCGTAACATGCTCTTACATGATCCTTCATGCTCCCAATATAACCCTAAATTCCTAGTCAAATTACAGGCCACATTGCTGATAAGCCGCCACATAACATAAAAAAAGGCACCTGTTTTATGCTTAGGTAACACATTCAAGTGCTCAAGTTCAAGTACCCAGGGATTTATGTTGACACGTACAATGATCGGGGTGTGGGGTAAAGCGTTCGGCGGGGAAACCACACACACGCATTTTCACGCACAAGAGAGAGCTTTTCGATAAGTCATCAACATACAAATCGCGTTTTAAGGTCTTTAATGCGAATGGGAAGTGTTTGCTTTCATCATCAGTAAGCTGTTGAACTGTGCGAATTGTCAGGAATGGAGCTGATGATAAACCAGAACCAGAAGTTACTGTGTTTTATTGATATGTTTGTTTTTGTGTTGAAAAATGCTGTCATCTTCGTGTATAAGTACCTGACGGTACATTTTATCCATGTCTGCTGTCATTACATATTTATGTAAGTGAAAACGGATAAGATGAGTAAAATTTTTATCTTGAATGGTCGGACCTACCCTGAGAAGATCATTTGATGGTACCCCGGTTGATGATTTCGCCGAAGCATTGAAGAGAACCCTCACCCTTGTGGTTGTGCTGGACTGTTTAATTACAGCGTGGTAAGATAGATAATAAATAACAATTGTTACACGGATTCTGGATTAAAGATAAATGTCCTAATTCGAGATACTTATTTACTACCTTTACTTAATCATGTTCCAATAACTTATGCTTTTCGAATTTGCGTTCTAGTGTGAAAAGACGAGGGAGAGCTGATTCGCGGGAATCTCCAAGAATAGCGTTCCTCTGCCTGTTTTATCGCTAGCATAGGTTTGTTTAAAATTTATTTCGCATTATATTTCTTCATTAGTTTTCGATCCATTGTCAATAATTTCCTCCGTTTTCCAAAATTTCTCAACCAGAGATTCAACTTTAGTCATCGCACACTCTACCAAACCACGGATTTTCGTGTGGATTCCGCCAGCGACGACCCAATCTAAACGCGTTTTTTGTAAGCACAGATCGTGCACAGACCGTACTTATCGTGCGAAAGTTCAATTTTCTCTATCAAAAAAAGAGATATAGTAGGACCGGATCCAATTACCATGTCCTCTGTCCACATGTCAGGATCTGCCAGTCGTTTATTTTTTTTTAATTTAATAAAGTCTTGCGAGAAGCTCTCTGACAGAACTGCATCCGCAATTTTAGTAAGGAAAGTTAAAGTTTTTGCATAATCATTATGCATCGAGCGGAATGTGATTTGAATTGAATGCTTTGATACGGTATTTATTAAATCAATTTCCCCAATTGGTAACATATGCCGAATCTCCATAAAAAACCAGACCAAACGAAAACCAAACTAAAACCAAAAAACCACTTGCTGAATTGCTGACAAATCACGTCTTTACACATCTTAGCAATGTAGTTGTGAAATGTCAGTCAACGAATGGAAAATATTAAATTGAGTTGATGTGTCAAAATAAAAGTGCTACCGAGTATTGTATTTTAAGTGAAACTGATTTATATATAGCTAAATAAATAATTGAATTGAGTAACAATATTTTTAAACTCTGTTTTACTTCCCGGTCCAATTAAAAGGCATTTTTTAACATAAAAATAATTCAGTAAAAAACCTATTGTTTGTTGTCAAAACACAACAACTGATTGAATCTCACTTTATTTTTGAAATTTGCAATTTTTCAAGTACTAAACCTGTGCTAAATGCGCTGAATTGCATGTGGCAACTCAAAATGGTTTAAAGATGGTTTAACTCACACAGAGGAAAAAGCTAGCGAGAGAGGTGATAAATTTGCAATGCGAGTGAAAGAGCTGCAGATATTTTTGGTTTGGTTAGTTGGTCTGGTTTTGTATGGAGATTCGGCAATACATACACGTACGCATTGGGAGATTCAATCGACGAGCAAATTCCTCCGTAACAAAATTTGCTATGGAACATGGATATAAAAGATTTCGACATTTTAAAAGATTTATATTATTATCAAAAACGTTTAGTATGGCACTGGTCATTAATTGTGATTGGAATATAGAGTTGAGAAGATAGAGAAGATTCATTGGGCTGAGAATTTTTCTTAATCGAGTCGCTCTCCTCGTATACTCGTACAATTCAGTTATGTTTTCTTTGACCAATTGCACATCCATTAAATTTACAAATAGGATCACAATAGTTTCGTATGCAATTATAGCAAAGGTTAGCATTCCTTACAATGCTTATTCGTTTGGGAACGGAAAATGTTTTGAATTTATCGCATTTGTATAAAGGGTGCTGTTTGTTCTTGGAAACTACACAAATAGTGAATGTTAGTGACCATACCTCGCAATGGTTCGTTATTACGCTTTCTTTTTAAAGTTGGCTGCATTCTTTGCGTGTGAGGACGATCGGTTAAATCCGATCTATTCTTTTAGATATGCGTACCGCGGATTTGTATAGAAACTCGGACATTTCTTCACAATCGCGTTCAAGAGATTCTTCCCATTTTTCTAACGTATTATATTTTTATGTAAGAGAACGTAACCATAATTTTAGAACCGACTATAATGCCCAACGAATTCAAATATGTATGTTTTTGCGCATCATCTGCAAGTTTCATGAGACCAATAGCTGCTTCTTTTTCTTGCATTGTAAGATACATTAAGAGAGAAAGATGACGCGAAATTAAAATCCTTTTTACTTCGTATGACCGTTTAAGTAAATCCTATGTTTTTGCATAATAAAAACTTCAGTTTTATTAGCTGCTTCCCCTTTTAAAGCATTATTATTTAATTTTATTATTAATTAAATAAATGCATGTTTAAAGTTTTCATATTTCTCGTCGAACTGTGGCAAAGAAGCTTGTGGCAATTTTACGCGGCACCTAGAATTTACTATATTATTTTGAATTGAATCATTATTTTCACTTGCATGTGAACTTCTGGATGAGCTCGTACTGCAGGGATCGAGAACATTGGCAATTCTACCGGCAATATCGTAAATTCTTTCTTGAATATTTAAAAATTGGCCGGCCGACCACTAGTTTATATTAATCTTTATTTATTTTAATCTTTATAGCACCAAAAGTAAAAAGATCGTGTATTGGTTGTTATTATTTGCCACCTTTAAATTTTCTTCTGCTGCTGTTGTTGGATTTGATGTTACCGCTGTTGCTGCAAATGCATTTTCACAAAAAAATGCGTGCATTCGACGTAAACACTAAGCTACCTAGTTTAATCATGCAACTCAATACTATCGCAGCTAGATGTTTTTGGTCTCTTTTGTATTTACGTTTGTTTAGTTAGTTGCAAATTGTTAGTTAGTTTTTAGAAATACTTGTAGATAGTAAAAATGTTGTTAATAACATTTTTTTCTTGTACTTTAATTTTACTTATTGCTTAATAGAGTAAGCGTTTCGTCATTATGTAATTTGTTAAAACTTGTATGTCCTTATACCCCTGACACACCGCGGCGAAATTGAGAATGCTGGCTCTGTTCTCAATTTCGACCCACATTTCATCTCAATTTCGTAATGGAGATATCACTGCCCAATTTCGTGCGAAACTGAGAAAATAGTATGTAAATTTTGCGACAGGTGGCGCGCTTACTACTTAATTTATGGGTGCCTATGTTACCCACTAATAGTTTACAATGAAATACGTTATATTTGGATTTCACTATTTGTTTATTTCAATTTTAACAAGAGTAATTCACTCGCTCATTTTTTTAGCCTGACAGGTTTCTAGTTTGGCGGATTAATGTAACAGCGATGGTGCTGCCACAGCTACCCCCTTCTCAGTAATGTTATCAAGTTTTGAACAGACGCTGGATTCGTTACGAGTCCTGGAGTAAGTTCGCAATGCCTGAGTCCAAAAACTTTCCGATGAATGTTTCTCTAATGCCAGTATGTTGTAATTCCTGCTGATAAATGCCGGTTTGAGACGTTCAGTCGAAATTGCTGTCTCATTGTCTTTTATTTTTTCAACGAAAACGCAGTCGTTCAATCTTCGAATCATCTGAAAATTTCCAGTATATGGGGCCTCGAGCGGGGCCTTGACGGCATCCATACGGACAAAAACATGCGTACAAGTGTAGAGGTCCCTCAAAATGAAGACGTTTGGTTTAATATGATGACTTGTTGCCCTAGGTCGGATTTCCCTCATTTCGACGAAAATTTGCGAGTCAGAATTCATTTCCTGGCTGGAGAAAAACTGGCCGGGAATTCGGAGAGGTGCTCCGAAAAGAAACTCAGCTGCTGAAGCCTGAAGATCCTCCTTATAGCTGGTTCTTAAATCTAGAAGTACTGTGGGTTATATTTCTACCCAAGAAGCATTGTGGCACATCCAGGCTGCCTTCAGTGTATGATGCAATCGCTCCACCAAACCATTAGATGCCGGATGATAAGAGATCGTATGCACGTACCACGTCCCTCGCGGGTGAGGGAAGTCAAAGGCTTAAACAGTGCAGATTCAAACTGGGAGCCCTGGTCCGTAGTAATTGTCTTTGGTGCTCCGTAACGAGCAATCCAGTTTGTGTAAAAAGCGGTTGCAATTGTGTCAGCCCTTATATTCTTAAGAGGAACTATCTTAGGCCATCGTGAAAATCTATCAATCATAGTTAAACAATGTCGATGATGGATCTTTGCAAACGCAAAGACGTTGAATTGTTGAACAAATCCTTTAACTCATCGTCCCCGTCCTGTTCAGCCCGCAACTCCAAGTAATCGATTGCTGAAGGCATGCTGATTGCATTCAATCGTGAAAACGCATCAGCCACCTGCCCCAGCCACATGTACGATCTCTGTAAAGAACTGAGAAATGAAGTCAAGATGCCGGAGCTGCCTCGGTGAAGCCTTTTCTAATTTTTGCTGAAAGGCAAACACGATTGATTTGTGGTCCGTTTTAATTACAAAATTGCGCCCTTCCAGCACATGCTTGAAAAACTTGATGGCAGAGAATATAGCCAAGAGCTCCCTGTCATACCCATTATAATTTTTTTCAGCATGTAATACACCAAAATTTAACACGAGCATGGTGACTGTAAAAAACAACGGAAGAGAATTATTCTTTCCAAGTCAGGGTTGAGGCGTTGGGCACAATCATGTTCAATCACATCCGATTCTAAAAAAGGGAAAGAAAAACCACTGTGAGTTCTGGGCAGAAGGAAAAAATTTACTTTAAAATAAACACAATAAAACACATAGAATTAATGAACCGGATTTTTAAAATACTTTAGCATTACAGTACAACAAGCTCTCATAAATTCGATAGTAAAACAGATACGAGTGGTACGCGGAGGCAGACACGTCACACGTACCGATTCACCAAAACGGGGTGTAAGGGCTCACTCACTAACACCCCTAGGAAATTAGGTGCTGGGCACCTTAAAAACCTAAGTGCAAGGGCTAACTCACGAGCACTTAGAATTCGCCATTACTGGGGCAGGCAACCGCACAGTACAAGGGCGAACTCACGAGTACCGGCCTAGGCGCAAGGGCTAACTCATGAGCACCTATAATCCACAAACAGCAAAGCTCAGCCTTCAGTATGAGTCAAGGCCATCGTTTGACCTAATTCCGGCGAAAAGGCTCCCGATTTATGATATTCACTCAAATTATTAGTTAATTAATTCAATTCTATATCCGAGTGCACACGCAATAAATGAAATAAATTTAAAAATATACAAAGACGAAATAATATTAATAAGAAACACGTTGAATAAAATACCCATAAACTCAGTAAGTGAAATACACTCACCCAATAAAATTAACACAAGCTCAAATTATTAATTATTCAAAACTCCTTCGCACAATTTTTACTTTTCTTTTTCAAACTAAAACTCAGTATTCACTTCTTGAAATCTATCACTAGACTGAGGAACAATTCCTTGCACAGCCAGGTTTTCGGTTAAAACTTATTACGTATTCTTTTTTAAAAGAAATGTCTCAAAAATACATATTTGAAGGAAAGACAACCAATAACCTGACCCTCATAAAAATCTCCAGGTTCTTGCTTCCTCAAGTGTATGGATATCATGCGTAATTCCCAGCGCATCTGGGTAAAATTGTTCCCGACATGCATAGCCCGCAATGCGTTTCCTTAGAAATCGTACCTTCGCTGCGCAACTCATAAGAGAAAAAGGTCTAGGTGTGAATGCGCACCCTCATTAAGAACAGAAAGAAACTTGTACGCATATAGGAAAATAAGGTAACGAGTTTTGGGAACGAACGAACGACAAACTCAAACAGTCCAAATGGAGTAGTCACTGCTGTTTTTGCGATATCTTCCTCCGCCATAGAGACCTGATGATAGGCTCGGCTTAAGTCCAAGGTGCTGAAGACGCTTTTACCATGCAAAAGCTCCGAAACATCCTGTACGTGTGTTATTGGCTATCGATCAGGCACAGTTTACGCATTTAATCTGCGGTAGTCACCACAAGCTCTCCACCCTCCTGTGTTTTTCTGTACTAAATGCAGTGGCGACGCCCAAGCACTGTCAGACGGACGGACGATTCCCTGCTCCATCATGTATTTAAACTCATCTCGAGCTGCCTTGAGCTCCTCGCCAGCTAAACGTCGCGGACGCTCCGTTGTCGGTGTTGGAAGGCCGTGTTCCATGGTCTGTCATCATATTGTAACAACGGGTCCACCGGTTGCTGAGAACACGGAAAGTCTATACCAGTTGATTGAGACCGCTTTAATCATTTCTCCACTCGTTCCTAGTCCAGTAGCCGAATCGACAAGTCTCTGATTCTTCAGGTCTATCATCAAACCGAAATGTTACAAAAGGTCAGCCCCTATTATCGGAAATTTCACACCCGTCATGATAAAAATCCACATGAAAGGTCGACGCATACCGAGGTCCAACTGAAGGGTGCTTTGCCCGAAAGTTTTATTTCTGAAGAGTTTGCCGCATATAAAATCAGCGGTCCAGAAGGGCGGTCTCGATCACTCATCGACGCCGGAATCACTGAAACCGAGGATCCGGAATCAATCAAAAATCGATGACCTGAGCATATATCTTCAATATAGAGACGACGTTCAATTGTGAGACTGTTTATGTAGGAGCTATCATAGGAAGTCTCTGACAAGGGCTGTCTTTGTCTAGTTTTTTGGCTGAGTAGATCGAGCCGCACCGAAACCGCCAGGCTGAATACACTTTCGCGCTCGCTCGGCGAAACGGCGATGATAGAAACAAATCTCTCGATCAGCATCAGATGATAAATCAGAACGCGAAGAATATTGTGGCTCAACACGCGCACCACCCGATTTACCGCGGGGCAATTGTACAGGAACTGTTTATTTTTTTTAAAACGGTAGTGAGTTCTTTAAATTTTTGCTCAAGATGCTCAATTCGCTGTTGCATGCCGGTGTGCGTGTGATTAGAAGGAGTAGCAAAAATAGCATCCACTCTGTCTGCATCTCACACTAGCCGGCATACGCCGAATCTATAGCGAATGAATAAAATTCTCGGGCGTATTCAGAGGTACCAGCTTTAGCATCTCGCGCAGAAACTCAGTAGGTTTTCTATCTTCCAGAGACAATTTAGTTAATAAAGTGTCCAGCTGCTGCTGTTCCTGTGAAACTGAAAAGCGAGAAATAAGCAGGTTTTTAAAATACTGATGCTTATTCTCCTTGGGCGGCGTTCGAATTATATCGGCCACCTTGTTCA
Organism: Machimus rusticus; assembly: GCA_951509405.1. NCBI lineage: Eukaryota > Metazoa > Arthropoda > Insecta > Diptera > Asilidae > Machimus > Machimus rusticus. The sequence continues at coordinate 11,878,616 of OX608050.1, forward strand.
AAATCTCCGATGTGTCTCAAGTGCTGCGAGCACCGTAAAATAACGCTCATCGTCAGAGTGAAGTCCATTAATGTGGAAAAGGGCCTCAATATGTGTGAACCACAGCTCTGGTTCTTGCTTCCAAAAAACTGACAAGCGTACCCGTCCTGAACAAGAGGATAATGCTGGCGGCACGCTTTGAATAATTTTTGTGGATAATGTCGACTCTGTGTCCGACGGAATAGAAGTGGTGGATGCGCAGGAGTGAAGCATTCAGCCTTCTGCTTAATGCCCGACATCTCGTCAAACAAATCAATTAACACATTATCGTCTTTGTACTGAGCCATTGTAATGGCGGCGAATCACGCAATAGCTGTGTTTGACTGGCCACTGCCTCAGTGAGCCAGCTCATTTTAAACCAGCTGTCAAAACTAACTTTCTCACTTAGGATCAGTGAGCGCGGCTGGCCAAGAAAAACGAATGTTCAAGTGCTGTCAAAATGGTGAGTTAGTAAAATGTATAAAATATCTGTAATATTTATATATTATATCTTTAAAGGAAAAGATTATGATTAATTCAAATGTCTGGATGATTGTGGACAGCGAATCTGATATAGATTCTTTTCATTCAGAAACATCGAATTCCAGCTCATCATCAGATAAGAAAATTCGAAAACATTAAATTAATTTTTATTATTAAAGCTGTAATAGTTGCCTGTGTTTACACAACTTATCTTATAACCAAAACGATGTATTTGAAAACGAAACTGAAGAATAAAGCAGATTTCATTAAATCACATTGTTTAGCTCTTAAATTGAGCTAGTGGAGTTAAGTAAATGGGTTTGATCGAGGAAGAAAAGACTGCTCTAGTTGCCAGTCAGTATAAAAGTGATTTATTCAAAATTTAAACTTAATCATGTTACATTGGTATCGTGTATATTATTGATTTGGCACGTGATCGTCGGTTCTTGAACTTATTGATGTAGCAATTTTCGGCTTCACGAGCGACCTCAATAATATTTACATATGTCGAGTTTTTGCCCGCGATCACGAGCGACCTCAATAATATTTACATGTTTCGCGCTTTATTCGCTGGGTCAGCCGGTGCACCGGCTATCCGGCCGTGCAGTGGGTTCGCTGACCGCTCGCTGTTCTGGCTACGTTGTAGACATTCTGCCGCCCCCCGTTGTCGTGGTTGTGGTGGCTCCATGTTCCTGCGTGAAGGTTGTGCATAAATGTCCTCTAGTGGTGCCAACACAAATTCAGGTGCATCGCTACTGCTGCTGTCCGATTTAGGGATCCAACTCTTACATTTTCTGCATTTCCATATCGCAAGAATGATGATTACGGTGCCTGTTATGGATACACTCGCTGTTGCTGAATGGTGTCCAATCCGTTGCCATTTCGTTAATGTTGTGCTATGAGTTTTCCTCTCCTCGAACTGAGTCCAAGAATCGGCTGTAGATAGAATGGGTTCTATACTGCCAGATCTGAAATGAGAAACTTCAAGATTTTGAAAAGACGGAGTAAAGTTTAACGGCTTTATGAATGTTCCCTTCACGCTGACTTGGCTGCTTATCTCTGGGAGTAGGATATTTTGTTTTGTTTGAATCAAACACTCTTGATTAATCTGTATTATTCCGATTTCTTCTAATGTGATGTCTTCTCTGTGACCATTGCAGATGATGGCTGCCTCTGTCGCGGTGCTTGCAACAAATAACCACGTGTTAGGGAGATACAGATGCTTCCATACAATTGACGGAAAGAAAATCTCCTTTACCGGGCATTCGTTTTTGATTGTTTGGCGATATAACTGGTTAATGATGCAATTCTTGTGGGTTTCGATCTGACTTACCACATTTGGTCTACACAATATCGTATGCCTTTGTAAATTAATGCAGCTTTTAATTTCATCTTCTGAGAGTTCAAAATACTTCTGATTGTTGTAATCTACTGCTAAGAAAGATGCTGATATCTCTGGAACTATGTACCTGCCACCTTTTATTTTCTGAGGAATCGGTGTTATTTTGCTGAGGTGATATGAGGTGATTTCCGTTAAATGTACGAAGCCTGTTATTGTCATGTGGGTTTCATTGAGTCCTATTTGCACCTTGTCTTTAGGTTGGTCTATTATTCGAATATTTGTTGGCAACCTTTTTCTTGCATCAGCTAGAATTTTTTGGAACTTACTTGGAGATATAAATTCTAAGATACTTCTCGTTTCAGCTGTTGCAAGTTTACTATAGATAGCTTCTAAATCGCTTAGGAGGTCATTTGCAATTTGATATGCTGCCAGTAATTGTATCCCAACTTTATTAGCATCAATCTTCTCATACCAGCCTTCTATTTTATTGACTTCTTTTATGACACTGTTTAGTTTAGCGGTTACTAATTCTATTTTTTGCTTTGTGTGGGCATGTAATTCATTTATTGATGCACTCGTGGATAGTAGCATTTTGTCTTGATGGTGCATTGCTCTTCTTAGCAATTCTTGATTTTTATCAAGTTGTTCTAAGCTCGTGTACACTTCATCATTAACGCCAAATACTGTTTCTAGAAGTGTTCCAAACCATCCTCTTTTTATCCGTTTTAGCTTCAAATTTCTCAATATCTCTAGTTCATTTTCTATTGATGTTTTCTTCTTTTTTAAGTGCACATGTAATTCTTGGCAATGAGTGTCTGCCTTAAATCTAGTTGATTGAGTGCAAGCTTGCTCCATATTATCCACAGTTTGCTTAACCCTTTCGTATTCGTTACTTATATTGAATGCCGTGACTAAATCAATTCTTAACGTCCCTCTGTCTAACTTAGCGTCCCCTGCATGTTCAATATAAAGTCCAGGTGGGGATTTATTTATGACGTAATGTGCGCTTGCTTTTGTTTGCGTTGTGCGCCCGAGAATCATAAGCGCCATCAAAACGAATGAAATTGTTCCGCAAAATTGAGGTTGATATTTTTTCCTTGCCTTAGCTGCTGCTACATCTTGTTCTAGAGGTCTAGGAGGCATTATTTTTGACCTTGTCGTCGATATATGTGCACCTAAAGACACTTGTTGTTCATTTTGCACTTCGTCTTCAGAGTCTTCGACGGCAACAGGCAGCTGACAAATTTTTGTCACAGGTCGTTTAATAATTGTGTTGTCCTTACATTTAATTGTCACAACTCGTACTATATTATCGACTCCTGGATGCACCTGCAATACTTTCGCTAATGGCCATCTCGTCGGAGGATAATTCTCTTCCTTCACTAATACTATATCCCCTTTTTTAAGGTTTTCTACACCTCTTTTCCATTTTGTTCTCTGCTGAAGCCTTGCGAGATATTCATTTTGCCACTTGCTCCAAAAATGCTGCGTCATTCTTTGTATAAGCTTCCATCTTGTTAAGCCGTGAGCTTCGACCCCTAGGCGGTTTGGTTCTAGCGGAGTCTTCAACGCTTGTCCTATAAGAAAATGAGCTGGCGTAAGAACTTGCATATTTTCTGGATCACTGGTTATTGAATATAGCGGGCGTGAGTTTAGACAAGCTTCGATTTGGTAGAGTAACGTGGAAATTTCTTCAAATGTTAATGTCGAATTTCCTATGATACGCTTTAGGTGGTATTTTACTGATTTTACGCCGGCCTCCCAGATTCCTCCGAAGTGAGGAGCTGCCGGGGGAATAAAGTGCCACTGAACTCCTTCAGATGATAAGGCTAAGAGCGTATCAGGTAATTCCTTCAATGCTTTCTTCATGTCCTTGTCTAATTTTCTGTTTGCTCCTACAAACGTGGTTCCGTTATCGCTATACATATTTGTTGGTAATCCTCTCCTAGCCGTAAATCTTCTGAAAGCTGCTAGGAATGATTCAGTGGTCATATCAGAAACCGCCTCTATGTGAATGGCCTTCGTGCATAAGCAAACGAATATTGCTAGATAGCCCTTGTATGACCTCATTCCTCTACCCTTTGATGTTCTTATTTGCAGGGGTCCTGCATAATCTACCCCTGTGTGCGTAAAAGGTTTTGATGGTCTGACCCGTGGTGCGGGAAGCTCTCCCATGATCTGAGTTATTGTTTGACCCTTAATTCTACAACATGTAATACATTTTCTCAACTGTTGTCTTATCTTACTCCTCGCATGTACAATCCAATATTTTCGCCTAATATATGCTAAAGTTGCCTCATTTCCACCGTGAAGTGTCGCTACGTGAGATTCCCTTATTATAAGATTACTTATAGTATGATCATGTGGCAGTATTATGGGATGCTTTTCTTCCTGTGGGATTTCTGCATTTTTAAGTCTCCCCCCGACTCTTAAGATCCCGTCCTTATCTAGAAATGGGTTCAATGAGAGTATTTTACTTTTAGCGTGTAGTATTTTCTTTGCTTTCAGCATTGATATTTCACTCTTAAATGCTTCTGCTTGGGTCATGCGTATTATTTGGTTTGTGGCACTTTCTAATTCACTTACTGTTAATTCTATCGATTCTAGTTTCTTTTGCTTTGTGTAGATCATGAAAAACCTAACGCAATATGCTACCACACGCGTTAATTTCTTGAACGACGAAAAGCGGCTAAGTATATCGTATTTCATTGTTTTGTTTTCCGACACCATTACATTTATTTTCTTGCCTTCTTCCGTCTCGATTAATGTTCGTGTTATCGGCCACCTGCCCATTGCATCTTTGAGCCACTCTGGGCCATTCCACCATAATTTTTTGTTTTTTAGTGCGTGCGGGTCAATACCTCTTGACGCTAGATCTGCGGGGTTATATTCTGACCTAACGTGCTTCCAGTCTGACGCTTTTGTCACTTCGTGTATTTGTCTTACTCGACTCGAAATAAACGAATTCCACTTGTCGATCGATCCGCTTATCCACGCGAGAGTAATAGTCGAGTCTGTCCATGCATGAACTTTTACGTTGTCTAATTGTAGTGAGCATTTTGTTTGTTTTATTAATTTCGCAAGCAGTACAGCAGCACATAGCTCTAATTTCGGTAATGTTATGCTGCTTTTAGTTTTTGTTTTAGGTGGCGCTACTCTGGTTTTTGACGCGAGGAGAGTAATGTGTGTTTCTCCTTCATGAGTTGTTACTTTGCTGTATATGACTGCTCCATACGCTTTTTCCGAGGCATCCGAAAATCCATGCAGTTCGAATGACTTTACAGAGGGCGTATAATTTATCCATCGGGGTATGACTATTCGCTCAACCGATGGTAATTCACTACGAAATTTCTCCCATTTATTCGCTAATTCTTTCTCTAATGGCTGATCCCACGCATAATTTTTAACCCATAATTCTTGCAGTAACAGCTTTGCCTTCACAATAATTGGCGCTAGCCACCCCAGCGGATCATAGAGTCTTGCTATATCGGAAAGTATTGTTCGTTTCGTCGGTATTGCCTTAGTTACTTGTGGTTTAACCTTGAACTGAAAATTATCAACTGCTGGAGCCCAGTAAACCCCCAGTGTTTTCACTGTCTCTTCCCTTGTTATTTCTGTTACTTCGTGATCCCTAAGATCTTGTTTTAGATGCTCTAGTAAGTTTCTATGATTCGCTTTCCATTTTCTCAAGTTGAATCCTCCTTTTCTTAACACTGCGATGAGTTCATGTTGTATTCTTTTCGCTTCTTCTAAAGAATGCGTGCCTGACATTAGGTCATCAACGTAGAAGTCTCTTGTAATTATTTCCGCAGCTTGTGGGTATTCCTGTGATTCATCTTGAGCCAGAGTTTGCAAGGTCTTTACAGCTAAGTAGGGTGCCGCTTTCGTTCCATACGTGACTGTAGTTAGCTTATATTCCTGAATTTTTTGATCCGTTGAGTGTCGCCATAAGATCCTCTGGAAGTGTTGATGTTCTTCTGCAATTTTAATCTGTCTATACATTTTTTCTACGTCGGCTGTATAAACGTATTTGTGGTTTCTCCACCTTAACAGAATGTATTGAAGATCTTGTTGTAACTTCGGTCCATTTTTCATTACCTCGTTTAGACTAAGTCCCGAACTTGTTTTTGCCGAGGCGTCAAATACGACGCGTAATTTTGTCGTGGAGCTATCTTCCTTGATCACCGCCTGATGTGGCATGTAATACACTAACGATTCCTCCGTGTTCTTATTCTCTTCGGGTGTTATTAGTTGCATGTGTCCCAGGTCAATATATTCCTGTATAAATTTTCTGTACCCCTCTTGTAACGCGTTATCTTTTTGAAAACGTTTTTCCATCTGATACAAGCGAGCTAATGCTCTAGGTTTTGACTTTCCTAATTCACTTTTGTTTTCTTTAAATGGAATTTTCACAGTATAAGTGCCATCACCGTTCCTTGATGTTGTTTTCTCATAAAACTCTTCACAACTTTTATCCTCAGCGGACATCGACTCTTCTTTCACTGTCTCCTCAATTTCCCAAAACCGTTTCAAGTGTGTGTCGATTTCTAGCCGCGACACCATTGATAATATATGTTTTCTCGGTTCCGATTTTAGGCATGCCCTTCCTGATAATATCCATCCTAGTTGTGTTTTTTGGGCGAGTATTCCATCTTCCCGTTTTTGTACACCGTCTAAAATTATATCTGGAAATATGTCTGCTCCTATCACTAAATCAATGGGCCCAGGTACATCAAATGTTGGGTCCGCTAATACGAAGTTGGACCAGACGAAATCATTCCTTTGTACCTCGATATTCGCTTCGGGTTGTGTGCTCGTTAAGGCAGAGAGTACTAGTGCTTCGCAGTATAACTTGAAGTTGGATGGGTATCGCGGTACCAATTCCAGTTCCAATTTACTTCTCGCTATGCCCGAATCGCTTTGTCCCATTCCCGAAATGTGGGTTTCTATTTTAATTCTTGGTAATCCTAACATTTGTGCCGCATTTTCAGTAATGAATGTTGCTTGGGACCCAGGGTCTATTAGAGCTCGTAGATATTCGTATGTGTTACGCACTGTTTTGGCTTTAACGAGTGCAGTGGCCAAAAGAATATTGCATACGTTCTTCCCCAAATGCACCGTTACTTGTTTCGTTTGTCCCGTTTGATCCTGATTTTCTGTAGCCATTTCGGGTATTGTAGTGTGTGCTGAGACATTTCGCGGAGTGCTACTTTGTTGTGCGTTATTATTGGTATTTTGGTGTAGAAGGGAATGATGTTGCCGTTTGCACACACTACATCTTGAATTACTATAGCATTTTTCTTTTAAGTCGTGATTTAAACAGTTCATGCAGAGTTTATTCTGCCTTATAAAGTTGAGTCTTTCGCCCACGCTTTTCTCTTGGAATTTTTGACAGGTGTAAATTTTATGCGGCCCGTTACAATACTTACATGTTTTTGTCGTAGCAACATGATTTCTTACTGACCAGTTTCTATTCACATTTTCATTTGGCTTCTTGTTTCCCGTGTATTCTGGCTTTGATGTGAAGTTCCTATTATCAAATCGTTTTTTCGACTCACCAACTGCCTCGAGTGATTGAAATCTGCTTTCAAGGAAATTTAATACATCTTCCAATTGTGGGATCTCTCGCGGTTCTTTGAGAGACTGTTCATACAATCTATGAGTTTCTTTATCTATTTTCTTTAATATAGTATGAGCAATTAACGGGCTCCATCCGGTTATATCAATATTTAAATTTTCAATAGCATGCATGCATTCCCTCGTAGTGTCATGCAGCTGTTTGATTGCCAAAGCGGATTCTCCTATCACCGTTGATTGATTCAGTAAAGTGTCTATATGAGTAGAAAACAAGATCCTCCTGTTATTAAACCTATTTTTAATTAGCTCCCATGCTGCCTTGTAGTTTGCTTCTGAGCTGTTAAGATGTTGTATAATTTTCAACGCTTCCCCTTTCAGGGAAGTTTTTAAGTAATGCATTTTTTCAGCGTTTCCTAGTCGACTATTGTTATGGATCACTCTTGAGTATATGTCGTGAAATGAGGTCCAATTTTTATAGTCACCATCAAAAATTGGTATGCTAATCCTAGGGAGTTTTATTTCGTACGCCTCTTGTGAACCTTCCTTTTTTGTTGAAGTAGTAGCGAGCTCCATTGACTTATGTAATGTAACCATTGCTGATCTGTATTCGTCTGCTATCATTTCGTATTTATTTTCTTGAAAATATGCGTGTTCTATATCGTCGGCCGTAGCGTATATCATAATTTCTTCATGTAATTGGCTAATACTATTCCAAAGTTCTGATAACTCTTTAATTTTAAACTTGTAATACATGCTGGATTCTTCGCTTTGCATTTGTTTTACGTCGTTTATAATTCTTTTACAGTTACTTATGCGAATCATTTGTTTTCGAATTCGCATCTTTTGTTCTTCCGTGCTCATTGTTTCCCCGTAATTTTCAATGACAAAATCTGGTGTATCCACCTGGATCTTGCCTTGTGTTTTTGTTTTAACCATTTGTTCCTGTTTTTCTTCTTCTTCTCGCGTGTTTGCGGACTCCGGATTGTATTCCTCTACTATTGTTTCTAATGTCGCATTGGGTTCTTCTTCTACTTGTTCTACTTCCGAATTAGAATCTACCATGTATTCTTGAATATATCCTATCGCTTTTTCGTATACTTCACGCGCTTGTCTATAGAAATTTTGTGTAAAATATTTTTCTGTTGGCATATCTAGTTCTTCTAATTGCCTGTGCGTTTCTCTAAATTCCTTCCATATATTATTAAATAAAACGTCTTTCTTTTTTATGTACTCACGCGTTTTGCGGCGATTTCTATCTTTCATCATCCCGATAAGTTCTTCCTGCATCTCACTCCCTCTCCTCCTTTGCTGTTCACTTAGTTGTTTGAATGTTTCCATTTTGCCCATCGTAATAGTTTTCCTTGATCAGCTCACTAATGTTAGGTCACTAGTTCACTTCTCACAATTCACTAGTTCACTCTCAGCTCTTCACTTCTCACAGATCACTAGTTCACTGTTCTTTTTTTTTTGTAGTTAGGTATATAGCCCACAGTTACGGCCTCTTAAACACTTTTCACAATTCACTCGTTTTTTTTTTTTTTAAACCACAGTTCACAGTCACCTCTTACCAGTAAAAATCACTAGTTTCTTAAAAAATTGCTCACTCACAGTTTAAGGTAAGTAAAAATCACTAGTTTCTTGTTTAAGGCACAGTAAAAATCACTAGTTTCTTAAACTCACTCACAGTTTAAGGCACAGTTTCACCATAGTCTAGTTCACTACCGTGTTCCGTACTACCGAACTACTAACGACTCGAAGGACCAATGTTTAGCTCTTAAATTGAGCTAGTGGAGTTAAGTAAATGGGTTTGATCGAGGAAGAAAAGACTGCTCTAGTTGCCAGTCAGTATAAAAGTGATTTATTCAAAATTTAAACTTAATCATGTTACATTGGTATCGTGTATATTATTGATTTGGCACGTGATCGTCGGTTCTTGAACTTATTGATGTAGCAATTTTCGGCTTCACGGGCGACCTCAATAATATTTACATATGTCGCGTTTTTGCCCGCGATCACGAGCGACCTCAATAATATTTACATGTTTCGCGCTTTATTCGCTGGGTCAGCCGGTGCACCGGCTATCCGGCCGTGCAGTGGGTTCGCTGACCGCTCGCTGTTCTGGCTACGTTGTAGACACACATATCCTTTTATTACATATTACAATGTATTATTATTACAGCTCTCTTGCAAAAGCGTTAGCTTTATATCTAATAATTTCTTTTTTTCCGTCTAGTCTTTTGCGGCGCTCAAATTCTTCAAGAAGAAGTTATTTTTTGTACCTGTAATACTCTTGTTTATCGTTTAATTTCCTGCGTTTAAGAACACTGTTAGTTTGTCGGGGACTTTCCGTAAACATTTCAGATGATGATTTCTGTGAAACACCTATGGTCTCTCCAGCTTCAACTACATTTTCCTTTTCAAGTTCGGAAACCTTAGACTGTAACCAAACATTGACACCTGCTGTTCGATGGATTCGCTTTGTGCCGAAGATTTCGTCCATGTCATCAAAAAACCTTAATTTTTTTTAAAGTGGGTAAATATAGCGATTAGTTATTAATTACAGAAGTAGTTGCATTAAAATCTTACCTTGAACAACTACGTTAACTAAGAAAAAAGGATGGCCACTGATAAAATTGTTGTTCTTTTGTTCTTTTTTGGTAAGTCAATTCAATTCAATAAAATTTAAGTTTTAGAGAACTCTTAGCTCGGTTCGTTTGACAAATAACAAGCAAACTTTGATAAGCGAAATATCAATTATTACGCACTAAAACTCGCAATCTCTTTATAGCTACTTGTGATGGTTTTTATGACGTTAATTGTTTGTCCGAGATTTGGCTAAATTGTGGCTTTTTGGATGCTGAGCTATGTGATCGCAGTTATCATCTATTTCGTCGCGACCGTCATTTGGACCAGATGAACGCTCCTGTCGGCGGTGGTTTATTGATCGCGGTAAAATCAATATACTCTTCAGACCTTATCGAACTTCCTTACTGGGAAACTTATGTTGAATTCATTTGTGTACGAGTTAAGCTGAACGACAAAAATATATTCATTTGCAACTCTTATATTCCACCTGGAAGTCCTCTGAATGTTTATTTATGTGTCTTGAAGAATCTTCGCATGGTACCAGAATTATGCTCTCCTACGGACGAGCTCGTTGCTCTCGGCGATTTCAATCTTCCACTTCTGGGCCCCCTCTGACGATGCTGATTTTCTTGCTGCAACTAATGTAAGGCGTGACGTAGAGCGCGAGCTCATTGATGGCTTATGCGACCTTGGATTGCAACAGATCAGCGATGTGTTTAATTCCCGAAATCGTCTTCTTGACTTGGTCTTTACCTCGGATTTCTCTACTACCATACTTGCACTGATCCAATTTTTGCGGAGGTTCCTGATCGTCCGGCTCTTGTTATCTCGTCGTCGTTAATTAAGTTACCTTCTGACGCTCTAGAAACTAGTTTTTTTCATAATTTCAGAAAAGCTAATTTTGATTTACTTAATACTTATTTAACTGACGGCGCCGACTGGTCTTTAGTTTATCAGTGTGCCGATGTTGAACAGGCTGTTAATGAATTTTATAACATACTTTTATCCGGTATCTCTCGTTTCGTTCCTCTGGTCAGAAGAAAGGACCCCTTGATTAGTCTTCCCTGGTACGATGTTACCTTGAGGTCTCTAAGAAACCAGCGGAATAAAGCCTGGCTTAATTATAAAAATTCAAATTCTGACTCTGACTACCTCCTTTAGTCTGACTTACGGAGGAAATTTAATAATTATTCGAAGGCTCTATATCACCAATACACTGATCGCATGAAACTTAATATAAAGTCTAATCCTAAAATATTTTGGAATTTTGTTAATAGTAAACGGAAGACTAATAGCTTTCCTTCTGTTTTATCTCTTGACGATGTCTCTGGTACTAACCCGGGTACTATTTCTAATCTCTTTGCTAAATTTTTTAGCGAAGCTTTCTGTGATGATGTCACATAGAATAGATATAGAATATTTTAACTACTTGACAAAGCTTCCAGCGCAATTTCCAAATATTGTTCTGGACGCCTCCACTATTCTGGAGCATATAAATAAACTTGACGACGATTTTTCTGATTCGCCTGATTGTATACCTGGTATTGTTTTACGTAGATGTGTCATGTCACTTGTTGAATCTTTAACTTTTCTTTTTAACTTATCTCTGCGTTCCTGTGTTTTTCCTAGTGCATGGAAATCGTTTTTTGTCGTACCTATTTTTAAGAAGGGTAAACGGAATTTAATTGAAAATTATATGCCTATTGCAAAACTTGCTCCCATTCCTAAATTGTTTGAGGCCATTGTTAATGAACATTTAATTTTTCATTGTAGATCACTCTTATCTGTTAAGCAGCACGGATTTATTAAAGGCAGATCGAATGTAACTATTCTTGTCGAATTTTCTAGTTTTTGCCTAAACAATCTTGAGAATTTCAAGCCAGTTGATTGTGTATATACTGACTTCAGTAAAGCTTTTGACAAGCTTTCTCATAAAGTGCTTATTTTTAAATTGTTACGACTTGGCTTTCCATCTGATATTGTGCATTGAATTACGTCATATCTTTCGAATCGCTCCTTCAAAGTTAAATTTGCTTCGTCCTTTTCTGATTCTGTTCATGTTTTCTCCGGTGTCCCTCAAGGAAGCCATCTTGGGCCGTTGCTGTTCACTCTTTTCTTGAACGATCTGTTTCCCCTGTTCGAAAAGGCACATGTTTTGGCTTACGCTGACGATTTGAAAATTTTCATGGTAGTCGAATCTATTAATGATGCTCAAGATCTACAGAACGATCTCACAATTTTTTCTGAGTGGTGCTCCAAGAATCACTTAATTTTGAATGTTTCAAAATGCAGCCTAATTTCTGATAGCAGGAAAAATTCCCTCCTAAATTTCTCCTATCAAATGAATAATAAACGTTTGGCTCGTCTTGATAGTGTCGTTGACCTTGGTGTTTCCCTCGATGTCAAGTTTACCTTTGGCCCTCATATTGACCGAATTATTAACCGCGCTAATTCTTCCCTTGGCTTCATTAAAAGATGGTCTAGCGATCTTGATGATCCGTATGTTTTGAAGGTCTTTTTTTGTTCATTTGTTCGTCCCATTTTGGAATATGCCTCTGTGGTGTGGATGCCCTTCTACGAAATCCACAAACAGCGAATCGAGTCTGTGCAGAAACGCTTTCTCCGTTTCGCTCTTCGTCATCTACCTTGGACTGATCCCGTTAACCTTCCACCTTACGAAGAGAGATTAAAACTCTTGGATTTGCCTTCCCTCTCCAAACGCAGAGAAGTGGGGAGTGTAATCTTTATGCATGATCTTATAAAAGGTGATATAGACTCTCCTTGCCTTCTTAAACAAATTTAAATTAATTCATGTCCACGAGTGACCAGAGGTCGTAGTTTTCTTTACTCTAGTTCTCATCGAACGAATTATGGCTCTTTTGAACCATTGTCGGCTATGTCTAAATATTATAACTCAGCTTCTCCTCTCATTGATTTTCATACTGATAGAGCAACTCTAAAAAAGTTATTATTGGTCAGTCATAGAAGAAGCCTTGACTGCAAGCACACACCAGACTACGAGAATGTTAAGATTCTGACAACGGAAAATATAAATGAAAAACGACTAATATTGGAAGCCCTGCACGGATACAAGACTTGCAACACGATGAACATACAATCTGACACCGATAGCATCAACGTCACGTACTGCTGTCTCTTGGACAGATACAAAGAGTATTCATAGGGAGATCAGCAGATGGCCTACCATTCTAACGGCCTGATCAGTTAATTTTTTTTTTTTTTTTAACTGAAATGTGAATAGTTTTGTTACTTTTGAAACTAATTGTCCAAGCTCTACCTGATTAATGGAAACAAAGAGGGCAACATTAATAACAATGAAAAAAAAAATTATATTAAAGATTGTTACCTGTTGGTTCCATCGTTGAGCAAGGTACAAGTTCCATCCAAATGCTATAATAAATGAATTAGAGTTTGAATTGAGACATAACTAAAGGAAAATTAAAGAAAATCCATAAAAAAAGGGTAAACAAACTTGCCGTCTAGAGTCCTCATGAAGCAGCAGGACTTTCCCTCAAGTAATCCAAGCGGGCTTGAATTCAACACTAATATTATCTGAAATGAATTATGATTAGAATAAGGCTGAAATTAAAACTTAATTGAATAAACTTACATTGCTCGCAAACATCACCACTGACAATTGTCACCGCACTTAAACGTCACTCGAACGTGATCGCCCACTTCAAACCAACAATTTCCCCTTAGACTGTGATGCTCAAACTTATGTTTTGCATCATGGGGAATTTAGCTGTGGTGAGGAAATTTAAGTTAAGGCGCTGAATAAATAATTAATTCAACATAACCCCACTCAATAAGAGTGAGGAGTGCAAAATGCTAGAAAGAGAGCACTTGAATTGGAATGCGTTTCCAAATCCCACAAAGGGGCACTGCCAGGAGAAAGTTATATTAAAAAAGGGAACAGTAACATTTTCGAAAATTAATGATATTTATAGTTTTTTGGAATATATGGAGCACAGCCGAGCGTTGAAGAAAAAAAAATGCTCTAGGCGATTACGGTCTGCGGTACGGTTGGTCCGGGCAATACACGAAAATTTTACGGCATTAAATTTATTAGAATTAGGGAGTCGAATTTTGGAAAAAATTAGAATAATTATTTGTTTGTAATTTATTTAAAACTTAATTTGAATTATATAACTAAAGTAAGAGCAGACTTGAATTTTAAAATTAGGAATTTAGTTAGACAAGTTTTATTGAAATTATTTACGAACTGAAGAATTGGAATGAAATTTGTGAATTTGTGAATTAATAATTGTGTTAATGAGTGTGATTGATTACAAGTGAAATATAACCAGTTTATGTTGGAGTGAAATCGAATGTATTTAATTTCTCAAACCCGGCACCTTTTTCAGCTCACATCACACATATTTTTTTTGAAAGTTTTTTATACACTAATTATCATGTATTTTTATTTCTGTTTAATTTTGTTTTCTGTTTATGTTTTTTATTTTGTTCATCATTTGTAACATTGTAAGTACACTCTGTTTAATTGAATTCGATGTAATAATTGTGAATCTCATTAAGCCCTGATGATGGTGGGAAAATTCCACCGAAAAGTTGGCGAAAAAATGACGCTGAAATTAAAATTAGTCTTAAAGGAATGTAATTTTTATTTGTATTTTGTTGACCCGAGGAGCCTTCTTTTTAATCAAAATGAAAAACATTTCAACAGCTGCAAAAGAATTCACCCTTTGATAAGCTAAGCCCTTTCTATTTGGCATTTTGAAAGTGATGGAGCTAGCAGATTTCCAGGAGTTTTGCATTTTACAAACTCCATATTAGCACGGCAGCGCTGGTGCAAAAGTTACAGCATGAGATCTACAATAATATCTCATGTAATACAACAAACTGGTTTAAGACAGAATCAAAAAATTAGGGGAATGTTGTCAGGGTTGGCCATAGTTTTAAGATACCGTATGAAAGATATTTAAAAAAGGAACACTTTTTTTGTAATGCAGATTGAATGGGTACAAAATAAAATAATTGCCGGCGTTAAGAAAAGAAACAAAAATTCTGTTAAGGGTCGGGCCATGTTGTCTAGGTTGGCCAGTCGGTGAAAATCATCGAAAAACACGCTGAAATGATTGTAATTGACCTGGAGAAATAAGTTAGTTGCAATTTTATTATTTTCTTTATTTATTTCTTCATAATATTATAAAAATATAGGTAAATAAAGCACGTTATAGCATTGAACGCTGTAACTGAATTCTTCTCCGACAAGACGACTCTTTCGGCGCGAACGACATTTGTAAATCTGCGTTGCCCTGATCGGTCGTTCGTTTGTTCCGAGATGTTCTGCTATAGTTAAAAAAACAACAATAACAAATTTATTTGCATTATTTGACTGTATTCAACCAGATTTTACGCTACTGGTGTCTTATCTTGGTGGGCCAACCCTGACAGCATGTGGCAAGCGTCCTTTTTGCATCGAGCCACACCAAAATTGAAGACTTTATGGGATTGTATTTTCCACCCAGAATTTTATCGAACATACCAAACAACTAAAAAACACACTTGCGGTGCTTACCTTGATGACTGCATGTTTTCATTTTACTTTTTTACCATATATTCATTGACATTGAAACACTTTATTGGTCACTCTCGAAGCCATTAAATGCCTAACATAGACACGCTTCAATGCTTCAAATAATAAAAACATGAAAACTTTTGTTGTCATCAGCAGAAGTGATCCGCTTGTGAATTGAGATAAACTATCGTATTTAACAATGTGAAATCGCAATGGGCCGACCTAAACAACGGGCCAACCCCGACGACATTCCTTTACTGTTGATCTGGAGAAAAATATAATAATAATAGTGCATCGCAGCTAAAAAATTGTATATACGTAATAAATCAAAACGTTAATCCTTTTGATCGCAGTGTCGATGCGAATTTCTTATTTAATATTTCTACTGGCCCAGCTGCATCATAAGCAGCAACAAAATGCTTGTTAAATGTTGAAAACGACTGCGATAAATTGAGGAGAACGTTTATTTCTTGCTGCAATGAACGGAGTACACGATTTAAGGAGAAAATTGTGACTAACAAAGTTGTAACGTTTACAGACACATTGAAAAAGAAAAAAATTACTGTGAATGGGAAGATTCAAGAATTTCGAATACAACGCGACCTTTTCGGCAGGCTTTTAGCTGTTTCAGTCGAACAAAACATTGAATTTGAAAAAGTTTTGTCATATCGGTTGAATCCAGTACCATTTGCATTATGTCATTTAGGTGGTACGCACTGCAAAACGGACAAATCAGCTTTAAAGAAAGCTTTAGAAATTTCAATCAATAGCAAACCGCCTGCGTATACTGATGTTATTTAAATTGATGGGGTTTTTTCCCTGCATTTAATGAAGGACGTTCCCTTCACCTTTCGAAATATGTGTATCCAAAAAGTTATTACAAAGCATTGTAAAATTTAATGCATGAAATATTGCTATAATTTTTGAAAAATCTGTAACGCCATCAATTAAGGATTGTGAGCATATGCACTTAGGAATATCTCGGAAAAACGTGAATACAACATCTCTGTGCCCGAACAGAAATGCACCACTGATTTCGCAAAAGAATTACGAAATTTGAAATTCAAAGAAGGATTTGTAAACTTCCTTATTGATCATTGGGCCAATGATGAATTGGCGCCATACTTGGAATGTAAAACCGTCCAATTAAATTTTGATAAATGTTATCAGTATTGTTATAAGACCGTGTGTGCCTCGGGGGCCCGGCTAAAGCACCCCGTCCGACGGTATGCGGCCGCGAGAGCTGGCAGGCTAGCATTTGCGGTAGTGTGGGGGGGTTTGCCAAAAAACCGCTTTCAGCCGCCGGAACGGCCACCGGCAATAACGAAAAATTTCTCTCGCAAGACGGAAGGACCCGAAGGTCAAAGGGGCGGAAAAGGACAGTGCGGGATGAACCCCTGCAACTGCCCGTGATTGACTCTCAGGGGGGGTTCTGATGAAATGAACCCCCCTGGCCTAGCCCCAACCACCCTGTGACCTCCCCTTGGCCGAAAAAAATTTATGGGGAGGTCCCTTTAAAAAAAAATTACATCAAGAGAAAACCGGCTGAAAGAGAGATATGGAGGAGGGGGGAACCGAGAGAGAGAATGATTTAATTTAAAGTAACATACCTGTTATTATTGATCTATTTTTTTTTCTAACATAATTTTACAAAAAAAACTTCGTTGGGCGCCGTTGCTGCTTCGTTGCGGCCGATGTAGCTGGAGATGATGGTGTTGGAGCGGCTGAAGATGAAAATGCTGCGAGGTGAGGACCAAGGGTGCTCATGATGAGATGGTTAAAGATGGCGGTGACACCCTGCCTCTTCGATGGCCCCGTCGTGGTGCCCACCGCTGAAACTACTCCTGATGAGTTTCGTTTATGTTCCAGGTCTCTTCTTCTTACACCCGGTAGGTATAGAGATTCTACTTCACTAAACGTTCTATTATTATTTTTATTTTCTTATTAAAACTTGTTTTATTTTTTCCAGGTTCTCCGGAGGAGGGTTATTCACTGAGGTAAGTTTATCAGTCTAACTCACAAACAAAAAAAAAATGTTCAAAGTTAGATTAATCTTGCAATTAATTTCTTTTCAGAGTCGGCCAGTTAATTAATCACACCACGGTAAGTTCATTTGAGATTTCTGAGTTGTAACGATACTTAAATTTTCAGTGGTAAGTACGATTTTTTCCTTTTTTTTTCTACATTAAATTATTCCACTAATTCTTTACATTTCTAATTTTAGGTTTCACACTTAGGTTCTAAATTTCTCCCTTGAGGAAATTAGTTTTATTTTAATGAGTAGCTTCACTGGTTCTTTTCTTTTTTCTTTAGATTACATTAGTTTTATGTACACATTTTATGTTTAAATAAATTTTTCTTTTCAGGATTTAGGCTACACCTAAGTTTTAATAAAATTTTCTTTTCAAGATCTCGGGCTACAAATATTTTAATAAAATTCTCTTTTCAGGAACTCGGGTCACAGATAATAAGTCACAGGTAAGTAGGCACGCGTTATTGTTAGATACTTTTATGTATTTCAATAAAATTTTTGCTCTTTTACTTTCACCTGCCACGGAACATCCTTTTACACGCTCACGATTGTTTCCCGTCTTCCAGGTTCGCGGGTTTTTTCTCTATTTCGATCCTTTTTTTTTTTCAAACTAATATTCACCGCGTCCTACTTCTAAAAACTTTCTCGACAAGGTCCGCCCGGCTCAACGATCAGAAACTCCTTTATCTTCTCCGGTCCGCCCGGCTCCACGATCAAAAACTGACTTTTTCTTCTGCGGTCCGCCCGGCTCAACGATCAAAAACTGACTTTTCCCCGAGCTACGTGCCGATTCCCACGGCCGAATCCTCCCCGATCCGTTAGCCGAAACCGAGCTGCCTACTCACACCCTCTCAGCGCTAGCTGCACGCCAGCATCGAGGAGTGCGCGAGCCGGCAGCCCGGCGCCGGCAACGGATCAGGAGGCGCGAACAATTGCGACCGAGGCGAAGGCGAGCTCGGCGCTCGCAGCGCGGATACATGAAGGCCCTCGCGGCTCGAAAAATTTTTGGGGTGCGCCGCGCTCGGTCCGGAAATTTTTCTATGCGACCGAGAAATATCGAATTTTTTTTGGCGGGCTCGCCTTCGCTCGGTCGCAGGATTTCAGCTCTTCTTGTACCGTTCCCTGGGCCTCGGGCGGAGAATTTTTGGGCAAATTTGCTGCCTGGCAGCGACCAAAATTCTTCGCCCGAAACCCAACGAACGGTTTTGCGAGCGGGAATTGCCATCGCCGCCGTGTAAATTCGGCCAAAATTTAGGGGGCCACCCGAAGCCTGAGCCCATGGGCGTCGGCAAAATTTATTTGCGTGATATGTTGAGGGACTTAGAGTCCCTGACCACAACAGCACAGGTCCGTTGGACTCGCCACCGAGGCCAAAGGAGCTGAAAAATGGTCGGACTCTAGTCCTAGCCTAGATTGTCGATCCCTGATCCAGATCAGGCCCGAGACTGAGCTAGCCGGCCAAAATCAACACTGGACTTCCCTGACCCTAATGAGAGGTCAGTTAGATCCAGTGCCAACTTAACCACTCACTCTCACTATCAGAGGAAACCAGCCCTAATGAGAGGCAGGCTTCCCTGACAGTGGGAGGGAGCTGCTAACCCATTTCGGGCCAGTCCAGACTTAGGAGACCGGGCCAAAAGATGTTTCAAGACTAAGGGTGCCCAACATGTGGCTCGACCCACGCTCAGGACTAGCCCGAGACGGAGTCGGCTGGCCAGATGTCAGCATTGAACTTCCCTGACCCTAATGAGAGGTCAGGTAGATTCAAGGCTGACTTGACCACTCATTCCCACTGACAGAAAGGACCAGCCCTAATGAGAGGCGGGACTCTCTGTCAGTGCGAGAGAGTTGCCGAGTCCGTTTCGGGCCAGCCCCGCTCGTGGGGATGGGTTCAAAGATGTTCCAAAATACAAAAAAAATGAAAATGGTGGCTGTAAACCAACCCCCGCGGTCATCCCAGTCCCAAGATGAACACCCGCTCTGCGGATCCGCATCCCTCCAGACGCCAACTAAAGGGCGCTGCTGTTCACGGGCATCCGAAGGTGGGGGTTGTTGTGAAATGTGGGTTGGAAAAAACTTAATCCTACAGGAAGGGAATCCCCTGTCAGATCCCTTGACGTGCAGTCTTTACTAGGGGATGGGACAGTTGGAGTACAGGAGCTCCAAGTCAGTACAAAAATGTGTAAGGGGTTGTGAAAAAATGGGAAGGGTAGAAATTGTGACTATATAGGGGAAAATGAAGACTGATGACTCGAATAAATGGTCGAGCATCATATAGAAGAGAACGATTAGAGTAAGTGGCCGCTTCGAGCGGTGGAGCATGATTGGAGTGACTGGTGATGTGCCGAGATGAATTAAAAGAGGCTATGATGTACGATGAGGTGATATCCGTAGCCTAAGATGACATAAGTGAACCATAAGACCACCCTGGGCAAGGCAAGCTGGACTGTAGTTGGTAAGTGGGTGGCCGATAAAAGGCAAGTAGGTATGTTTTTAAAGAAATCTATGTGTGTATATGTACAAAAAAAAAAAAAATAATACAAATATCTAATATATGAGCAATATAACAAAAAAAAATATATATATATGACTATATCAAAAAAATTCTATGTATACAAAACGGAGAAGAAAAAAAAATTAATGTAAGAGTACCGAAGTACAAAGGTAATATCGACAAGACAGGAGATATTATAGTTAAGTTTGAGAAGATTAATTTGAAATAGAATGCCGGTTAAACCGACATATCATAAGGGAAGTGAGCAAAAGGATTAAATGTTATGACTAGAGCGGAATAGCTGGAGAACGAACTCCAACGACACCGTATGGGAAGAAGACTGGTCTTGGGGAAAAGGTAGCTGTACCGACCCACTCCGCGAAAGCCAAGCGACGACCGACGGCCGGAGAAATCTCCCGGTCAGGTAGCTGGCTATTTACCAGCCAACTCCTGCAATTCCAGGGAGCACTCCGGACGTCTTCCGTGAGCCGGTTTCGCAGAGTGGGCAAGCAAAGCCCCTCCCTGCCTGTTCCCCTCAAGGAAGAGGAAGCCCGAGACCTCGAGACGGCTTGCTGGCTGACGAAGCCAGCATCCGTAATTCTCAAGAGGCCTCGGAGCAGCCTCGACCAAGAGAATTCCAGACAGGGCCCCTCGACGTAAGAAGGGGGGAATAAAACGAGAAAAATTTTAATAACGGTAGTGGATGGGATAGGGTTAGGGAAAGGGAACTCTAACTAGGATGAGGAAAAGGAAAAAGGGGGTGATAGAAAGGTATGTCCACCGCATAACCGAGCAGAGGCGGTTTTAGGGACAACCTGGTACCAGTTAGGCTGGCCGGATGCCTTATTAGGGCTACCGAGAGAGAACGTGGAGTGAAGAATCTCCAGTACGGATTGCCGCTGTGGAGATTCAAATCAAGACAGAAGAATATAAGAATTAAATCATATAATTAAACTATAAGAATAATAACCAAGTCACAACTGGGATAAGGGTCACGGTTTTATGTCTTTCGCGTGGAAGGTGCCTATCAATTTGCCTTGGAGGGTTTCCAATTCATAGAGCGAATTACCCTTTTTCGCTCGTACCCGGCATTTGACAAACTTTTTACCTAGCTTGGCATTGAAGCCTTTCCCGAAGTTGCTCAACTGGAAGTTACGTCTGTATACTTCTTGGCCTACCCTGAACTCAACTGGTTTGGTTCTCAAATTATATTGCTTCTCTCCTCTCTCAAAAGCCTTGTCTAAATTCTCCTGTACCTGGGTACGAATCAGTCGAAGTTTATCGGAGGTGTCCACATCAATAGGTTCGTTCACCCCTGATAGTTGTCGGAGCAATGCATAGGCGGACCCATGCTCTATCATATTGACACCGAACAAAATTTTATAAGGGGAGAACTTTGTGGCCTGGTGAACCGAACTGCGTAGTGAACTGGCAATGCAACTCAACTTCTCATCCCATCTGGTGTGCTCATCTCGTATGTATGCTCGAATTCCGGCCAAGATGGATTGGTTAACACGCTCAGAGGCGTTGGCCTGTGGCGAATAAACGGCAGTACGAAGATGATGCACGCCATATTTTTTTAGGAGGTTCTGGAACTGAGCAGAACGAAATTGAGTTCCATTGTCGGTCACCACGGTTTCGGGAACTCCAAAGTGGTGAAAAATTTGTTCTTCGACATAGGTACAGATGTTCGAGGTACTGGCTTTTCGAAGGGGTTTAAGGAGAGGATATTTAGAGAAGTGATCGAGAGCGATCAAAATACAAACTTTACCCCTTTTGGTTCTAGGGTAGGGACCCAGGAGGTCGAGATAGATTCTTTGCCACGGCCGTTCAGTTTTGGCCTGTGTGCCCATGGGTGGTCGTAAGGTGGTGTTAGATGGTTTCACCTCTTTACAGATGTCACAGGAAAGGATATATGCACGGGTTTCGACAGTCATACCCGGCCAGTAGAAATGTCGACGAAGTCTCTCCAGGGTTTTGCCAATTCCGCCATGAGCTGCCAAAGGTGGATCGTGAGCTCGCGATATTACGTCGTGGGTTAATGCACGAGGGACCCATAATTTCCAAGCTTCTTCTTCTTGAACGGGATCACCTGATCGAGGTTGAGTTCGTATATAAACGTAATTGTCACGAACTATTAAATCAGGGAAACGATCTTTATTCTTTTCTATCCGTTCGATAAGTTCTTTATATTCCGAAGACTGGAAGTGTGGGGATTCAAGATCAATTTCTGGACCAGGGTTTTCTAAAGAGCTAGCATCAATTTGTTCGCAATGAACTCGTGACAAGGCGTCTGGCACAACATTCAGTGTTCCTTTACGGTGTTCAATACTGAAGTTGAAGCCTTGTAATTTTAGGCTCCAACGGGCCAGACGACCACTAAGGTCTTTTTGGGTCATAAGCCACTGCAAGCTAGCGTGGTCCGTGATAATCTTGAACGGCATCAGTTCAACGTATGCGCGGAATTTTTTTAGACTTATAATTGCCGCCAGACATTCTAATTCCGTTACGGTATAGTTACGTTGAGCAGAATTTAATTTCTGCGAGACATACGCGATTGGTCTTTCTCTCCCTTCGTCGTCTAATTGAAGAAGCACGCCACCTACCCCTTGACTACTCGCATCGCACTGAATGATAAAGGGTTTAGAAAAATCAGGACTCGACAGTAATGGAGCGGTGGTAAGTAATTTCTTTAGTTCTTTAAAAGCAGTCTGAGCCTCGGCAGTCCACGTATATTTATTCGACTTTTTCAACGTGTCTGTAATTGGCGAAGTCAGGTCTGCATAATTGGGAATGAACTTTCTATACCATCCGGCCATACCGAGAAAACGACGAGCCTGTTTAAGAGTTTTAGGCGACGGATAGTCTACTATGGCAGCGATCTTGTCTGGGTCCGTCCTGATGCCCCCTTCTCCGACGATGTACCCCAAGTACTTAGTCTCTTTCAAGCAGAATTTGCTTTTTTCGACATTTATCGTAAGGCCTGCCTTTTTCAGACAACTGGCCACTTGAGACAAGAGTTCTAAATGGGTATCAAAGTCTTCGGATAGGACTAAGAGGTCATCAAGATAGACCAAGACATTTTCGCGTAAATTATAAGGTATCACTTTATCCATGAGCCTGCACATTGTCTGAGGAGCGTTGCAGAGCCCGAATGGCATCACTGTGAAGTGATAGAGGGGATGGCCAGGCACCGTAAAAGCGGTCTTCTCTCTGGAGCTTTCCTCCAGTGCTATCTGCCAGAAAGCGTCCTTCAAGTCCAGGCTGGTTATAAATTTAGCCGACGGAAGGCGACTCAGGATGCCATCGATTTGAGGTAAGGGATAGGCATCCTTTTTGGTCACGGAGTTCACCTTCCGGGCGTCGAAACACAGCCTGACCTTGCCGGGCTTTCGTACAAGTACCACTGGGGAGCTCCACGGGCTTTGGCTTTCCTCTATCACCCCAAGCGAGAGCATTCGGCTCAGCTCAGCGTCCATCAGTTTTTGAACGGCAGGTGACACAGGATAAAAACGTTGTTTAATTGGGGCGGCTTCACCGACATCAATCACGTGCTCAAGAAGATTGGTTTTTCCTAAACCCAGTGTGGCGAAAGATGGAAATAAAGATTTGACGTATTCTAGCCGACGATATTCAGAAGGAGAGAGAACATGTTGTTTGGACTCGGTCGACTCCACGATCGGTGTGTCCAACGAAGCCAAGGACCCTAGCACATCGGGAGCCAAACCAAAAGCCTTCCAAAAGTCGACTCCTAAATATAGGGCTTGAGTCAGACTAGGAACAAGGTAGAAACGTACCGGCTTGGTTTGTCCACGAAAAGTGACGTCGAGGTCGGCATGCCCATGTACTTCGGGCTTGGCGCCGTTGGCCACCTCGATCGCGGAGCGATATTTCGTCCCAGTAATTTTCTTCTCAGCCAACATCCTCTCCGATCCTTGGCCAAGTATACTAACACTGGCTCCGCTATCTAATAAACCGGTCAGTTTTTTTCCCAAAATTTGGACTTCGGCATAGGGCCTTACGTCCTTGGGGACTGACACGAAAGCGGTAGCTAGTCTACGTCGATTCGAAATCACGCGTCGCCAAAAGGAACGTAAACGAAGTGACGAGCGTTTGAATTTTCTTATATTTCGCACACGGGACTCAGACTGAGTTGGAGAGTCAAGAGCCGACATGAATATTCTCTCCCGAGCAGCTCGATACTCCTTCAACCGCTGATGGTAAGGTTTACGTGGGTAAACGACTGGAGCGGGAGGAACTTGGATTTTGGCAGGCTGTTCTGGCCTCGGTAAAATCGTAACTGCTCGACAGGGAGTAGCATGTGGCTCTGGACTCTCATCCTCAGAGTCAACCACATCTTCAATCGTAACTATATCGACGACATCTGGTTTCGAAAAATTCGACACATCAGGTAAATGAGCAGGGTTTTCGGATACGGCAGGTAATTCGTCAGTAACTGGGGAAACCTCGGGGCTTCGAATTAGGGTTGCGGAGGGAAGGGAAGCGTCTCTTCCGCTGCCACAGCTGTCAGCATCGCTCGTTGCGGTCGAGAACTGGTGGTGTTGCTCTCGACCCGAGTCCTGTTTTTTTGTGAGCAGTTGGGACAGCGAGGTTTGACTGTCCCCTTTCGCCCGCAGCCGTAACAGAAGAAGCCCGTTGGCTCCTTGTCACAGTCTTGATAAAAATGCCCTTCGGCATCACAATTCCAGCATTTGGTTTTATGGGACTGGTATCGCGCCACAACTCCGACAGCATCAAGGGAGGGCTCGGTAACGTCTACCGGCTTTACTAGCAACGAACTGGTCTCCTCAACGCGAGCACGATGCTGGGCAGGCGGCAACAGCGCCGCTCGAGACCGCTCCCGAGTAATTTGAACTTCAGTAACCAATGCCCGTAATTGACCAATTGTGTCGGTACGGTGGAGACAGATTTGCTCCTGGATGTACGGGAGCAACCCTGCCCTCACCGTCTCGACAAATTCGGTTTCCGACATCGGGTTTCTGAGTTGGTTACGGAGTGATATCAGAGCTTGATAGTAAGAAACAAAAGTCTCGCGAGGCTGCTGCCGTCTGCTCAGCATTTGCCTGCGGATGTCTACATCTCTCGACCTGTCACCCCAATCAGCTCGTAATGCGACTTTAATTTGTTCCCAGGTTGGATTGACCGTACTACGCAAAAATGTCCACTACCAATTAATTAACGACTCACTCAGCAACTGGTGGAAATTTCGGACTAATAACGAGAAATCACTGCGCAAGGTGTTGTGCGTCAGTGTTTCCGCCCGGAAAATGAATTCTTCCACGTTAAGTTTTTTGTTATCCCCGTCGTATTGCAGTTTCCAATTTCTAATTGGACTACTGCATCGACGATGGGTTGAATGGTAGTAACCTTGAGGATCAGGCACAGGTGGTGGTGGTCTATTAAATAACGGATTGGGCAAGCTGATTCTTTCCGGCCGAACATGGGGAGGAGCCGGCAGGGCCACCGAAGGTGATGAAGTGGTGAAGCTAGGCTTCGACACCTGCTCTTTTATTTCTTTCACTCCCCTCGCAACTTCCTCTCTCACGAGATTAGAGATTTGTTGTTGCAAGCCGATAAGTAACGATTGTGTGGGAACCCATCCCGAATCTGGGTTGGCGTTGGGAGGCCATTGCCGAAAATTAGGAGCTCTTGGCTGGTTAGAGTCCTGTTGTATTAAAGTCGAGGCCTCAGAAGGCAATTCTAACGATTGGGATGGCGTCGGAGCGTTTACGGTCTGGTCCCGTAGTCTTTCCACCGGTGGAATGTGATAGGCTCCTTGCTCAGAACTCGGGTTGGTCGGCCCGGCCGCCCCCGCTTCCTCCATCGCGTTCGGGGGGAACAATTGCCGTCTGCGCGTGTTGTAGGGACTCCTAGGCGGTGAACCCGTTTGTTTCGGCATTATAAAACCACGCTAGGATTAACTGGTACAAAAAAATCCAAAATGATTAACGCGTCGTGTTGTATACGCTGCGTAGGGAACGAAATTCTACTACCGATTCCGGGATATATAGTCGACGAACCGTGATCGGATCAGAATTACCACAACCGGTTAGCGCGACCCGAAATGAACGAGGAAGACTAAGAAAAGGCAGATAAAAAGTTAGAAATCCAATTATGAGGCGACAAAATTATAATGAAGATGCTGGTGGGAATTTTGAACTATAGCCTATATGATTTATGAGGGTCACTGACTGAATTCGTGACCACGCGAATTCCTTTTGAGTACAACAACTGATGAAAATTTTTCCGATTAAAAAAGTTATAGACAGTGGCCCAGGAACCTTTACAAGCGGTCGAGAAAATATATAAGCTACTAAGAAATACCGGCCAGCCTATAGACTGTTTATACAATTTCAATACTATTTCGGATACAAATATGTGCTCTTAAATCTATTATAGAATTATATAGAAAAAATTTTCTTCCCCTTTTTTTTTTTTTCTCTTTCTTTTTAGAACCAACTAATACCTTACTATGCCTGTTACTCTCTCCAGTCTCCCTCCTTCTCTCCATTTCAGCCTTGACACAACAGATTTTTTTTTTCTGTCTACGTTACTTTAAGTGAAAACTGAGAGCCAATCACAGGCTGCCGAGCATTCAGCCCGCAGAAAGGAAGTTTTGAGGGAAGGGCCCTTACCAGTTTCACCGGCAGGGACTACGAGGCAGAGGACGACCAAGGTTTCCTCCCGGACAGGAGGCTGGCTCTATCAACAGCCAACCCCTGTAATTCCAGGGAGGACCTCAGCCGTCTCGACCACGCAGTCCCAGCAGGATCTGCTGATAAGGTCCCTCCACTATCGGCTCATCCCTAGGATGGAGCTGTCCCCGAGACCTCGAGTCGGCTTGCTGGCTGAAGGAGCCAGCATCCGCAATTCTCGAGAGGCCTCGGGTAAGCTCCAGCCGCGGGATTTACCGATAGGGCCTCGATGGATTTGGGGAAAGGTAAAAAAAAAATAGGGGAGCCTTTAGCTCCAAGGGGAGGGGATAGGGAAGGCCCCACGTTGGGCGCCATATTTGTTATATCCGTGTGTGCCTCGGGGGCCCGGCTAAAGCACCCCGTCCGGCGGTATGCGGCCGCGAGAGCTGGCAGGCTAGCATTTGCGGTAGTGTGGGGGGGTTTGCCAAAAAACCGCTTTCAGCCGCCGGAACGGCCACCGGCAATAACGAAAAATTTCTCTCGCAAGACGGAAGGACCCGAAGGTCAAAGGGGCGGAAAAGGACAGTGCGGGATGAACCCCTGCAACTGCCCGTGATTGACTCTCAGGGGGGGTTCGGGTGGAATGAACCCCCCTGGCCTAGCCCCAACCACCCTGTGACCTCCCCTTGGCCAAACGATTTATGGGGAGGTCCCTTTAAAAAAAAATTACATCAAGAGAAAACCGGCTGAAAGAGAGATATGGAGGAGGGGGGAACCGAGAGAGAGAATGATTTAATTTAAAGTAACATACCTGTTATTATTGATCTATTTTTTTTTCTAACATAATTTTACAAAAAAAACTTCGTTGGGCGCCATATTTGTTATAAGACCGTGTGTGCCTCGGGGGCCCGGCTAAAGCACCCCGTCCGACGGTATGCGGCCGCGAGAGCTGGCAGGCTAGCATTTGCGGTAGTGTGGGGGGGTTTGCCAAAAAACCGCTTTCAGCCGCCGGAACGGCCACCGGCAATAACGAAAAATTTCTCTCGCAAGACGGAAGGACCCGAAGGTCAAAGGGGCGGAAAAGGACAGTGCGGGATGAACCCCTGCAACTGCCCGTGATTGACTCTCAGGGGGGGTTCTGATGAAATGAACCCCCCTGGCCTAGCCCCAACCACCCTGTGACCTCCCCTTGGCCGAAAAAAATTTATGGGGAGGTCCCTTTAAAAAAAAATTACATCAAGAGAAAACCGGCTGAAAGAGAGATATGGAGGAGGGGGGAACCGAGAGAGAGAATGATTTAATTTAAAGTAACATACCTGTTATTATTGATCTATTTTTTTTTCTAACATAATTTTACAAAAAAAACTTCGTTGGGCGCCGTTGCTGCTTCGTTGCGGCCGATGTAGCTGGAGATGATGGTGTTGGAGCGGCTGAAGATGAAAATGCTGCGAGGTGAGGACCAAGGGTGCTCATGATGAGATGGTTAAAGATGGCGGTGACACCCTGCCTCTTCGATGGCCCCGTCGTGGTGCCCACCGCTGAAACTACTCCTGATGAGTTTCGTTTATGTTCCAGGTCTCTTCTTCTTACACCCGGTAGGTATAGAGATTCTACTTCACTAAACGTTCTATTATTATTTTTATTTTCTTATTAAAACTTGTTTTATTTTTTCCAGGTTCTCCGGAGGAGGGTTATTCACTGAGGTAAGTTTATCAGTCTAACTCACAAACAAAAAAAAAATGTTCAAAGTTAGATTAATCTTGCAATTAATTTCTTTTCAGAGTCGGCCAGTTAATTAATCACACCACGGTAAGTTCATTTGAGATTTCTGAGTTGTAACGATACTTAAATTTTCAGTGGTAAGTACGATTTTTTCCTTTTTTTTTCTACATTAAATTATTCCACTAATTCTTTACATTTCTAATTTTAGGTTTCACACTTAGGTTCTAAATTTCTCCCTTGAGGAAATTAGTTTTATTTTAATGAGTAGCTTCACTGGTTCTTTTCTTTTTTCTTTAGATTACATTAGTTTTATGTACACATTTTATGTTTAAATAAATTTTTCTTTTCAGGATTTAGGCTACACCTAAGTTTTAATAAAATTTTCTTTTCAAGATCTCGGGCTACAAATATTTTAATAAAATTCTCTTTTCAGGAACTCGGGTCACAGATAATAAGTCACAGGTAAGTAGGCACGCGTTATTGTTAGATACTTTTATGTATTTCAATAAAATTTTTGCTCTTTTACTTTCACCTGCCACGGAACATCCTTTTACACGCTCACGATTGTTTCCCGTCTTCCAGGTTCGCGGGTTTTTTCTCTATTTCGATCCTTTTTTTTTTTCAAACTAATATTCACCGCGTCCTACTTCTAAAAACTTTCTCGACAAGGTCCGCCCGGCTCAACGATCAGAAACTCCTTTATCTTCTCCGGTCCGCCCGGCTCCACGATCAAAAACTGACTTTTTCTTCTGCGGTCCGCCCGGCTCAACGATCAAAAACTGACTTTTCCCCGAGCTACGTGCCGATTCCCACGGCCGAATCCTCCCCGATCCGTTAGCCGAAACCGAGCTGCCTACTCACACCCTCTCAGCGCTAGCTGCACGCCAGCATCGAGGAGTGCGCGAGCCGGCAGCCCGGCGCCGGCAACGGATCAGGAGGCGCGAACAATTGCGACCGAGGCGAAGGCGAGCTCGGCGCTCGCAGCGCGGATACATGAAGGCCCTCGCGGCTCGAAAAATTTTTGGGGTGCGCCGCGCTCGGTCCGGAAATTTTTCTATGCGACCGAGAAATATCGAATTTTTTTTGGCGGGCTCGCCTTCGCTCGGTCGCAGGATTTCAGCTCTTCTTGTACCGTTCCCTGGGCCTCGGGCGGAGAATTTTTGGGCAAATTTGCTGCCTGGCAGCGACCAAAATTCTTCGCCCGAAACCCAACGAACGGTTTTGCGAGCGGGAATTGCCATCGCCGCCGTGTAAATTCGGCCAAAATTTAGGGGGCCACCCGAAGCCTGAGCCCATGGGCGTCGGCAAAATTTATTTGCGTGATATGTTGAGGGACTTAGAGTCCCTGACCACAACAGTATGAAGTTTATAACGGCAGAATAAAAAAAAACTATCGAAGAAAACTTTACCTGCACATCACACAAGGAGGCTGATACAAGAATAATTTTCCATGCATGCAACATCGTTCAAAATTCAAATATTTTAATCAGGTGTTCAGATGCTGATATACTTGTTGTAATGTTAGGAAATATGGTAAATTTGTTTCCAAGATTTGGATTGAAGTTGAAACTGGAATTCACCAAAGAATGATTGATATCAACGAATTATACGAAGAATTGGGAAATTCTGTTTGTAATGCTCTGCCAGAATTGCACGCTTTCAGTGGGTGCGATTTCAATCCGGCATTTTACAAAAAAAGGCAAAAGAAGTCCTCTGAAATAGCTTCACCGAAGCGCAGATTTCCAGAAAGCCTTTGCTGATCTCTGGTTCTTGAGTGACACCAACAGAATTGACATATTTAATAAAATGAAAGAATTTGTTTGTCACTTCTACCTATGACTTAAAAAAATTAAAATCAGTGAACGAAGTATACGATTCGTTTTGTTTTCAAAAAAGTACAAATCTCCAGGTAGCGTCAATGATTCGTTCTAAGGGCCTGTCCGAATCCAAGTCTTCGTCTTCGTCTTCGTCTCGTTATTACAGTTTATGACGTCAGCAAACAAGCTGATCTAGTATTCCAATTAAGACGAAGACAAAGCTAACCCGTTCGAATTCGTTTGCTTAGCTCGATATTTGATATTTTAAATTAATTAAAGTAAACAAAAAATACACAATTCGACAGTATTCAAGGAATGCTCCTACAATTTTTCTCATTCCGTCTCACGAAGTCAACCCAGGCCCTGACTCGCTAATCAAGCAAAGCAATCTAAACTGTTATACTGCGTAGCTAAGCTCACAGCATAGTCATGAATTCGGACAGAGCTTAGCTCGGTGTGATGTCATGAACTGTCATAACGAGACAAAGACGAAGACGAAGACTTGGATTCGGACAGGCCCTAAATACAAGTAAAAAACGTTGATGGATCAAGTATGCCACCGCACCAATCAGAATTGATGCAACAATTGTTAGGAGCAAGCTATATTACAAATATTTGGAGTAATGTCCATCGTAAAGTCACGACGGAACTGTCCCCAGGCGATTACGGGTGGAGATTGATCGAAAACAAATATGAATTTGATTGGTTCACAGGTGATCAATTACCAAAATTAATCAACGATGTCGTTATTCAACCCCCGCAGAAAAATTCAGGTATGCAAATAGTATTGGCGATAAACTTCATTTACGTAGAAAAACTTATTTTGTATTGTACATACGTACATATACAGTTACGGGCAATAAAATAGAATCACCTTATATGGATTTGCTTTATATATAAAAAAACTAAGAAAGAACTCGAAATCAATTTAAAAACAGGAACTATCTTAATGCTAATATGTGTGTTAAAACTTCAAAGTAAACAAAATACAAAATAATTAATTTCATATTAAAAGTAAGTAAATAATTCTTTCAGGCTCTAAGTAATCAGAGGACAATAAAATAGAATCATGAATTTAAAAACCAAATAAAACCTATTTTAAGTAAGCTATTCTAAATACTTTCAATATTTAGTTGCGTAATCTTTATTGGCTAGCAATTTAGACATCTTTTTGGCATAGACTCTACCAAAACCTCACATGTGCTCTTTGGTATAGCATACCAGGCCTCCTGGACTTTTACCCACAATTCGTCCTTATTTTTTGGTTTGACTGGTCCAATTTTCTCCTTAACTATTTTCCACAAATTCTCTATTGGATTCAGGTCCGGAGATTGTGCTGGCCACTTCATAACATTCACTCCATGATCCTGAATCCATTTTTTTACTAGACCCGAAGTGTGCGATAATGACGTGTCGAAATTGCCAAATAAGTGGCATATTCCATTCGGCATAAGGCAGCATAATCTCATCCAATATTTTGACATACAAATTTTTATCCATATTTTCTTTGATCCAAAATATAGGCCCGACACCGTACCACGAAAAGCAGCCCCACACTATTATATTTCCTCCGCCGTGTTTAAAGGTTTTTGTGGTATACCGTGCACTTAAATCTGTGTTTTTTGGACCCAAGTTTTTCCATCATTCCCAATCATATTAATTTTTGATTCGTCAGATCATAAGACATTTCGACATTTTTTTTTTTCATTTTGGTTACCGATTCAATTTTTATGCATCTTTGCGAACTGAATTCGATTTTGTCTGTGCTTTTAAAACGATTTTATTTAGTTTCAAACCGTGTACGTAACAGTCAAATCTTGTAAACTCATTTAAACCCACTTTACGCTACCGATTGAGTTGAAATTTTGTACCCAGCTTTGGTTCCGGTGACAATACAATAAAGTGTACTCAGAATTGTAATATGTTGGATGTTCCAAGATGGCGGATTATCTTTTCTTTACAACCATCTAGACATAGGTGTCAAATGAAATTTGCTTCACAATCTCTTTGGCATGGGTATTGAATGAAAGGGTTTGACGAGAAAAATACGATAAGCTAAAGTTTAAATGATATATTGATTTCTGTCTGAAACTAAAAAGTAAAAAAAAAATGTTTAAGTAAAACGATTTTATACTCCTTATTTATTTGCACTTTACGGTATATAATAACTTTTGAACCATTTTGCACTATGTATATCGTGCTATAATCTGGTATATCAATCTACTTACATATATTATATGTTACAAAACATAAGAAAAAATGTTGTAGTAAATGTATGCAGATTTTAGATTTATTTGTTCAATAATTTTAAATGGTTATAAAATCGTCGCTTGATTGTGTATAACTCAAAAACGTGATTAATTAGTGAATGGTTTTAATTAGAAACTCAGAAAAACACATTAAATTACATAATAAGTCAGCTATTTTATGCTCCCACGATTTTATAACCATATAAAATTATTGAACAAATAAATCTAAAATCTGTATACATTTACTAAACATTTTTTCTTATGTTTTGTAACATATACATATGTATAGGTAGATTGATATACCAGGTTATGGCACGATATACATAGTGCAAAATAGTTCAAAAGTTATTTTATACCGTGAAGTGTAAATTAATAACGAATATAAAATCGTTTTACTTAAAGTTTTTTTTTATTTTTTGTAAGTAATTATCTACCAAATAAATTTTTTTCTACTAACCGACGCTTTACAGTTCGAGTTGAAATTTGGACACCTAGCTCTTGCTGGATAGCTGCAGCTGACTTAAAAGGATCCTTTTTTTTAAATTAGTTGCATATGGTTACCCTCCTTTGCAGTGCTTTTGCTTGGCCTACCCCTTAACAATTGTGGCTTTGTGGTGGTGGCAAGGCATTAAAAACGCATTTTTGGGATCGTGCTATTAGTTTAGGAATTTCCCGTTGACTGCGGCCCTTACTATTAGTTTTTTTATGATGAAGCGTTCTTCGTCGGAACAATGTTATTTGCGGCCCATTTTCTTGTTCTTCCTATATTTGAATTTTTATGTTTCATTAAAAATAGGTTGATTACTCCCACTAGTTTAAAATTGAGTACTTACCCATTCAATTTAATTCACAGAATTTAGAAATTCAAATATTTTGTTCGCTAATTCTATTTTTCTGTCACTATTTATTTCGACAGCTTTGAAAATAACGGAATTTCAAGAAAAGTAAACAGGCTATAGTTGCCACATCAATACATTTCACAGAAGATGTAGTTGCAAATATTTTCCGTAAGGTCTCGCAAATAACTTAAGTAAAATTAGCAGAAGAAATAAAAGTTCTAAAAAATACCAAGTGATTCTATATTATTGTCCGTAACTGTATACTTATAGAAGTAATATTAATTTTTTTAGATACCCAATTCGACCTTCACATTTCTGATGATGAGAGCGAATTTAATGAATTTTATGATTCGGAGGAAGAATTTGGAAAATTTTTTTTGCTGACTGACAGGGGTTGTTCCACAGTATGATTAATATATAATTTAGTACCCTTGCAACAATTTTCAAGTTTAGTAATCGAATTGCACGTTATTTATTTACTGCACATACAATGGGGCTGACTGACCAGCTCCGTCCCCACATTCAGCTGACTGACTGACATAAATGTTACTTATACGCAATATACATTTACATATATGTACATATAGTGGTCGCCCTGTGGTCGAAATTCGACCTACTGGGGTTACTACGAAAAATACGAATGTACACAGCCTTCTATATGTGTTTGGAATTGGCACTGTCAATAATAAAATTACGACACTTTGACCACAGACTATATACTATGAGTTTGACATAGACAGTAGGAACGTAAATAATGAATTTATTTTATTAAATTTAATGTATATGTAACACATATTTTATATAAATTTTAGCTTTCTGCATACTCCTTCTCTATATAAACTTTAACTATGCCAAATCTCACACTCCTCCGTCTGTCCTATATGCTTAAAAAGGGGTACAAAGTTGTCCCTTCACGTATTAATATATAGATAACACAGGTGAACACCAAATTTTTTTCTGAAAGAATTTGCAGATCATTTCTATAGGATTTTTTACGTAAATTATGAATTCGTAAATGAAAATGCCCAATCAGCTCCCAATTTTCAAGCAAAATAGGGTCAAAAAGTACAAAAGACCATTTTTTGACATTTTATGAAAAATTATTACAAAAAAAGGGATTGAGCCTGGACCTTAACTATAATATTGTTCAAATGAAAGCTGAAATCTTAAGCTATTATTTAAAACTATAAAAGACCTTAAAACAATTCGAAAGGATTAATGAGTTAGATTTTTTCCATAAACCAACTAGGGGAAGAGTGGCATGAAGAAGCCCAGTTTTGAACAAACGGATGTTATTGCACAAAAACTACCGACTGAATTTTTTTCATGTATTTTTTTTTTAGTTAGTACTACTGATCACTGATACTCCCTAAAAATTTCATCATTATTTGTCAACAACTGACGTTGATACAACGTTTTAAAGATTTTAGACCCCAAAAGTAAATTTTTGATGTTGTTTTATTTACTTTTTGACACTCAAATGCCAACAACTCATGAAAATTACAAAATTTTATAGATTTTAAGCTTTTCAGCGATACATATTTTATTAGTGGAGCACTTTTATTTTATACTAATTTTTTATATAATTATTTTTAACATAAAAAGTTATGAAGGAGCCATTTTGTTAAAATATAGGGGAAAGGGGGGCAATATGAACCCTGTGGGAAAAAATGGGGCTTCTAACACTTTTGACATCCCACAATGATCGAAAGCAATATCAACTCCCAAAACTTTTTAATTATTATTAACAAGTAAAAAAAATCGAGTTTATTTAATCATTAGATTTTTTCCATAAACCAACTAGGGGAAGAGTGGCATGAAGAAGCCGAGTTTCGAACAAACGGATGTTATTGCACAAAAACTACCGACTGAATTTTTTTCATGTATTTTTTTTTTTAGTTAGTACTACTGATCACTGATACTCCTTAAAAATTTCATCATTATTTGTCAACAACTGACGTTGATACAACGTTTTAAAGATTTTAGACCCCAAAAGTAAATTTTTGATGTTGTTTTATTTACTTTTTGACACTCAAATGCCAACATCTCATGAAAATTACAAAATTTTATAGATTTTAAGCTTTTCAGCGATACATATTTTATTAGTGGAGCACTTTTATTTTATACTAATTTTTTATATAATTATTTTTAACATAAAAAGTTATGAAGGAGCCATTTTGTTAAAATATAGGGGAAAGGGGGGCAATATGAACCCTGTGGGAAAAAATGCGGCTTCTAACACTTTTGACATCCCACAATGATCGAAAGCAATATCAACTCCCAAAACTTTTTAATTATTATTAACAAGTAAAAAAATCGAGTTTATTTAATGCTCTTTTCAAGATTTCAAGTTAGCAAAAATTTTTGTAAGTTATAAGCAATTTTCAGGTTGTAAGCATTTTTTTAAGAAGTCTATATTGTCTTCCGTCTTCTCTACAAAAATATCTCGTTACAATCACTATTAATATGGTGTATGTTATTAAATTTCATCTTTGTCCATTTCTTAATTCGGGGTGGCTCTTTCACCTTCTTCAACCTATAAGTTATGAAACAGCGGAAAATCAACTTTTTTTCAAAACGAAAAATAAATATTAATATTGTAAATTTTCTTCATTCCGCCTACGAAACTTTGTTCTGTTTGACAGTATGATAACTTTATTGTAAAAAAAAAAAAAAAAAAATTTGTCATTCCTTATTGGTATTTTTGGGCCTTGTGTAAAATTGGCTCTTTCATGCCACTCTTCCACTACTTCCTATAACACATAAATGACGAATAAAGCACATAGAAAGCGCACACTCATGAAAAACTTGTTCGATAAGATGTTTAGAAAGGACTACTGGGATAAATGGAATTCGGGTCTCTTAGATAAGGATTTAAGCTTTCATTAAGCCAAGTTACAAGTATGATCCTTTATTTTGTATACATGATTCAAAAATGGTCAAAATATTGTCTTTAAAATCTGTATTATTTCTACCAACACTACAAAAGCAAACTTTAAGGAGGTTGTGGGTAATTTTTGATTATTTTGAGACATGATAAATAAAATAAACACGAAGTAAACCGAGACCCAAGAACAACATTTTTTTTTGTTTATCGGTGTAATTCGTATAATAATTTTCAGCCTTAATAAATTAATTTCATTCCCCCTGAAATCATGACAAGTTTAATGGCGTACCTGAGAAACCTGTTCTACAGTTCGGTTGACTGACCGCAGTATGTTTGTATTGTACAAGCCTGCATGCTACATACTTTATGAACGAAATTCGATGCTTACTTGATTTCCTTCAATTTTTTACAAATTTATTGTCTTGTCTCCACACCTTCAATTGTTGCAGTAAATTTTAGTGAAAGTGAATATACATACATATGTATAATACAGTATCTGTTCAAAAAATTAGACGCACAGGGGAAATAACAGAAAAATGATACAAATGTAAAAATTTTTAATAGCTAGTAGTATATTTTCCATAAAAACAGTGTGCCTTATATTTAAACATACTAAGAGTGACAATTTATATATATTTAAATTGAAAATTGGTCAATCCTCCTTTTTGTTTCACAACATTTCGAATTCTTCTGGGAATGCTGGCTATACACGCCTTTATCATGTCTCTCAGACATTTGCCATTACTCCAAATATCTTCAATATTTTCTTTTAAAATTGATGTTGTTGGATTCGGGCGACTGTACACTTTCGATTTAAAATATGTCCAACAATTCAATTGGATTTAGATCCGGAGAATTACCGGGCCAAGGAAGAACTTCGATTTTTCCATCCACTGATGCAGCTCCATATCATAATAACTGGGGGGTGTTTCACAGTTCTT
Organism: Machimus rusticus; assembly: GCA_951509405.1. Taxonomy (NCBI): domain Eukaryota; kingdom Metazoa; phylum Arthropoda; class Insecta; order Diptera; family Asilidae; genus Machimus; species Machimus rusticus. The sequence continues at coordinate 11,915,822 of OX608050.1, forward strand.
TGTATGCAATCCTCATTGTAACGTTCCCCTGGACGTCTCCGTACGAAATTGAACGATTCCGTTACCGCTTCTAAACGACACTCGTCTTTAAAAATCACCTGTAGGTTTTGAAAATTTAGAGAAATTTTCCGTTTTTACAAACCACAATAAAATAAAAATTTGCGAATGTATTTTAACCAACTTACATTTTGCCAATTTTCAATTGTAAGGTGTTGATGCAATCTAGCCCATTGTAACCTTTTCAATTTAATTTTTTCAGTTAACTTCGGCTTATTTGCTGGTCGTCTACATTTTATATTGGCCTCATAAAATCATCTGCGAAGAGTCATCTTAAAAATATCCACCCCTTGCTCTCTAATGCCTATGTATGGTCCGAACGGGTGCTCGGCGTTCTTGTAGTGCCATATGAAGAATTTTCCTATCGGTCCTGGTGGATGTTTTCCTACTTCTTCCGCAATTTTTCCGTTTACTTTCTGATGCAGACGTTGAAAAATTCAGATTTTGTGCGATCCTATCCACTGTAGAAGCAAAAATCTTTTCTTGACGGGCGATTTCTCGATTGAATAAGTTTTTTGACTTCAATAGTCGTACTATTACACTTTTCTTTTCACTCGCTATGTCTTTAACGCGTCCCATTTTTAAATAATTTAAAAACACTACACAAATTTTCAACACTCCTGTTTTTTATATCACATTTACTAATTTTCAATTTGAAACTCAGTAGAAAATCATGAAAGCCTGCTAGGTTCCAATATAACCAACAAGTATACGCTTCAAAGGTCGTCAACACACAAAATTTTCAATAAGTTTCCAACAAGAATTACCCTCAAATGAGACAAAAATTAACTCGATTCCCTTCATATACCTTCCATCCTTTATTAGGTAGATTTGGGATTTCCCTAATTACCAAAATATCTTACGTTTAGTGCCTGACGACAGTTACAGTTGACAAAATTTCCTTTGAAAGGGTTTTATTGCGTGAAAACCCCATTTTCTACGGAATTTCTTAAAATAACTGACTGCGTCTAATTTTTTGAACAGATACTGTAGTACAATGCATAGCTAGGACAATGATTCGAAGGCATCTTTTGTAAAAACTAAAACATCAGTTAATTGAGAAGAATAAAATATTGATGCTAATCTGTATTGGACTTCAGGTTTAAGACACATACATAGTAAGGTTTCCCAGTAGGAGATTTATAAATAAGTGCTTATAATTTATCTGGCATTAAAATAATGGACGAAACGCAGTGCAATTATTCAATAAATAAGCAATTTTTGCAGCATAAAGGAATAAACTCCCACAAGCCGTTCGGGCTTTTCATTATGTAAATATTCTCTTAAAGCAGAGCAATTGTTCAAAATAACCCGTGGCCCTACATACATCAAGACTCATAAAGCCAAAAGGTATATGCTCCATACAGTGAAACGCAAATGGGGAGAACATTTGTACATTCGGCTACTGTCGCCGTAAAAATAAAAGACTGCCATTTAAAAAGTCAAAAATGACGTTGAAATATTTTAATGAATGTCTGACATTATCACTGGAGCCCTCATCAGTCCATTCGTTTTAACCCTATCAGCAGAATTTTGACTGTTTCACATAGCAATGGACAAAATATAAACCCGCTGCCCTTTCATTTGTGTCCATGTGTGCTTTATCACGAATTTCGCGATTCAAAAAGTAACAGACACTCGACGGTCTATACCGCATTCAACTGCATTAATGCAGTGTAAAGAGCTTCTAATTAAAATATTCCCGACTCAGGCGAGATTAAACGCAATTAAATTTCAGGCGCTGTATCGACCACATTAAAAATTCATTAATTCCACTTTAACTGTGTTACTACGAGCAAAGTAAGCAGATTCGTAATTCTGTTGGTTTAGTGGGGATGATAATCTTAGTCTACATATTTTATTTTATTTTATTCAATAAATTCAATATTACGAAGCCTAATAGGCGAGTATTCAGAAACATACATATTAAGGATGCCACTTTCATTACAGATGATCATTAAATTCAAAACAAGTTCAACTGGCATTTCAAGTATTGCTATTTTAATGAGACAGTTGAGTGGACGACAATTAAAAATGTGTCTTACATTTCCAACAAAATTAGAAACTCGAACAAAACTAAACAGAATTAAGTTGCATTTGACTTCCTATGTCAATTCAACATTTTTTCTCCGGCTTTCAATCAGTCAATCAGGAATCAATCACTTGAATGAAAGACTTATAACTGAAAGACGTTTCTCTGAAATGGAAATTTTGAACAAGATTTTACTTCCAACATTTCTCATTTGATTAGCTCCAAAGAGGCAAGTTGTTTCGATGAATGTCTGTCATGCGTTCGTTGAATACATGACGATTAAGCTACTATGTAGTTTCTTGTATCGTGTAAAAGTGATAAAAAATAGCGTAAATTATTCTATTTGTTTTTGTAGGTTTAGATCCTTACATATGTTTCGAGATTAGTGTTGTTTATTTTTGTCTAATCGATGGGTAAAAAGACCGATAATAAAGGCGCTTCGAGTTTGTTCTCAGTGAAACTCTCGGAACATCTTTTTGAGATTAAAGAATCATTCTTTGAAGAGGAATGAGTCTCGAGAGTCAAGGAAATGCTATGCCGTCTGCCGTAGGTAGGCATAATCTTCTTTCACAAAATATTTCCAATTGCCGGTTTAAGTCTTTAGCCTTTTTTAAAAAACAATATGTATAGCAGTGGTGTAGTTTGCCCTAGACGGGCCCTGTATCGAAATTTGTCGGGACAACCTTCTACCCGACTACGGCGAAGCCCAAATAGAGGGTAAAGATTTTTCACAAAGGAAACAAAAAAACTTCCATTGAATAAAATAAATATTGTTACAATTGTTGTTGCACAATTTTCCCTCGCTATAATTTTGTTAAGGGTGGAGGGGGCTCGTGCGCCGAGGCAGACGAGCCCGAAAAAAAAGTCGGCGTTTCGATCTGGGGCACTAATCAGATCTCATCAGTGTGGCTGATGATCAGTGTCCCGAGCAACAGACGCCAGATCGGGCGGATCGAAAGCCGATCCTTATATCCTCTCGGGGGAAATCCCAAGTGTGAATTATAGCGAAGGAAAATTTTGTAACAATATATAAGATGGCCGGTGTGAAGTGTTACCAATTTAAAACGCTATAATAGATGCATTTTTAAAGAATTTTACTTCGTTCCAAACATCAAAATAAATATCAAATTTTTCAATTATAAACTTATTGTTCGATATAACCTCCTTTTGCGTGTATAATTGTGTATAAAAGAGGAAAAAAAAGATTCACACGGTGTACAAATGCGAGTTGGAGGAATTTTGTTCCATTTATGAATCAAAGTGTCGTTTTTGAAAGCGTCCTTACTAACTCACATATTTTTTGGTATTCATAGTACAAGTTTTCTCATATGCAGGTAAATTGACAATCGAATAAAAATTATATTTAATAAGTTTGCATTTTTAAATTTTTATTGATGGGTAACATCTTTCTTCTCGGTTGCTGCTCTTTTTCTTTCACTGTGAGCAGCTCAAAGCAAATGATGAATACAAAGAAGCTTTAGTGAGTTATTAATTTATTTATTATTATAACTTTTAATTTCAGTATTCAGTTGAGTGTTTTATAAAACATTCAACATTTTTTCAATGTTAAAGGGTTCAAGAAATTCCAGAACTATTGAAAAAAAAATTAAACATTAAGTCTACAATAATCTATTTCTAAACAATTAAAATGTTCTGTCATGAAACACTACATTGAACATTGACATTCATAATGATGATGCTTTGATAAGAATACAAAAATAAGTATAGCCTTTTGTAACACTCCCGCGTTGAATTGTTTTAAACCAATCTGTCAATTTTTCATTACAGATAACTTTGTATCAATAAGAAGCGAATCTAAAATCTCGTCCGCCACAACAACAATCATGGAACTGACAGTGGAAAAACAAGTTAAATTAACATATTCTGGAACAGGTCGCACTGTCAAGGGAGTGGGGAAACTAAATTTTAGTAACACAAATTTCTACACATGTTTGAGTGGTAAGTGCATACTTATATCAAGTAAAACAAAGATTTAAAAATTAATGAATAAAGTTGCATGTGATTGATTAGTTTTCAATTACACATAAGTATCTCATTGTAATGTATACCTAAAGCAATTTTCGTTTCAGGGGTGCTTTCCGAAAATTTTACGGAATCGGAAGAGTTGAAAAATTTACCTGTGTAGAAGTCTATTTCTACATTTAAATTTTATTTGGATTTAATTTTTAAAATTTATTAACTTTAATATGACTTTACTTTACAAAATCTATTTCCAAACTCCAATTTTTGTTTTTAAAGAATTCATAGCCTGTTATAATTTTTTAAAAAGAATTCAAAGCTTGCTAATTTCACCTGATGACTCGCCACATTAGGTGATGTGGCGAACGTAAACAAAACACATTATGAAATCCCCCGCTAAATAAAATCTATCGCATGTGTGAAACTGGTCTGTATCGGTATAGATATAGTTTCCATAGGAACCAGATTTACTGTAGTTTTTGTCAAAGTATACTAACATAGGAGTTAAGGTCGCTGCACACTTGCCGGCACGACACGACCCTGCACGACACAACAAAATATTCTTCTTTGTAAGCAAATGCACTCACGCACACTTACCGGCAACAGCACGACAACGGCCCGATCCGGCACCTACACTGTCGGTGGGTATCGTTGGAAAGAATTCCGACCGACAGTTGTCGGTCGCTGATCGGAGTTCAAGAATGAATGCATCAAGGGAAGTTAATTGAGCTTGCGAGGGAAAACGTTACATGGCAGATAAAATATATAGTGACAGTATTCCTCTTTTTATTTTCAGGAGCAATTTGCATTTAACCAATCAAATTGGGAGACACTCATCTGAAAATATAAGTAGCATTTTGACTCATTATTCACAAACGTTTTGTAAAGAGTCACAAGATCCTTCACTACTTCTGTCCCAGAATATATGTAGTACTCTCGTATATTCTTCCTCGTCCAACAGAATTGCTATAGCAATTAACTATATTTCATTAAATTTTGGCATCGTATATACATATTTCTATCTCCTTCGCAATTTATTTTTCGGCTGAACTGAAGTTCGGTCGCCGCCAACTGTCGGTATAGTGTGCATGATATTTGCCGGTGTCGGACGGTGCCGGAGCGCGTCGGTTTCGTGCCGTGCCGGCAAGTGTGCAGCGACCTTTAATCGTAGTAGTGATAATTGTAGTAGCTTTGATAATGTATTTGTTTTAAAAAAATGTAAGTCAGTCTGTGTTAGCGAGATTCTGTAATCGGTCGGAAATATTCTAACTGAAAGTTTTATTTCAAAATAATAAACTCAATTAAATAATTAACTAATTCTTTTAACTCTTTCAAAAACCTAACCGAAATATATTCGCTGCCATAACGAGGCGAACATAAAATAAAATAAATAAATAAATAAGTTAACTAGTGAGGAAATTACCTACTCAACACCTGGAAAAGTCGATCGCTGGTTATCTGGAGCAAAAGATCGTGGAGGTTTTCAGAAAGAACAAGCAACAAAAAAATAAATCAAATTTCATTTATATTAATAAAAAAAATTATTATCTTAACTTTGATGCTTTGATGAATATTTGAAAATTGCAAAATTCTTAACTATAGTAATAAGAGTTCGAAATTTAGTTAAAATTAAATTAAGTTTAAGTTTTAATAACCAAAGAAATTATTTAAATTGTATACTATCCTCTCTATATATTTTTTAAGATTACAAAATTATTAACAGTAATCATAATTATTTTAAATTAAAATTAATAACTACTTTGACTGAAGTTTAAGTTAAGTTTAATTTAAATTAATCGAGAAAATTGTCGTTTTAATCTCATATTATCATTTACTGCGTTTATACGACAGTTCTAAATCAGGACTAGATATCGGTTTTAGATCAAAGTCTGGGCTACTCGTATAAGCGGCACAAAGTGGCCTAGGACATTTGCATTTGTGTGCTGTCCATGTGTAAGCAAAGCATATGACGTTTGGGCATTTTCTCGATCTACTTGGGACTCCAGAAAACTTTCCTTATGCCAGACTCCATATTTTTGTTTTATGAGACACAAATTTAAATAAATCAGGCCTACGACAAATTCAATTGGGGCTAGGCCAAATATCAAATCCAAAGTGCCGACTCGTATAAAGATAGTAATTGTAAAAAATATTTAAAATAAAAAAATTATTAAATGTAATAATAACTGTTTGAAATATAATGCATATGTACATACTTTTACGTCGAATTCTAATTTTGAACAATATAATAGTTTTTTAATATAATTACTACTAGGCCAGTATAAATTTTACTTATTCCCATTATTGGGATATTGTTTATCTCTGTTCGATGGACTGAAACCATTAATGGGCCCAAGTTATCATCTGATAAAATTATTTTAATGTTCCAGCCATGGTTCATAGTACTCGGCCATTGCTGCAATACTGGTTATCAGTGGGCCAGTTGTAAAATCTTGTATGGGTAGGGTTTTAAGTGGTCATTGTGCACGAGAGATTGTCTTCTTCCTCAAACCTTCTATGGAGCGGTATTTCGACCTAAGTGCGCCATTAAATATGATCGTATACATACAGTGACTCAACAAATTGATCACATGATGGTACTTTAGGATTTTGCAAGATGTTCATTAACGATAACAGATATCGTAAAACTGGTTGCGTAATATTGTAGAGGGCAAAATTGTCTACAGAAATGTTCCTATACATTTTGAATCCGATTAACCATTTTTGAGTTATTTATGAAATAAAACTGTCAAATTTCACTATTTTTATCTTCGCAAATAACTTAAAAAATATCGCAGTTACGGGAAAAATGGTTATAATCAATTTTGTGCAGAATTTAATTCTATATAAGTTAGGTGAGGACACTTGCCCATGTCAGAATAAAAATAAGCGATTTTTTGCAAAAATAGAACATAATGTATTGGGCAAAAAAATTTGAAAAACAATTTTATCTCGAAAATTTATTAATCTACAAATTACCTGAGCACACCTGTTTACATCAGATTTATAGTTAGCAGAAATAGACTTATCATTTTCGAGATAAAATTATTTTTCAAAATTTTTGCTCAATACCTTATGTTCTATTTCTGCAAAAAATCGGTAATTTTTATTCTGACATGGAAAAGTGTCCTCGCCTAACTTATATAGAATTAAACTCTGCACAAAATTGATTATAACCATTTTTTCCCGTAACTGCGATATTTTTTGATTTATTTGCGAAATAAAAGTAGTGAAGTTTGACAGTTTTATTTCATAAATAACACAAAAATGGTCAATCGGATGTCAAAATATATCGGAGCATTTCTATAGACAATTTTGTCCTCTACAATATTATGCAACCAGTTTTAAGATATCTGTTACCGTTAATGAACAACTTGCAAAATCCTAAAGTACCATCATGTGATCAATTTGTTGAGTCACTGTACGTTGATTTTTGCAGCTACTTTACCCACAAAAGTTTGCATACCTTCTTGAAATATGATTACCTACTTAAGAAATAAGTATCTCTGTTCTTTTTACATCGGATGTGATTCTAGTTTTAGCCAGGTATGCAGTTTGGTCGGAATTCCGTGTCTCATGTAAATTACTGAACGGAGTTTTGTTGACAACATTTTCCATTTGGTTTTTAAATGTTGGTATGTTGTCCACAAAGAAAATTACACAGTAAAATATTTCAGCCGCTATGAGCTAATAGGTAGATTTTTATAAAATTAGAGACCTTTTTTGCACACTGAACGGAATTTAATTGTATAAAAATAGTACCGTGTTGTCCTAGAAGAAAAAACAGCAAATACATATAATTTAAGAACTAGAAAATGTTTAAATGCCAATTACATAATTTACCCAGCTGCTAATTTTATCTCCATCCTCATTATTTTGAGTTTTTGGCCCGACTCTCGTCGATTTTGCTCATTTTATATGTTTTAGTACATATTAAAAGCAACTTTGGAATATAGAACTATACTCGCACTGTCGATGTCACAGTTCGAGCGATCTTAGATCCAGCGACAGCGACATGATGAAGAACATTAATTAAACACACAAAAATAAAGATGTTACTTAATTAGCTTCGAACCTGGAAAGAAAAGAGAACACAAAGTTTAAGGCAATAATCAAGAAATACTTATCTCAATCGAAAATCCTGCTGAAGTTAGTGTCAGTTCACAACAACGTTTAGTATTCAGTGTATGGCGAATGATTAAAAATGAAATCAAGTAGGCGAAATACTCAGCGTTTGCACCAAAAGATCAAAACAAGTAAACAAGACATTCAGCCGGTTTCAAGAGAGTGAAAAAAACGAAGAGTCCTTTTATGAAGAAACTTAAGGCTGAAACAGAATCACATGCAGTGCAATGCATTGCTGTCAAACTTAGAAGCCTAGACAGACGGACACGGACGAATGAACGTTCTCGGAGAATGATCGTTGCAGTGTCGTCTGTCACCAAGAATGAAGTTTGAATGAACGTTTGTATCTGCATTCTCGTTTTCATCAATGAAGTTCCCACATCTTCATTCTCAGAGAATGAGCATGGAAATCCTGGAAAAAACAGCTGATTTCCAGTGTGAATTTATAAATTGCAGTTTTTAAATTGTGAGCAAATATGTGTACTAGCGACAAACGTTTTAATTTGTCAAAATGAATGTGTGGAAAGACGAAGGAATACAATTTTTAAGTGTTTGGCCAAGCTACGTGAGCGAGCTGCGAAAAGCGACAAAGAAACAAACGTTTATCCATTTCCGACCTCTCAAAAAGGCTCGATTCGAATGAAGTTCGCCGTCTGTCACACATACAACGAATGAAAATCCGAGTGAATGTTTTTCATTCATCGAACGTTCATTCGTCCGTGTCCGTCTGTCTCTAGGGTATTAATAAATGGGGTAACACAGAACAGAAGTCATGCAGTGCAGTGCAGTTTGCACTGCTGCACTGCTTCATAGTCGGTGGTTTGACAGGCACACGACAGAAACGAAATGGAAGAAAAAATTATTGAATTTGTTCGATATAATAAATTGTTGTATGATAAGAGCAGTCTCCTATTTAAAAATAGGGAAATGGGAGGAGCTGGAAAAAATTATAATTCAATCAGGCAGAAGAAAACAGTGCTTCCATCAGGAAGCGGAAGTAGCGGAGAGGGACTTCAAAATATAAATTTGGGGAAAAATTATCATTTCTTGATGATTGTTGTTCTGTAAATGAAAAGTAATATAATGGTGGTATTTATAGTAATTTTGCGACTTTAATGGTATACTTGTTTTCAACACATTCAGTAATTACGCAGAGCCATCAACGTTGATTACGCTGAGTTCGAGACGGATTTCTTATACGATGGGGAGGGCACCTCTAGCAGCATGTTGGAGCTACCAGCAACTGCAACAGATGTGGAAACCAGTGGGGATACGCAATCAAGTGAGGTGCTACAATCTAGAAGACCACCATTTAAGCGCCGCAGGCTAGCCAACTAGGTTCTAGTTGCTAATCTATATATTAATACGTGAAGGGAAAACTTTGTACCCCTTTTTAAGCAAATTGCACGGACGGAGGAGTGTGAGATTTGGCATAGTTAAAGTTTATATAGAGAAGAAGTGCAGAAAGCTAAAATGCATACCTAATATGTGTTTCAAATACATTAAATTAAATTAAATAAATTCATTATTTACGTTCATACTGTCTATATCAAACTCGTAGTAGTCTGTGTTCAAACTGTCGTAATTTTATTCAGTGCCAATTTCAAACACATATTAGGCTGTGTTACATTCGTATTTTCCGTAGTAACCCCAGTAGGTCGAATTTCGACCACAGGGCGACCACTAGTACAAATGAACAGCTCATGAATATGATGAAAAAACTAACTGAGCAAGATACACAAGCAACCAGCAAGGAGTGGACTTTCTGTCAAACTCTATCGGTTCAGCTACAGGAGGCGAATTTACCACAAGTAGCGTTTTTAAGGTTCCAAACAAAAGTTTTAGATCTATTAAGAAGGGTGGAAAGATCGTTTTGTGATAAATAATTAATATTAAATGTTGTTGTTATTTTTTTCGCCAAGGAGGCAATGTTTTATTTTCATAGGTGCAATAAAGAAATCTATTTTTGTTTAATTCATTTTATTTATTAAATATTCTTTTAGTGTTTAACGAACCGTGAAAGCATTTCTTGGTACATTGTATCTTATATCAAGGGGAATGCTGCATCTACCACAAGAAAATATGGTGCTTTAACTGTGGAATTCGGCAAATTCTTGGCGGGCAGCAAATTCAATGTGTTTCCCAGCAAATGGTTCCCGAACGAGCTTGCTGTATTACAAGACGCCGCCTATATAGTAAACAACGGTAAAGCAATAATTGCTGTCGCATGTTGCTATAGCAATACGATGCTGTGAAATTTCTTATAATTGAAATATAGGGATCCAGCGTTTGGGGGACATTTGATTCTGATGTGTTTTCCGTCAATAGCTCCAACACAGTGTGGTAAGCCTGTTCTTTTCCATCACTCGTCTTCACTTGTTGGTGCTCAATATATGTATGGCATGAAAATCATCCCATATTGCTTCGCAAGTTTCCAAAACTATTTCACGGACTGTTGATGCTCCCATCCTAAATGTCCAAGCCAATGTTTGGAAGTTCGCTCCTTGAGCAAGGTACCTATACATAGTATGTTAAGAAAATTGTTTTAAATTCAACGCAACTTATGCATAAACAATGAGCAAAACTTCGGTCTCCACTTTGATATAGGAAAACCGAGTTGTAACTCATTAAAAGTATAAGTTATATTAAACATTACTCACGTTAAGGCTATAACCAATCGGTTTTTTATTTATTTATTTATTTATTATTAATTCATTTCAGCGATAACAAACAGCTCTATGGAGGCCTATTACATGATACCGCTATATAAATAATGACCTAACATACTAAGAGTACATCTACTTACAATAACAATATTGTTCATTCATTAGAAGTATCAGAAAGTTAAAAGAAATCATGCATTTTGTTACAATAAACTAATATATTTCTTTAAACACAAACAACGAAAACTAAGATGGAAAAGAGGAAAAACTAGAAACTATACAAATGGTTCAGCAGATTGGCAACAAGCTAAAAAATAGTACAATTTTTTATTATTTATTTTATTTAAACTATGAAGTTCATATTTTTAAATTCATTAACGTTGGCGTTCATTGATGGCATTCTTTAAATTATATTTAAAGGCAAAAGGACCCAAAAAGAAAATGTCAATATGATTAAACAACTCATTATGAAGCTTTTGTAGTCTTATTAAAGGTGATTTATATCTTAAATTAGTTCGTGATACTCCAATATCAAATGTATATCTAAGACGTGTGGATCTACCAGGAACATGAAAACAAGTTGAACTTACTAATTCTGAGCAGTGTACATACCCATTTACGATTTTATACAGAAACATTTCATCAAGATATGTTCTACGATCCTCCAGAGACCACAGTGAAAGCCTATTTAATCTTTCAGGATACTCAGGATACCTTCAATTTTATATAATAGGTATAGCGTAAATTTCCTTTGAACCGTTTCAAGTTTTTGCTTATATGTAAATATCATAAATAGGATTCCAAATAGTTGACGCATATTCTAGTATGCTTCTAACTAAAGATACATATAACGTCAAGTGAGAGGATACCGATTTAAATTATTTGCACACTCTTACTATAAAACCAACCATACGATGGGCTTTGCTGGTTATACTACTAATATGATGGTCAAATAATAATTTAGAATCAAAAATCACCCCTAAATCACGGATATTATTTTGTCTTTTTAAAGCTACATCTCCTACAGTATAATTAGCTGTTAAGGTATCAAATTTCCTAGAAAAGGAAATACAACAGCATTTGCTGACATTTAAAGAAAGTTTGTTATTCTTACACCAGTTTTGTAGTACATTAATGTCGTTTTGTAGTAACTCACATTCAGTGTCTTGATCAATCGTTCTATACAGTTTTAAATCATCAGCATAGAGAAGACAGGCTGAGTTTAATAGTGGAGGATGGTCATTTATATACAGAGAAAACGTAAAAGGACCTAAAATAGTTCCCTGGGGTACACCTGAAGTACATAGGTACATAGAATGAAGAAATATGCCCATCAAGAGCTATGTATTGTTTACGTTTTGTTAAATACCAAGAAAACTACTTAATAAGATTAGGATGGAAACCAAATTGAGACATCTTTCTACAAAGAATCTCATGATCAATTCTATCAAATGCCTTAGAGATATCGGTATAAATCACGTCAACCTGCTTACCTTTGTCTAACGCTGATGAAATATTGTCAGTCAATATAGTCAGATTTGTGATAGTCGAGCGACCTGGAAAAAAACCATGTTGGTGTTTACTTATTAAATCTTGTGCAGTAGGCATGAGTTGGGCATATACAAGTTTTTCAAAAATTATAGCTAAACTATTTGAGATTGCAACAGGTCTGTAATTTTCTGCCATCTTCAGATCACCATCTTTGAAAATAGGTGTAACAAAAGTCAACTTTAAAGCATCCGGATAAACACAATTAGAAATTGATTTATTTATCAACTGAGTGGTGGGATCACACAAAGACTCAGCACAGTGTGAATAAAATACGTTCGGGATGCCATCAGGTCCAGGTTTCTTACTTGCATCGAAATTTTCTAACACGTCTTTGATTTCATCAATTGAAAAACATTGTACACTAATGACCGGAAGATTATTACAAACTGTATTATCATAAGATAATACATGACTACAGGAAGTATTTGTTGAGTATACTGAATTAAAATATGAAGCAAAAAGAGAGCAAACTTGAGAAGGAGTTGTGGCGATTTCATCATTATATTTTAACACTTTCGGGTATGAATTCGCTTGCTTAAGATTTTTCGTGTATGACCAAAACGTTTTAACATCGGTATTAATGTTATTTTCTATCCGTTCAATATATTTATAATGACAATCCCTTAATTGTTGCTTAGCATGTCGCCGTAGATAAGAAAATACATTGTAGTCCCCATCCAACTTGAACCTTTTATACTTTCTTCTATATATTTCTTTTAATTTAAGAGTAGTGATCAATGAATTGGAGAACCAACTAGGATAATTATTTTTTTGCAACAGATCTGACAGGAACACATGACTCAATTGCAGTGTTAATAATATTATAAAATAAATCAAAAGCTTTATTAATTTCAAATGTGTTGATGAAAGAAAAGTCAATACGAGCAAAGAATTTGTTAATTTTGTCATAATCAGCTCTTTTAAAAGTTATGTCTCGATTGTGTGAAATATATTCAATTTTTTCAAATGAGACTTGAATATCTAAAGGTGGATGATGATTATCGATAGTGGATAAAGGCGATAATGATTTTACAACAGAAATATTACAGCAATTAATATTTGCCCAGACCAAATCTAAAATACGATTGTTAGTGTTTAGGCACCCATTAAACTGATTAAGATCACAAAAAGGCATGTTATTGATCATTGAATTCACCGCTCGATTACTAGTGGCATCCGGGATAAGGAAATTATTAATGTGGTCAGCGGTCCACGAGATATAAGGAAAATTAAAGCCTAAAACTGTCATTCGATTATCAATACCCAATTTTATGTTAATATCTGCAATACTATTGAAAAACGAATCATAAGATTCAAAGTCAGATTGGGGACGAAAATACACACAGCAGATGTAGATATGCTTCTGATTATTACCCTTAATTTTCACCCAGATATTTTCACCACCTGATTCAAGTGCAGAATTACGCTTGACCGCTATTAAAACCCCTCCACCATCATTCACATTAGTAAGACTTAAGTCTCTATCCCTTCTGAAAACTTCATAACGGTCATAAAATATTTCATAGCTTTGAACACAGTCGTGAAGAAAAGTTTCAGTAAGGCATATGACATCATAATTATTAGATAGAATACAAAGTTTAACATCCACTGTTTTAGTCCTTAAGCCCCGAATATTTTGATAATATGTGGGATGGGAATTTATACACAAAATACTCAGCAATAATTTCTTTATTTCGTGGCACAATTGACAGCAGTCGGTACAAGAATGACCCTTTCTCTCTACATTTTTCCCTACTTCCCTTCCCTTTACAAATTACAACTCACTTCACAGTGGAGGGCGTTCAGAAGGTTCACTCTACACTTTTACAGCCTTGCCAGGCTCGTAATCCCACATTCGGCCCTCCTGACTTAACGTTCGACCCGAATGTCTCACTCCATTTTTTTATACCATCAGCGGCTGCTGTGGTCATTCTCGGTCCTTCATGATCGCCAACTTTTTCAACCACGTATCGGTCATGTTTCTGTTTCTTCGCTATTTTATAAGGCCCAAGGAACTTAGGCTTTAATTTGAGGCCTGCTCCAAAATGAGTCCGCTTTATCGCGACCAAATCGTTTAATCCGTAAGTCTTGGCTTGCTTTCTTTTTCGGTTTAATCCCCTACAATTTTCCCGCTGTATTGCCTCGATATTGCCTTTAGCTTCTCGTCGTATGTTGTCCTGTTGCTCTCTCAGTTCCTCCAGATTTTCCTCAATTAAGACGGCCTGCAAATCCGGCAGCGCCTTTGTTCTCATATCCAATCCTGTAAGTCAGGGGTGGCCAACCTTTCGCATGCCATCCGCCAATTTGGTTGATAGTCGACTTCAGATGCGCCATATAATTCTAACCCTTTTTATATCTTCTTACGTTCTTACCTGAGGCTTAGGTAAATAGAGATAAGGATGGAATATATTTCGCTTAGCAGAGGAGAAGGAATAACTTAATCACACAGTTAAATTAGTTTATGCGCAGTTTATTGAAATACCAATCTATAACAATCAGAATTGATCTCCTGTACGAAAGGGTGATCCTTTATAATGGTCGTCTTGTTGGTGATAATTTGGTAATTATTGGCACTTAAAGCGAGATCAGCTTATGAAACTTGGATCGGCCTGTTGTCTTTGCTTGCTAAATGGAAGTAATATAAAAGTCATAATTAACTTTTAAAATAATTTAATTATTGTATGTAAAATAATGTCTATTACAGCACATGAATTTAACTTACTATTAGTGAGATTTTTGTGCCTGTTTGGACTTCGCTAGTTTTTTAATGTCTGGTGTCAAATTCGTCACTGAGAGCTGCAGAGAATTCTTCAAATTTGAATCCGTCATTCGCGACCGTGTTTTGCTTTTATTTCATCGACGAAAATGCTTGTTCGCATCTGTATGTCGTTCCAAAGCGACATATAATTTTTCGCAAATTTTCTTAGCTCTGGGAATTGATCACATGGTAATGAACGCCAGAAATTAATTACCTCAGAAGCATCTTGATTTGGTAAATTATTAAATTTTGTTTTTAAAAATGAATTTGTTTTTAAATCAATCAGTTCCATTTGTATGTTAGGTACTAGGCATCTGCATTATGTTTTGTTCACTAAGGGCAAATGGATTTATAAAGGCGAGAATGCAGTTTTCTTCTTTAGCAAAATCGTGAAAACGACTTTCAAATGTTCCTTGCAATATCTTGATTTTTTCAATATATTTGATCAAATTGCTATTATTCTTAGCACATTCACACTGCTCTTTCAAGCATGGAAATTGAGTCAAATCCTCATTTTCTAACTGAGAGATAAACAGTTTTAATTTGGTTTCAAAGGAACTGATGCTATTTACTAAGTTAGGAAATAATTTATTTTTGCCTTGTAGTTTTAAATTTAGATCATTGAGATGGCTAGTAATATCTACTAAAAATGCCAAATCAAATAGCCAGTTGTGGTCAATCAATAGAGTTCTTTCATCAGGTAGTTCATTTTCCTCTTCTAAAAAACTAGAAACTGCATTTCTCAATTTCCAAAATCTACTCAGAACCTGGCCTCTAGAAAGCCAGCGCACTTCACAATGAAATATAAGATCACCATATTCCAAATCTAACAATTCACAATATTCTCTGAATTCGCGCCTTTTTAATGCTCTTGCTCTAATTTTATTTACACATTTGACAACCGGTAGCATTACATTTTGCAAGTTTAAAGTTTTGGCACACAAAGCCTCTTGATGTATAATACAATGATATTTTAGTACAGGACGATTTAAAAAATTTTCAAGCAAAGCTACAGTGCCACTGACTTTACCTATCATTGATGGCGCTCCGTCGGTACACACACTGATGAGTTTGCTACAATCTAATTTTAGATTTTCTAGGCATAACTTTACTTTTTCAAATATGTCTAATCCTCTTGTTTTACCATGCAATGACTCCAAACTGGCAAGTTCTTCAAAAATATTGAAATTATCATCAATCCCTCTTATGCAAATGGCTAACTGTGCAACATCAGCTACGTCCGTTGATTCATCCAAAGCTAGAGAGAAGAAAGTACAAGAATGGACAAGCTCTTCCAACTGCTGGGATACATCCTGAGAGAGTTCCTCGATACGCCTCATAACTGTATGCCTTAATATAGAAATTTCGTCTGCTTTCTTTTCAATACTCTTGTTATTTAGATGGCGTGCAAATATTTGGAGACAAGGTTTAACAATTTCTTCTCCGTCAGAAAAAGGTTTCTTTTTTTTCGCCAATGTTAAAGCAATTTCATATGACGCTTCTGTCATTGCTACGCCTTCACAACTTACTTTAGCAAATATATTTTGTCTTCTTCTGATTTCTTCCTT
The DNA here is from genome assembly GCA_951509405.1 of Machimus rusticus. NCBI lineage: Eukaryota > Metazoa > Arthropoda > Insecta > Diptera > Asilidae > Machimus > Machimus rusticus. The sequence continues at coordinate 11,932,556 of OX608050.1, forward strand.
TTTCCTAGTCACATATTCTTTTCGCAACTCAGACCCAAGAACAAATTTCATTTTTTCTTCTATGTAAGTCTGATGCTGTGTTTTATAGTGCCTATTAAGATCATGCCTTCTGTTATGTGAAAAAGTACTTTCACAGACAATGCAAAACGGTTTTTCTGATGAATTTGCTATAAATAATAATTAATTTTCCCACTGTTCATTAAATTCACGCTTACTATCACTTTCTGCGCTTCTCTTGGTCATTTTATTTGGCACTGTATTGAATAAAAGAAATTAAAAAATATATAGAAAAGCACAAAACTGTAAAAACAATTGGCTTAATTTAACTTTAGCAAATCCACTTTAATTTGAAAGAAAATTTGTTAGAACCTTCGTTTCCGCCTCAAATGTTTCAGTTTAAAGCTGAACTTAACATTTCAGTTCAGTTCAGTTCTTAAAAATTCGCGCGATTGTGCACAAAGGGAGAATTATTAACAAATTGCAAAGTTTGGATGGAAAATCCGAAATTTTATTATATAATCTTTTTGGTAAGAATTAAAGACGAGAAAATTGTGTGAAAGTGCAGTGCAAATGTTGCCCAAATGGAAATAAGCGCGGCAAGCGACATTGTTTTACGATTTAAGAGTAAAAAAATCGGGGCAAATAGCGATTTTCGCAGGAAAATTCGTTCGTATTATCAATATTGAGGCAAAACGAAAATTCCCACAAATTTTCATTCAAATCTGAATCGTTGCGCTAAAGTTAAATTGTTCCAAAAATGTTCAATAATCAATAAGAGCAAATAGATCACAACAAAGAACTTCTCAATAACAAGAAGCTTCATCTCATTCATTAAGCGCCCCCTCTGTCACTTCCCGCCTGCTTCCATAAATAAACGAAGGGGATGCACAATTTTTGGGTTGAGATGAAGCTTCTTGTTATTTAGAAGTTCTTTGATCACAGTTACATACCTCCTATCACACAAAGTAAAAAAAAACACAAATATACAAAACGCTCTTGCAAAAATTCTGCCGCAAAACTCAACACCAGTCAGAACTGAAGGTGGAAACGCAATGTATTGTATCGCTTTTGGTTTCCTTGGAGATTTCCCAACCGCACATGAAATTGTCACACGAAGCGATGCCCCGCGCTGATGCAATAAAAACACAAAAACGATTGGGATTATAGCGCTAACGGACAGGCAAACATAAGAGACCGCATATCGGAGCTAAAAAGGAGGTATAACAAGGAGGGCTCCTTTCCTCGAATTTTGGAGCTAATAAGGAACGCTCTGTTGTTGCTGGAGATTAAAACGATTAAAACGGAACCTCACATTTTGATCATTTTGGAGAAAAAGGAGGGTAAATGGAGGCTAAAAGGAGCACTCCTAAAGAGCTCTACAATCACTCGTAGGATGACCGCTTTTCCTACTGGGTAGCCCCAATTCCCATACATTTGCTGTGAATGTAAGCCTGGAGTTCAAATGTATATGAGATATACATATGTACATGTATATCTGTACGTGTCCTTCTTATTGCAGATCTATAAGTTGAAAGTAAACTAACTTCACGTTTTTCACGTGTTGCTTCGCGTTGCTGCTTTTGCATATTAAATATATTCAGAGTTAAATGCAAAACCTCAACGCACCAAAGCGCCACTTGCAATCATCCAATGCGCCACGTTTGGCGCATTCGCCATGGGTTGGCCACCCCTGCTGTAAGTACTTTGAAAGGCAGAAATTTCGTACTTCGAGTCGGTGCACTATTTATTATTTGCTGCACTCTGCTAACATACTTGTACCAAGCTTTTGGTTCTTCAATGGACATCTTCGTTAAAATTGCTGTTATGACTCGATCCGTAATCATTCTTTTAGGATTACCAAAAACTGCCGACTGATCCCTGAGACGATTCACGACTTCCTCACTTGATGTACTCTTGGTGGGGTACAGCCATACAAATTTGGAAAACGCGTCCACAACAACTAGTATATGGTTATATCTCTTTTTTGTTTCCTCCATTGGACCAAGATGATCGACATGGAATGTTAAAAGTGGTTGGTCTTCCTTGTCAATCGGCGTCAGGAATCCCTCTTGCTTTCCAGACTTTCTCTCAGCCATTATGCACTCTTCTATACAGTTCTCAACCCGTCGTGCTACCTTAAGTTTCAGGTTTGGGATAAAATAACTTTTCCTTATCAATTGTTATGATTTTGAAGCAGAGAAGTGTCCCTGCCGATGTGCAGTTTCTATAATTTCGTCCTCCATTGAGGCAGGTATAACTATTAATTCTTCCTTAAATAGTACATCATTCTTTAGATAATAGTCTTCATATTCCGATGTTTCCAATATCCTTCTTATAGCTTTCAAGTGTTCATTCTTCTTTTGTCTTTGTCTGATGCGATGAGTCGCTGTATCAACAATAGCCATAGCCATTCTGCTCAAGGCATCTACGTGCCTCATCTTGGTTCCCGATCTATGTTCGATCTCATAAAGTCTTGTAGAAACATGGCCCACCTAGCCACTCTTAACGGAACCTCTTTTTTCTTCATTGTCATTGCAAAAGCATTGCAATCAGTGACAATCTTAATCTTTTTCCCCAACACATACACTCTCCATTTTTTGAAGGCTTACTCTATAGCAAGTACCTCTAACTCATAGGAGTGATATCGCTCCTCAGCCGGAATTGTTTTTCGGTTCATATATTGGACCGGGTGGAGTTGTTGGTCATCATTATCCCTCTGAAGGAGGACAGCTCCGAATCCATCCTTGCTTGCGTCCGTATGAATTTCGGTGTATGCATTTTGATCATGCAGTTCGAGGACTGGTGATTCTGTCAATGCTTCCTTAAGTTCGCCAAACGCTCTGTCCTGCTCACTGTCCCATTTGAAGAATGCGGTCTTTCGTAATAAGTCGCTTAATGGCTTTGCGACAAAAGAATAACCCTTTATAAATTTTCTGAAATAGGATGTTAGACCCAGAAATCTCTGCAATGCCTTCTTGTCCCTTGGTGTGGCAAATTACGCAATGAGTATACCTTCCTTAACCAGCTGCCTGAAAACAGCATGAATATATCCATTAAATACCGAAGGTGCATTGCAAATTCCGAATGGGACTCTGAGGAACTCGTACTGTCCATTATGCACCGCAAACGATGTGTATTTTCTTGTACTAGGCGAAACCGGAACATGGAAAAAACAATTGGCGAGATCCAATGTTGTAAAGATTGCTGCTTCCCGCAGCTGATCCAGGACATCCTCTATTAATGGCATAGGGAAATGGTCCTTAACCACCTCTCTGTAATCACAGCACAGACGCTTGGAGCCATCTTTTTTGGACACCAAAACCACCGGTGACACATATTCGGAATCACTAGGTTGTATTATTTTATCCCTCAACCAAATGTTGATTTGCTCTTCGATTTCCCTTTTGTCTTCCAGGGACACTCTACGAGGGCCCTCAAAAATAGGTTTCTCATTCTTGAGCATTATAGACATCTCAACAGGTGTTTCCAGAGTTTGCTGCGGCTGGTACCCGTCAATTACACCTGATACCATCTTTTTATCTTTCGGTGGCAGATGACTCAGATCCACAAAAGCCGAGTTTCCCGACAATTGAAAGTCGTCTTCAAGCTTGGCCAGGAAACAAATAGACTTAAATTCTTCATGCAGCTCCAATATCGCATCTGAACAACCCTGACCAGACCGAATCTCCCGTTTAGGTTTCTGTCTAGAGAAATGAATCCCCTCTCCATCTATCAGCAACGATGCTTGTGTCAGCAATTCGTTACCGACTATAAATTGAAAGCACATGTCCCCTTCCGCAATCAAATGACATTCGACATCGAAAGCTATACCATCGACTTCCAAACTCGCCCCAAAAGTACCAAGAGTTTTAATTTCTCGATTGTCCAACACATTCAAGCTTGTTGTCTTCGGCACGATCCCGCTGACGACACTCAAAGTTTCAAAAAAATCCTTTCTGCAAAGAATCAGGTCACAGCCGGTGTCAAACAAAGCGCTTACTGGCTTTCCCTGGATAGTAACAATCTTCATCATGTTACTGCGATTGAGCGCGAGATTAACGGTTGGTTCCGTCTTTGCTCTGAAGAGTGGTTCGATCTGGTTTTTGCATTCGAACGACCGGTGACCCAAAGTTCCACATTTAAAACATTTATATTCTTTTGTCTTTGGCCCGCCGGTGCAGTTATTTGCAAGGTGAGACGCATCTCCGCATTTAAAACACTTCTTCTGTCTCTCAGTCTTTACGCTGTTTATATTGTTATATTTAAGCTGTCTTTCCTGATCCGATCGGCAACCCGGTGCAAATTTAATCTTTTCATAGATTATTATTCTATCTTTCAGGTCCTTGATTGTTTCTGCTTCATAAAGTACTATTTTGTTAATCCTATCGTCCCTCACTCCTTCGATAAAATATTCGATTAATGATTCCTCATCTAACTCAACAGATCCAGCGATCTCGATCATAGCGTACAAATATTCACGCAGCGATTCACTATTCAGCTTACGACGACTCCTCAATCGTCTATGAACGTCAGCGGAACTGGTCGAAACAACGAACTCAGCTAACAATCCCTCCTTAAGAGAATCCCAATCCCTGATAAATCTCGCACCATTCACGAACAATTTAGCCGGTCCCCCTATCAGCCGTTTAGCATAAATGTATTTTTGCAAATTGTCCCATTTGACCAGGGAACACATGTCCTCAAACTCCTCTATCCATTTTGCCACTGATTGACTCTTCTCCCCTATAAATGATCTTATGCTCTCCTCTATATCTTTAAAGGTAAATCGATATGAGTTTTCCGAACAATAAGGGACGGGCTCGATATCTCGGCGACCATAAGGAGTGGACGAACCCATAGGCTCCCGAGACGCAAGATTGACATCATTGACCAACACCGAACCTGGCGAATTAACAGTCCGGCTATTCATGATATCAGCTGGGACCACTGTACAATCCGAATCAAAACCGAAATGCTGGATTAGTCGCCCCTGCAAATCGCTCTTCCTTCCCGTTGTGGGTAGATTTAATTCCCTTAACTTTCTTCTTAACGTTTGAATATTCAGGTTCAAGACCTGCTGCAATTCCATCTGAACACCCCCTTACAATCAACAATACAATAAAATGATTTATCTACTGCTACTCAAGAAAATTTATTATTCGGTTAGGTTATAGTTAAAGTAACATTTCCTCCTCTAGTGCTCAGAAATTACTGAAATTTAATTACCTTAAATTGTCAAGTCTCACACTCCAAAAAATAAAGAAGATCTATTCTTAAATCTTATATTTCAAAATAAGGAATACCTAATCTCAAATCTTAATTCCAACAAAAATAGGGATGGTTCATTTCCAAATCTTATATTCTAAAAAATAAGAATTTCTCAAATGTTCTGGCTTACCAATATAAATGATGAAACCTGTATCGGCGGTCTTCTTCCTCGATGAACAGCCCAAATCAAGCACCGTCGGTCCACACGCCAAATCCCGAAATCTTCAGCGCAAATACAGTTTACGAAACGACGCCGTGACTCGGCGATTCTGCGAAATGCTTCTCTCGGCTGTGCTGTCCAGTGTGTGCGTGTGCGTGTGCTTGTGCGTGTGCGTGTGCGTGTGCTTCGCAACCGCTTGATGGCGAGCCTCTGCAATTGCACGATATGGGGCCACTTAATGGTGACTCCTCTGGCAACCAAATGGGGCACCTCCTCATTCTTTTTTTTTTCGCTCCAATCCTACAGCTCCGATCATTTCTAACATTAGAAATTTTTGAACGTTCATCTTTCCTTAAAAGTATGTTGCCATTCTTGACCCACAGATACTTAAAATTATGTTTTACCTTGAAAAGATTTGACTTATACAATAATTTCCTCTTTGATACAGTAAGCAATTCAGTCGCGTAAATTATATGGTCCTCAACAAAACCTAATTCTTTAGAAGAAATATCCTTATTTGATCGACTAGCCACAAGTACCTTCTTTCTAAATTTTTCAGATAAATATTTAACAACTATTTTATTAACTTCGGAATTAGTGTTCTTACTATACATTTTCAAAATATCACCCTCAGTAATTTGAACTTTAAGTTTCCCATGAATTTTGCCAACAACACCTGCTTCGCTACCAGTCGCAGTTTTAGGAATATTGTGGAAAACCAAAGAAGTCGATAATATCAGAATCACATCACAGTTTCCGCTGAGAATTTTTTTTGTCTACTGTGGTGATTGAAGTAGTAACGTTGAGCCACAGCTTTAAAACACTGCACAAAATAACTTAGGATGTTTTAAAAACAAGTGGAAATGGAGTTAGCTTACTTGACTTGTCTCATAAAAAAAAGACAAATTTTGAATCCAGAGGTACGAAAAATAATTATTAAATGTAAAACATTGTTTTAACAATAAAATATAAAAAATAAAATTGTAACCACCTTAATAACGAAAGGATGATGTGGCAGCCGAAGTAAGGCACTGCTCATCTCCTTAGTCCCTTACTTGTCGAAAATTTCATATTACCAGCTAAGTAGCCTGTTTTAAAGCCATTGCATCGAATAACCTTAGGAAATGAATTGATAGTTTTGTTTTGTGGACTTCGGGTTGTTTCTTTTAATTCTTTCAACAAATTATTTCTAAATAAATTATAAAATAACGAATGAATAAAATAATAAAATAAATAAATCAAAGTTCTTATTTCCGTATAAAATAAAAGTTAAAATTAATACAAGAAGTAAAAATGGACACAATAAAAAGAATTTAGAGGAAGAGGAGAATAGATACAAGAAAATAGCAGCAGATTAATTTGGGAAACACCCATCCTTATTGATTTCCTCAACTATTCATCATTTTCGTCTTTTAAAACTTTAAAAATGTTTGTATAAAAACCGTGTCGATTGCGTTCGTCTTCGCTATAGTAAGACCTAGTCCACATTCTTCTTCTAGTGTTTGTTTGCAAGTTCAAATTATAAGAAATTGTTAAAGCACATAACATAATGCACTTTCTTCGAGTTAAATCTGTTCGAAACATTTTAGCTTTTCCTTCACCAAACAAAAATTCAAATAGACATATCTCTATGCAGTGCAGTGCTATCGCATTATCTTTCATAAATAAACACTGTGGCTGTGTTGCAGTGCGCTGGACTGCACTGCACTGCACTGCATGTGATTCTGTTTCTGACTTTAATGTATATAAATGGCTGGAATTTTGAGGAGATTAAGATTCTGGTTTTCACCGAGTCTCTAAACAACTATTAAAGCTCCGGTTTCCACCGAGCTTTACAAATCATAATACAAAAAAAAAAAAAAACGAATAAAGGATTCTGGTTTCCACCGAATCCATCTTACATCTAAACAAGGATTGTGGTCTTCACCGTATCTTATTAATGAAAAAGGAATATTAAAAAAACACTAATAAATCATTTTTGAGATTGTTCATTTTGATAATGCTTAAATAATTGAATGTTCGCATACAAGATATTATTGTCAATAAAGTTATATTATTGAAATTAAAGTATTTTAAGCTAGAATATCCTTGAATTTCAGCACCTATTTTAATTGCAACTTACTGTAACCATTATAAGCTGAAACATATGGTCCTTCGAGCCGGATATACAAGCCAAATACCGTAGATGCGGGTTACTTTGGCTACTTTTTTCTTATATCCTAAGAAATCGCTCCGATATATAGATTGTGTTAGACTACTAGGTGTTATAATGTTTTCATTTGATAGATGAGGATAATAGCTTATCAGTAATAATGTTTTTTATAGCAAAAAGTTTGTAAAAATATATTTTTTATTATTTTTAAATTTGAGCCAAAGTTGTCCTTTGAGGAGGGTTACTTTGGCTTGCAGATGGTTTGGGCACAAAACCTATATACATAAGCAAGTATTGAGCCAATTTAAGTCCTTTGAAATAATAGAAAATAAACAAATGAAGCATCCGACGTACAAAAACATTTAATTTAAAAAAAAAAAACCATAAACAAAAATTAACTTCTCTACAGCCCTCTGTTACACAAAAAAGTTTGCAGAGCTTAAATACGTAAATATTCACACAAGGTAAGTTAAAAGCGTAAATGACAGTTTTAATTTTGAAAAAATTCGTGCAACCAATTAAAAATAGACGTCAGTGAAACCATCTAACATTTCCGACTCGAACTAGATCGTTTAGTGTCATGGCTAAGAAGAGGTTGGAAATTCAATATTTTTTTTTTTTTTTAGCCAAATTTACCCCCTAGAGCTAAAGTAACCCGCATCTACGGTACTTTGAAAAAAACAAAAAAAAAACATTCAGTTACTTATAAACTATGTATTCTCAATCAAATTACTCTAGAAAATAAATTAGATAATGCGTATACAAACAACAAGGTATGCGATATAAAAGGCAAATCGTCATATCTACATATCGATGCGAATTGAAGATATGTCTAAACTTTGGGTAGAGTTTGATATGAAGCAAACAGCTATAGATACAAATGACTAGGTTCAAGACAAGGTCGTTTGTAAATAACATGTAACGACAAAGTGGATACGCCTTCTAAGCGGCGTATTGATTGGATGATAAAATAGATACGCCTTTTAAGTGAAGTATTAGTTGGATCCACCACAGTGTCATTAATTCATTCAGATTCAATAATTCCAAATGTGCAGAAATTACACTATTTGAAATCATGCTTGACTGGAGAAGCATAAAGAATCAGTAGACGGTATGACATGTTGGGAAATATTATGCCACTGCATGGCAAACATTGAACGACCGTTATAAAACTAAACGAGTATAGTAATCAACTAAAGCAACTTTTTAACCAATCGCCAATCAAGAGTGAAAATCAAAGGGCTATCAAAGATTTAGTAGATAAAATGAAGGCATGCCTTTACGAATTCAAAGCATTAGATATCACAATTTCAGAATGGGATCTAATCATAATTCATGTTATGGTACAACAGTTATCTCATGAGACCCATAAGGTGTGGGAGCAAAATTTTTCCACAAATAATGATTTGCCTGCATTAAAAATGTTATTTGAATTCCTTGAGGCAAGGTTCCACATTTTGGAAGCTTTATATGAAAAAAATTAAATTGGTCAACAAATAGGACATCAATATATAACAACAATGAACAAAGAAAGAAACCATCAACGAGTGTATGTATGTGTAACATCGTCAAGCTAAAATATGACACAATACCATGTTAACAGAAATCACACTCAAGCATTATTGGCAACTGCAATAGTTATAGTAGAAGGCAATGAAGGAGCTTCGTTAACTCTTAGAGCTTTGATAGATTTAGGCTCTCAAAGTTCATTTATAACTGAAAATGCGTTCCAAGCTCTAAGAATTATGGGAGATTCCACCCATCTTCAAATCTCGAGACTTTCTTCAATCCAATTAATTAGGTACTGCTCGTACAGCAGTACACTTTCAATTATGTATATTCAAATACGTCCAAAATAAAGGTTTTTTTAATTACTGTGTGTAACATTTGGAACTACAGCTGCACCCTTCCTGGCAATTAGAACCCTGCAACAATTAGCTTACGATGAAAAACAAAATTTTCCTGAAGCATCAGAAGTTGCAATGAGAGATTTTTATGTTGATGATGTTTTAACAGGAGCTTCTTCACCAAGCAAGAGAGCTACAAATTGCATTGCTTACTATGATGAAGGCAGGAAGTTTTTGTTTACGAAAATGGGCAGCTAACGATGATATCTTGTTAGAACATATTTCTGAAGATGATCGTGAAGTCCAGTTACCATTAAAATTATATGAAGATAAAAAAATTAAAGCTTTATACATTGGCATCCAGTCTCAGATCACTTCTCATTTGCCATAAAATTATAAGAATTCAACAAACCTCCAACATCAAAAAGAATTATACTATCAGAGATAGCAAAATTATATGATCCATTAGGTGGTTGGCACCATCTGTAATACAAGCCAAAATTCGAATGCAACAATTATGGTTGTGTAATACGTCTTGGGATGGTCCAATACCTCAATAGTTCAGTGAAGAATAGAAAAATGTTAAAGAAAAATTGAAATATGTAAACAATATTAAGATTCCCAAGTAGATTCATACAAAAACAACAGAAATTGGTTGTGAATTACATGCGTTTAGTGATGCATCTGTGAAAGCAGCAGCAATATACATAAGAGTACCTAATATGTAGACGAAAAAAAAAAAAGGAAGTACATATCCATTTATTAACAGGAAAAACTAAAGTTGCACCGTTGAAGTCAATTTCACTACCTCGTTTAGAACTTTGTGGGGCAATTCTATTAAATCGTTTTGTAAAACAAGTAAAAATTAATATGAAATTGCAAATTGCACAATGTTATAATTGCTGTAACTCAAAGATAGCATTTTCTTGGTTAAACAAGTCCCCTAATAATTAGAAGAGATTTTTGGCTAATAGTATAACAGCAATACAAAGTATGGAAGTTGAGTATTTTTAATATTTCTTTATTATTAACTTTGTATTTGAATAAATTTTATATGTAAGGATCGCTTTTGAATTAATCCTTTTTATGTGTCGAGAATTAAGAGATTGATTTTTGTTTTTGCCAAAGCTGTCTCTAACTGAAAAATTCAAAATGTCTAGTGTTACTGCGAATCCTTTTTTTTATTTGAGTCTTTTATGATATGGTAGTCCACCACAAAATCAATAACGCAAAAAATTCATGGGGCTATATAGTTACTCGCGGCATATCTCCAGAAGAGTTAGTAAGTCATGATGAATGTCGGAATGAATCAAAGTGGCTATATAAAACTTTTTAACAAAAAAATTAAACCGCCGAAAAAACTGAAAAGCAAAAAATAATAAAACTTTTTTATTTAACCTTAATAACTAAGTCTTTAAACTAATGTAAGTAAAGGTACCTAAGTATATATTTTTGTAATTATTTTGAGTTTTTATTTAACTTTAATAACTAAGTTCTTAAACTAATGTAAGTATACCTAAGTAATTTTGAGTCGGCGCCAAACAAGCAAATTAATTAATTACGTAAAGCTTGATGCGCGGCGGAGGCGCGGCGCGACACGCCCCTTCGCCGGAAAGTGCCGAGCGTTCACGAAGTTCATGTCAGCGAGTCAGCAACCCGAACGGGCACACACGTGAGAGCACACATTGTTGCGAGGGGTCGTGCGGAGAGCGCAATTTTTGGAATGTTAATGTTTATCGCTGGAGATTTCACGTTGCATTGTTAATTTGATTTGGTTATTTCTTTAAATTTGTAATTTAGTGATCTTTGATCATTGATTATTTGGCGCCGACTCAAAATTGCAAGGGAAGGGAAGAAACAAATATAGGAAATTTAACTGTGAATGAAATACATTTAGCAAAAATTTCACTTGTTCGCTGTTTACAGCAACAATGTTTTCTAGAAGAAATAAAACAGTTAAAGTTGAAAAAATTAATCCCAAAATTTAGTTCATTAATAACTCCATTTATCGACCAAATTGGAATTTTGCGAGCACATGGCGGAATCTTGCGTTCTAATCTTCCCTTCAAGACTAAGCAACCAATAATTTTACCGAAGAAAGAACATGTTACAAATTTGATAATAGAATATTTTCACAAGATATCGCTCCATCCGCAACTAGTATTAACGACAATGAGAATGCATGGTTATTGGGTCATAAATTGAATGACCACTATAAAAAACAAGATCTTTAAATTTATAAAATGGAATAGATACCAAAAGGTTAACGAATCTAAATGATGGGAGACTTACCAGCAGTAAGAGTGTCGAATGCTAGACCATTTCAAAACATTGGTTTAGATTATTCTGGTCCTACAAATTTAAAAATGTCAAAACACAGAGAGGAGCAAAAGTATACTATATAAAGGATATGTACATATGAGAATTTATTTGTATGGTAACGAAGGCTATACATACATCTAGAAGTTGTATCAGACCTCACTTCAGAAGCCTTTTTAACGGCATTAAATGATTTGTGGCTCGGCGAGGCCTTTGCACCAACGTGTACTCAGATAATGGGAAAAATTTTATAGGGCAAACAAACAACTAAAAAAGAAGTTTCAAGAAGTTAATAATTACGCCGCAGAAAAAAAAATGAAAATGGAAGGAATAAATGGATCTTTAATCCACCATACGCTCCTCATATGGGAGGACTGCGGGAAGCAGCAGTTATAAGAATAAAATTTCATGTGAATAGAATCTTACAAGATAATTCTTTAACTTTTGAAGAATTAAACACATTATTAACGCAGATAGAAGCATGTGTAAATTCCAGACCATTATCCGTAATACCAGGAGATGTAAACACAGAATCATTAACTCCTGGACATATTTTAATTGGCACTTCATTACCACACCCCCTGAAGCAGACTTAAGTGATAAAAATGTGCCTTTAAACGAATTAATTTTTGGAATCGTTGGAGCAATGAATATCTGTTAGAGTTACAGAAAAGACAAAAATGGAATTTACCAAAACCAGGTTTAGAGATATGTAGATAAAATTGTTCTTATAAAGGATGAGAATTTACTACCTCAGAAAGGAGACACAGTTAGAATAGTAACACTAAAAACAAAACACTCAATCATAAGACCGATAACAAAAATTCATCTTCAAAATCATCTCAAAATTTATAGAAACTATACATAAACGATAAAAAAAAATAACTTAGGAGCTCCCGCTCCCGCAAAAAATCATCAAACAGCAAGCTCAAATAGAAGTCAACTACAAATCTAAAAAAATATATGTAATTATAAAATGAAAAGATCAAGATATCAAGAATGAGTCAGGAAGCAAGTGAAAACGAAGAGTGGAAGGCCGCTCCAGGGAGATTAATTGGAATAGAATAAGTGCGGGCCCTGTTCATCCAGTAGAAAAGATTGAAGAGAAGAAGAAATTATCCAAGAAATAATCGTGGAAGGATGTCTTCCTACACTAGGGTAAAATATTCATCATCCTCCTACACCAAAGAAAAAAAATCAATTATACCTAAGGAAGAATTGGATTATAGAAAACTTAGAGAAATTGTAGAAAAGAAGGTGAAGAGTAGTATAGAAGATAAGTCGTATGATTGTATGACTAAAGAGGGAGAGTCATTTAAAATAATGTACAAAGAATCCCCTTCAGAGATATCAGGACCACAAAAAGAAAACGATATGAGTTGAAGAAAGTCGTTATTTACTCGAGGTGGGAGAATATCACAGTTCCAGCGATCGCAGATCCAGCGACATGCGAGCGACAGCTAGTATGTATGTACGTACATACATATGTAGATACGTGATGCGACTAAAAGAACATTAATTAAAAATACAAAGATAAAGATATTACCTAAATAAAATTTTTTAACTTCGAACCTGGAAAGAAAAGAGAACACAAAGTATCAATATTTAAGGAAATAACCAAAAAATACTTATCTGAATCCAAAATTCTGCTGAAGTTAATGACAGTTCACAACAACGTCTAGTATATTAACTGTATGGCGAACGATTAAAAATTAAATCAAGTAAGCGAGATATTCAACGTTTGCTCCAAATGATGAAATCAAGTAAACAAGACACTCAGCCGGTTTCAAGAGAAACAAAAAAACGAGGAGTCCTTTTATGAAGAAACTTAATGTATATAAACGGCTGGAATTTTGAGGAGATTCAGATTCTGGTTTCCATCGAGTCTCTACACAATTATTAAAGCTCCGGTTTCCACCGAGCTTTACAAATCATAATACAAAAAAATAACAAATAAAGGATTCTGTTTTCCACTGAATCCGTCTTACATCTAAACAAAGATTCTGATATTCACCCGTTCACCTAATCTTATCAATAAAAAAGGAATATTAAAGAAATACTAATAATCATTTCTGAGATTGTTCGTTTTGTGAATGCTTAAATAATTGAATATTTGTAAACAAGTTATTATTGTCAATAAAGTTATATTATTGAAATTAAAGTATTTTAAGCTTGAATGTCCTTGAATTTCAGCACCTATTTTAATTACAACTTGCTCTAACCATTATAGGATGCAGCACGCACTGCCGCGTTATTTCGCGTAGCGAGCGCGGAATTTCACCGTTTCATTTTCTGTTCGCAGCATGCACCGTTTTTTCCCATCATTCGCGTAGTTCCTGCAAGATGGAAAGATTAATAGTGAAAAACTTACTGAATTAGTAAAATTGAACCCAATTTTGAATGACTTTCCTACCCTGAATATAACAGTTTTCACAGGAAAGATATTCATAAACAGTAGAAAATCATGAATAGATCAATCGTTATCATTATTAAAATATAGTTATACTTGTACAGTTCTGCGTCTAGAGGCTCATATATTTATTTAAAGATTCATCAACAACTGATTACTACAATAATAGCTGCGTTTTTTTCACAACGGATCTGGTTCTGGGTTTACTAGAAAATTTTGCATTGAATTGAATTAAACAAACCGTCAATTATACAAAGATTTTAAGTTTTGCGAAAAACACATCGAATTGCCTTGATATTTGCCCATTCAAACTTCAAACCCTGAACCAGATAAATCTTTGGATTACATTTTTGACACAAAGTAGGTATAAATCCAGTCAATTCGATTCACGTTCACGAAATAAAATAAAGTTCGATATGGGTAACTATTCATAAATTTCAATTCAATGCAAAATTTCCTAGCACCCCAGAACCAGATCCGTTGTGAAAAAAACGCAGCTAATAACGTTAAATTAAAAACCTTAACGAAGCTGATTTTTCAAATTCCGTTTAGTTTGGTTAAAATCAATAACGTCATATTTACATATTGAAGAGTCGAGACATCGAGGAGGCAGGCATATGTATCCCATAGTTAGTTCTAGGTCGAGGAACATGGAAAAAGCTATAGCCCCTCAGAGAGCGAGAAGGAACGGAAATGTTGAAAGCTGACATGAATTCAGCAGAATTAATACTGCCCTGCATGCAGTCAAAAGCGAAAGAAATTCTGGCATACTTACGTCTATCCTCCAGAGAGGACAGAGGGAACAATCTTAACCTACATTCGTAAGGTGGAAGCATCAAAGGATTAGTCCAGTGTAAACCACGGAGAGCGAACTGTACAAAGCTACGCTGGACAGCCTCGATGCGGTGTATATGAACCGCATGAAAAGGCGACCAAACCGGACTTTGGTATTCCAATACAGGACGAACAAAAGTACAAAAAAGGAGTTTGGTTATAGTAGGATCATCAAATTCCTTAGAAGATCTCTTGACAAAACCCAAAGCAGAGTTACCCTTGGCAATAATTGCGTCATAGTGATCATTAAAAGATAGACCGGAATTAAATAGTACACCCAAGTCATTGCTTTTATCAAGTCGCGATAAAGATGAATTGTCGAGAGAGTAACATAGGTTAATACGTGTCCGTTTGCGAAAGAAAGACATAACAGTACATTTACTTATGGTGCTTTCCATAGTAGCGTGCCCGTCCCGTTTTCTGCGTATAAACGTCATTTGTACAACATCAATTACAATTACAATTACAATGATTTATTTCATTCAACGAGTACAGTAAGACAGCAGTCTTATAGATAGTACAACTAATTAACAAAATAAGCAATTCAAAGCATGTATGTATATAAAAGGAAGGACATCGAGATAAAGAGAAGAGATTCAAGTAGCAGCAATAGAAAAGGAATGGAAGAGCAAAGCAGAGAGAAGAAAAGAAGGAAGTAAGAAGTAAAATTACCCAGTGCATGTGCGAGACGACGGGCCACTTATAAAGAAATTAAGTCAAGTATTCATAAAGTAACCGCTAAAAGAGGCTAACGATCCAGTACGTTGTATAGTTGGTGGTAGAGTGTTCCAAACCCGAATGGTTTGGACAAGGTAGGAACTGTTTAAAACAGCATGCCGATGTCTGGGAGGGAGCAAGTCACATCGTCTGCTACACCTTAGCGGGACCAATAGTTCACTAAGATAGTCAGGTGAGCCGAAATATATATCACTTTATGCAAGAACACTAAAGCGAGGCGTTGCAAGTGCACATCAAGCGAGCAACTAAGTAATTTGAAGCGATAAACTTAGATGTGGTCGCGTCGACGCAATCTAAAGGCGAATCGGATGCAATCATTATAGGCAACCTCGAGCTTACGTTTACACCTTGAGTCAAGGAGTGGGAAGATCAGGGAGCCATGAGTAAGATGTGGAAGTACTAACACCTTTACCAGCCGAATCCGCACGTCACAAGAGAGGGTACTAGCGAACAGCCATAGTCTTCGGAGAGTGGCGTAGATCCTGCTCGAGATCAATTTTATATGATCACAACATCCCATGCTGGAATTCAACATTACACCCAGGTTTTTCGCCTTAAGGACAAAAGGCAGGATACTTTGGTTTAGCTCGATGGGAGGGAAGTAGGACAAATCTAAGATATCCCTGCTTAGGACCAGAGCTTGAGACTTGCCGGGGTTGATTCTTAAATTATTCTTGGCTGCCCAGTGTAAAATCCTGCTAAGGTCCTCATTAATTAAACATATGCAGTTCTCTCAAACCGAGAGGACAATTGAAATAAATTTGGACGTCGTCCGCATACAGATGTATTGAGCAGTTTCTAAGGACCCCGGGCAAATCATTGATAAAGAGACTGAATAACAAGGGACCCAATATTGAGCCCTTTGGCACCCCCGAGGACAAGCGCAGGCCACCAATCACCAATTTGAACCCTTTGCGATCAACCAAAAAATTGCCAATGAGTTTAAGTGCACTACCACTGAAACCAAATAAATCCCTCAGTTTAGTAAGGAGTAGGTACAGAGTGTGTAACACTGTCGAATGCCTTGGAGAAATCAAGTAAAATCAAATATGCGACATGGCCATTATCTAGCGCAACTCTTAAGTCAATCCTAAAAACTTCTGCTGAAAAATGGATTCTTCGTCATTTAGTGTATGTCTTTTAGCTCTCAAAGACTCTTCATTACACTGCAGAATACGGAACCGTGATATTCCTGACACAGAACTAACTTTGTACCAAGATGTTTTGGCGGATATTTCAGATATGATTTTAGATACAAGAATGTAAATTACTTCCGTAATTGGAACTAGTTATCTATTAAAATAAAATCGTTGACTAAGCAGAAACAAAATCAAATTTTTGTTACCGAATGAGAACGTCTTTGCCAATTTGAATGGAAAAAAATGTATTCCGAACGTGTGCACAAAATGAGAAGATTTCCCAAATCAACTTTTGGACTGAGGAGGGCACAGAAAGCGTTCCGAATGTCGCACACTAACCCCAAAAATTCTGGCGAAAAGTTGTGCACTTTCTGGAATGCTCCTTATGTTTAAGGGTAAATAGTTGATAGAGCGCCAGTTATAAAAAGCATCTAAGTCAGAATTTAAAAGATTGCACTCACTCGTGCGATTACCAGGTCCATGGTGCCTCGAGATCTTTCTGCATGAAATTGACGAGGGCAATACACCAATACGAGCAGAAATTAGTGCGGAAATCTCCTCTTCGGAAGTCTCTGGATGGACACGAGACACAAAGATGGACCTAGGTACCTTAGCCGGGCGCAAAACGGATCTCATACCATTCACAGAGATAGGATCTGTAGCGGAGGCGAGATCAGTCGCAGCAACGGAGGGCACGCCTGAGATGACCTGAACGACGAGTAACATTGGGACGAACATCGCAGGACGGCTGTTGCGGCGCAGACACCTTGGGCATAGTCGAAGAATCGTCCTAAGTAGTACAAGAAGCACTCTCCGAGGTTTCATACGAAAAATCACCCTGCGTAATGCAAGAGGCACTCTCGTTAATGTTAGACCATTTCGGGCAGCGAGACGATAGACAACCTAGTTCAGCCGCAATCGATCCAAGTAGCTTGGAGTTGTTAGTTTTGTTGGTTTAATATGGTAACAAAATAGCATGTAAGCGCCACCTATGTATGTACCAGATGTTGTAACTAAAATGAAATAAAAGTCAATCGATTACGGAAAGTTAAGGTGTTTAATAGGTTATGGGCAAATCGTCCGTATTTTTCAATAATTTACAATTTAAAAATAAGTAATTACAGTTGAAAATAGTCGAACTTTGCGTATTAACATGACTGTGAACTATATCCAAAGTGTTCCGAAGCTAAAAGGCAGGGAAAATTATGATGAGTGGAGTTATGCAGTTGAGAATTTGTTGGTACTTGAAGGCATGGCGAATTATATTAAATCAGAGCCGGTGGCTGATTTCGAGGCAAAACCAACAGAAAATGCAAAAACCAAGGCAAAGCTGGTTTTAACGATTGATCCCGAATTGTATGTGCATATTAAAAAAACAAAAACATCTTCCGAGTTATGGAAAAAACTAAAAGCCATGTTCGATGACTCAGGATTTTCAAGAAAAATAACCTTGCTACGACATTTAATCTCGTTGCGACAAGAAAATTGCGATTCCATGAATTCATATGTGACGCAAGTGGTCGAGACAGCTCAGAGATTGAAGGGCACAGGATTTGCAATCACGGATGAGTGGGTTGGATCACTATTATTAGCAGGATTGCCAGGTAAATTTTCCTCAATGATCATGGCCATAGAGCATTCGGGCATCGAAATTACCACAGACACAATAAAATCGAAGTTAATCGATATGGAGGTTTCGACTACCGACACGGATTCCAGTGGCGCTGCATTCGCTACGAACAAAACGTACCAGAAACTAAAGAATAAACACGGCGGCACGTTGACATCAAAAGTAACAGCTGATAAGAAAGTGACATGTTACAAATGTAAACAAGTCGGTCATTATAAAAACCAGTGTCCATTATTGCAGAAAAACAAGCAATCAAATGCTTTTAATGTGGTATTTCTGAAAGGAGAATACAAAAAAAATGAATGGTACGTCGACTCTGGCGCTAATGTACATTTGACGGCAAACAGGACGTGGATAAACCACGCAAATTTCACACCGAGTTTATCACAGATTACCGTCGCGAACGATATGAAGGTACCAGTTGTATGTTCCGGGGATGTACAGATATTAACTGATTGTAACTACGATAGCACAGTTAAAAATTCGTTATGCGTGCCAAGCTTAACTACTAACTTCTTGTCGGTAAGTGAGCTCATCAGAAATTGAAACTGTTGTTTTTGAGGCTAGTCACTGTTATATCCGCAACAAGAAGAATGAGCTAGTAGCCACAGCAGAAAAAAACAATGGAGACAGATGAGGTTGCCATTTTCACATGTGGGACAGAGAAGTACAGAAAAATTACAGATAATACATGCTGATGTATGTGGTGTCATGGAAACAAAATCCATCGGCGGCGCTTAGTATTTTCTACTCTTCATTGATGACTATAGTCGTATGACCTTCATATACTTTCTTAAGCATAAGAATGAAGTTTTCAAGAAATTCAAATTTTTCAAAGGAATGGTTGAAAACCAGCAAAATAAAAAAATAAAGATACTCTGCACAGATAACGGTGGTGAGTTTTGCAGTGGACAAATGGACAATTACTTGGTCAATGAAGGAATCATTCACCAGAAGACAAATGCATATACCCCAGAACAAAATGGCGTTTGCGAACGAGCATATAGAACAATCGTTGAAAAGGCAAGATGCTTACTTTTTGATGCAAAGCTGCAAAAGAAATTCTGGGCTGAAGCAGCAAATACAGCAGTGTATTTGAAAAACAGGTCAATAACTTCAAGTTTGGGAAGTAAAACACCCTATGAAGCATGGTATGGAAAGAAACCAGACTTAGGTCATATTCGTCTGTTTGGAAGTCCTATGATGGTTCACGTTCCCAAAGAAAAAAGATTGAAATGGGACAGAAAAGCTGAACAGTATATTCTTGTAGGATTTTCGGAAACGGTGAAAGGATATCGTGTATATGACCCTAGAAAAAATATTGTCACAGTAAAGAGAGATGTCATAGTGATGGAAGAAAAAATAAAAACATTAACAAAAAATGATAAAGAAAATGCGATCTGGATACAGAATGATTCGGAAAATAGTCAAGAAAAGCCTGTAACACATGAATCACAAACAGAGATTCAGTTGGGGAGTCTTCAGCTGATGGATCTCTACATGATTCAAGTTCAAATTCGTTAACATCCGTATATACAGATCCAGATAGCGAAACCAGTGATGACACCCCAGCTGACTCGGATTCCAGTGGCGATGCAGAAATTTCGAGCGGTGAGCTGCCACCAGCTCCAGTGGTTGACATGGGCAAGAGAACACGAAAAGCCCCAGAACACTATGGTGTGGGTAACATGTGTGTTCCTAATTCTGGCCCGGAAGTCGAGCAGATAGTTTTCTCAGAAGTACTGAATGGACCAGAGGCCGGTCAATGGAGGCGGGCCATGCGAGAGGAGCTACAGTCGTTCGAGGACAATGATGCGTGGGAGCTTGTCGATGTCCCATATGGTGGATCAATTGTGCAATGCAAGTGGGTGTTAAACAAAAAGCTGGATGCGAATGATAAGGTGCGTTATCGTGCCAGACTTGTGGCAAAAGGTTTTACACAGCGACGTGGCATCGATTACGAGGACACTTTTTCTCCTGTTGTGAAACATTCCACATTGAGAATGTTGTTTGCGCTCGCTGTGCAGTCGGACATGGACATTACACACCTGGATGTGACAACAGCATTTTTGAATGGACATTTAAAAAAAGACATTTACATGACAGTTCCGGAAGGTTTTGTAAATGAAAGCGATGGAAAGGTTTTAAAACTCAGGAGAGCCATCTACGGATTGAAACAATCTTCGTTAGTTTGGTATGAAAGAGTGAAGGACTGTTTATGTAATTTGGGTTTTAAAATTAGCAAGTTCGAACTTGTTTACAAGGATTAATGGTAATGTTAAAATCATTGTAGCTGTTTACGTTGATGATTTTTTGATATTCTCAAATTGTACTTGTTCAGAACTGAACAATCTTTTAATTATCTGTAATGCTCTATTTTGTAATTGTAATAAGTCGGTCATTATTTCATGTCACCTACTTACCAGCAGAAGTCAACATAAGCAATATTTGCCCTGACCGCCAAAGACATGAAGAAATGACCAACTTACCTAATTAATTGCAACATTATTAATCTGCTTAGTTTTAAGTTTTTATTGTTATAAATACCGCACTGTTAATAAAATCAGTATTCAAAGCATCGTTTGAGTATTCATCTTTACCTTGACCACCCGATTCAAACAGTACTAAAGAAACAAAAAAATTGAAATCTGTATTGGGTTCTGAATTCAAATTGAAAGATTTAGGATCTGTTAGACGATATTAAGGCATGAGACTTAATGTGGACAAGAAATGTAATACTATAACAGTAGATTAACTGGAATATATAGAGCAATTGTTGTCAAGATTTGATATGTCAGATTGTAGAGCTATAGATACTCCTATTGAAAGTAAATTGAACATTGAAAAGTGTGAAAAATGTGCAGTAAATATTCCATACCAAAGACTGATAGGAAGCCTAAATATATCTGGCTATTCTGACTAGGCCGGGTATAGCATATTCTCTAAGTTATCTTAGCCAGTTTAATAACTGCTATAATGAAAATCATTTTAATTATGCTAAGCGAGTATTGAAATACCTACAGAAAACCAAAAATTATTGCTTAAAATATAGTAAGGAGAGTGTAGAGCTGACAGGTTTCGTTGATTCAGACTGGGCTAGTGATAGTCTGGATGGAAAGTCGTATACGGGGTTTTGTTTCACAATGAATGGTTCTGTAATTTCATGGCAGAGTAGAAAACAAAAGACTGTTTCCTTATCAAGTACCGAGGCAGAATATGTTGCTTTATCGGAAGCGTGTAGAGAAGCGGTCTATTTGAAAAATTTGATGTATGAGATTACTGGCAAACAATGTATTATAAAGTTGAAGTGTGATAATCAAAGTGCATTGAAATTGGCAACAGGTCATCGGGCGCACAATAGGTCGAAACATATTGATGTTCGTTTTCACTATGTGAGAGATGCAGTAAAAAATAAATTAATTAAGATTGAATACATTCCGACCCAAGAGATGTCCGCTGACTTGTTGACCAAGGGTTTGTTGTCAGCTAAGCATTATAAGTTTATGGAGATGTTAGGAGTTAAACACAGGTGAATCAGTTACGAGTCTTGCATTTATTTTGTTAAGAGGGGATGTTAGTTTTGTTGGTTTAATATGGTAACAAAATAGCATGTAAGCGCCACCTATGTGCCAGATGTTGTAACTAAAATGAAATAAAAGTCAGTCGATTACGGAAAGTCAACGTGTTTAATAGGAGTTAGCCCAAACAGCCGACGCGCACGATCCAATATCGTTACGAACTTGCCTCACTCCACGACGAATATCCTCAGCAACTGGCATAACCGAAGCAGGGAAGTCCGACACCGCGATAAGAACCTGGAAGTCGTTGGTAGTCCGAAGATCGAAAGCTTGGACGAAATAGCATGGGTCCTCTCAAGCAAGGACGCAGAAGTAAAGCTTACCTCAAAAATTGCAGACAGGATAGTATCGATTTTTCGCTTAAACAGATCGTCAGATAGAGTGCTTAATGCAGCTTCACTCGAGGAAATCCGATCAAGCTTCTTAGCAACGAGTGAGTGATCAGCAGAAACCGACTCGGCCAAGTCCGTAATTAGCCTCATCACGTGACACGGCTTAATGTCCAAACAGTCAGAACAAGTGGTAAACCGCGATGAAGCCTGACTTCTAGTACGTTTGAGACAAGAGGCGTGAAAGAAGCCATTGCAAATGCCATCACACGTAATCCCATCAGAAGGGATAGCAGACGAGCAGATCTTGCAAAAACTCATTGTAAATAAAAAAATAAAATAAAAAAAAAGATTTGTAAAAATGTTCAGACCCACTGCGAAAGCCAAGACACAAGCCAAGTAGAAAGTTGTCGATCAATTACGTCAAGTCAGAGTCTCGGCTTTGAGAGAAAGGCACTAAATACAGATGTCACCACACAAATAACTAGGCTAGTACATATATAAGTAGTACATAAAAACAGCAAAGTCAAGAGTATCACAGGTCAACGAACTCAGGTTGCACTAATTATTATAAGTAAATATCACAGGCCAGAAAAATCCGAAAAATCACAAAAATGTCACGAAGCCCACCCAGGGGAGGCAAATAGGCGACGCATAAAGCACCAAAGACGCAGCGAGGGCAATTTCGTTCGCCCTAAGGACAATCAGTTCACCAAATTAGTCAGTTTTACCGGAAAAAATCACGGAGCAAAATCTGCAACGTCTGCACTCGACAACGACCTTCTCTCTACTCTAACACTACACTAACATTATTTAATGAACTAACTGTCAGCTCTGGCTCCACTAAATCTTTAAATCGAGAATCGAATTTTTTTGTCCCCAGGAAATTATGTAAGACGCATGTTGCTTTGATTCTAGAAATTGTAGTATCTCCTTTAACTTCAATTGGGCTATAATAAATCTTTCACTTTTGGGCTAATTTGCCAAATGCATTTTCTACGACGCGTCGTGCTCTATACCTAAAGACTTGTATTATATTTTTCCTTTTGTTTATTACTTTATCAATTGTCTATAAAGAAATGATCTCATGAGAAAAGGTTTAAAGGTTTAAATAGTAAAAGAGATTCAAACCACTATTTTTTGGGTATTTGATGGTCATATGTTTTTCATCTATACTGCCTATGCAATAAGGAAATTACCACCAATTCCAATTGCTTCTGTCGGCTCGGGCATGTACAGTGGTTTCATTCTCTTCAAAATTGCTTTGCAAACTTCTTTGACAATACAATGGAATAGGAATCGCCAGCTAGAATGGATCAAGGGAAAAAGAACGACGCGAATTGGAAATTGGCAAAATTAATGGAGCCCTTTAGGTACTCTATGGTATTTCCCAAAACCGATACCGATTGTGAAAATCAAAATCTTATCGAAGATGCATAATCAGAAATATACCTAATATTGGAATCAGTAGCTTTGTGAAGTGAAGAAATAAATGAAAAGACACAAATTTTAAACAATTCCGAAATAGCCGGTGTTAGGTCGGCGAATGCCGGATGCGATGCCAGGAAAAGAAGTTAATTAAAAATATGCTAACTTTAAACAAATCCACCCATCCATCTGACATGAGGCGACCGTTGTGAGAACAGGGTAATCAAAATTGATCGGAGCACCTCCTAGAAAATAAAAAAATTAATATTGGATTTTATGAATTATATTTTAACTGAATTAAGATACTTCCCTGTTCATGGGAAACGTCACATTTTCACCATACTTGAAGCAATAATACGAATAATCTGAAAAAAAATATATAAAGAAAAAATAAAAAAAGGTGAAAAGAAGAACAATTGAAATTTGCCAAAGCCCAAAAGGTAAACAATGACGTCACAACCCATGCATTTAGAGATATAATGCTATTTCGTGGAACTTCAAGTTCTGCAAATAAATATTTGCATGAATCTAACGAATAATGAAGTAACATGGAATAGCAATACAAATCACGTCATTAAACATAAGAATTTTCAAGAATTTAGCTCTTGAAATTCGACTTTGACAGCCGCCACCCGCCAATGCATTTTTTATATTTTTTGTCACAAAATTAAGAAATTAGCCCAGAAAAACCACAGTAAACTATACGGGGACACTCACCTGTACATTTTAATTCACCTGTCCGGCACTAAATCACTGCACTCGCGCGATTTAAACAAAAAACCAACTGGAGCGCGTTCAAAAACTAAACTATAGTTAACCCCGTGGTAAGCCATGGTTATGCTTATCGAAGCCACTTAACCACAGGGTTATGCTTAACCACAAGGGTATTTTTGAACGACTCGTAGTTAACTACGCTACGCTACGTTAACTGTCAGTGAAAAGAGTGGAGTGTCGGATATTTAAAAAATGGATGAAAATAAAAAGCAATTATTATCAGTGGCTATAGTTACAGCAGTGGATAATTTCAAGAAATCCATTAACGCCACATTGAACAAAGTAAATTAGTGTAATTATATCAATTTCCGTGTACTTCAACTTTCATTTATAGATTCTGGAAATGGATTCTTCTGATTCTAGTAGCGACTCAGAGAGTGATGATGAGTTCTGCGCGGCATTGATAACAGCCCAAAATATTAAAAATGAGCCAAACCGCATCACAGGATTTATTGAAGGCGTTGTGAAGAACCACAGCCAAATTGAGTTCCAACGGCATTTTCGACTTACCAGACAAGCGTTCGAGTATTTGTTAAGTAAAGTAAGACAAAATTTGATCAACAAAGATGTAGGACGACCCATGATTGACGAGGAAAAGCAACTACTCTCCGTGATTTGGCTTTTAGCAAATCAAGAATGCTATAGGTAAAATTATAGATTTTGTTCTAACATTTTGAGATTACATAACGTTCCTGCGTTTTCAGATCTGTAAGCGAACGATTCGATATGCCGAAGTCCTCATTGTCTTATGCGTTTTTCCGGGTTATAAACGCTATAAATAAAATTTCGTCGGAAATAATTCGCTGGCCCACAGAAGCAGAGATGACTACATCAAGAATGGAATTTGAGCTAATTTCAGGAATTAAAAACTGCATTGGAGCGATCGATGGAACTTATGTAGTCATAAAAGCACCAAAAGAACAGGCACATTGCTACACAAATAGAAAGAAGTTTCATTCGATAACTTTGCAAGCTGTTTGTGATCATCGAATGAGATTTTTAGATTGCTCTGTGGGATACCCGAGTTCTGTTCATGACGCGAGGATATTTAGAAATTCGTTATTATACGAAAAAGCTGAAGAATTTCATGATAGGATGTTTCCATGGAATTCAGTCATATTAGGAGATAAAGACTACCCAGTGAAGCGCTGGTGCATTCCACCTTATCTTGATTATGGGAACCTCTCCGACATCAAAAAAAAATTTAATAAAAGTCATAGTTCAGCAAGGCAAGTCATTGAAAGAAGTTTTGCTCTTCTATTTGGCCGGTGGAGAAGATTAAAGAAAGTGGACATGAACCGAGTCGAGGCGATTCCTGCAACAGTTTTGGCGTGTTGCACTATGCACAATATTTGCCTACTATTTCCGGATGGTTTAACAGATACCTACATAGCCGATGGAATGGACGATGTGGTTCAAAATCAAACTAATCACAATATCAGCATTGAGATTAATCCAACTGGGAGTGCCCTTCGGGATTTTATGGCAGCTGAATTAAGGCGGTAGAATGTATTAAAACAAAATGTTTTAAATAACACTTTTTTCTATTATTCAAATAAATATTTCCTTTCCCTAACATTAAAATAATGGGCCTTATTCCGGTTGTCGACTCACTTGACAATGAATCGAAAAGAGCTTGAAAAAGCGCGGAATTCCAATTCAAAAGGCGCTTTTTTAAGCTCTTTTCGATTCATTGTCACGCAAGTGAGTCGACAACCGGAATAAGGCCCAATAAGGGACCTATTCTTGCATTCGTTATAACAGACCTTTTTGGATAAAAAAATCCAGAAAACAATTCTAAATTTTTATTCAACTCATTTCATTAATTGAAGTCCAAGGTAACTGAAATAAGTTGACTAAAAATTTAGAATTTTTTTCAGGATTTTTTATCCAAAAAGGTCTGTTATAACGAATGCAAGAATAGGGTCCCAAAAATCATTTTTTATAGCTTTTCAATCAACTTTTCCATTGTTTTTTTGAAAATATCTGTGGCTTCTTTCATCGCTTCCACAGCTTCTTTCTGTATTTTAATCTTTTCCTCCCTATCTCTACGTCTCTCCTTTTCCCTCTGCTCCCTGTAGGTATTCTTTTCGGCCGACATCTCCTCCAGTAAATTTATAAGCGTTTCGCTATTACTGGTCCGCTTTCTTTTTATGGGTGTTGGCAATAGCTCGCTGCTATGGCTATCCTCAAGTCCTACCTGTGATGAAGATGAAATGTGCATGTAGGTTGATGATTCTTAGTACGCTAATGGAGTAATGTCGTGATCATTGCTAAAAACATCCTCGAACCATCCCATGTAAGCGAAATTTTTTGCGCCTGCTCCTGATTGATTGTTGTTATCTTTGACTCGTTTATATTTTTTCTTTAAATTATTAAATTTATTTCTGCATTGCGTCGCATCTTTCCTAAGATGCCCATTTTTCGCCATTTCGGCAGACACAATGCCCCAGACATTGTCATTTTTCATGGACGTCCCATCAAATAGGGATTTTTTGTCTTTATAAATTTGTAATAAAGACTTCACCTGGCCCTCCGTCCAAGTTTGCCGTCCACCTGATACAAAACGTATTTATTAAAGTAGATGAGGGAGGGAGGGATGTGTAACATCTAACCTCCGTAACGAGCAAAATGGTTGTTTAAATATTACACATCAAAAACTAATTTTTATAACATACCTTCAGAATAATTCCTTGAAGTTGATGGCAAAGGTTCTATCAATATACAGGTATCATCCGTTTCATCCACTTCAACGGCTTGCATACTCCCTGCAATTATTTTGTAGTTTAAAAGTTAATTATTAATATTTAATATATTTCTTCTTACCATCAGGCATCTCAATATATGTACACTTCGCCATCATCTCCTCGCACGAAACTCATTTTTTAATTGTTATTTTATCTTTGCAAAATAATAAACGGTCCAAGTTCAATCGAATAATTGTGACGTTATGTTTTTAAAAATTTATTGAAATCAAAGGTAACTAAAATCAATTTTTGATAATTTTAGCGGCTTTATCAAGAATATTAAATCCAAAAAGAGCTTTTGCAAGCTCTTTTCATTTGAATCGGATTCGATTCGCATGGTTTCAGGAATAGGCCCCCAGAACAGTGAAAACTCCCGCCAAGACAGCTTTCAAAGAGTTCACAGACTTCTTCTTCTTCTTTATATTTAAATGTGTTTCTTAACCACGGGCTGACCATACTCAAGGAGTATGGTTAAAATTAGACTACGCCATAGTTAACTATGGAGAGTTTATGAACGGCAAATAGTTATGCTCGTGGTTATGTTGTGGTTAACCACAGAGTTTTTGAACGACAAAAGTTAACCATAGTTAACTATAGTTAACTATAGTCTAGTTTTTGAACGCGCCCCTGATCGCCGCGCACTCGAAATCAAAAATATACGAACTGTCATCCATGTTTTATCATGACGGTTAGGTGCCAGTTCGAGGAAACTAAAAAACAGTGATGCCAGATTAGCATAAAAACATCGCGGAAAAAGGGAAATTATGCAAATTAATTTCATAATTTAACTGCGAAAGAGAGCAGGGTGAAAAAGGGATGAAAAATAATTTGAGCCATCGGTAATGAAACCCAATATTCCTGCATTACCGACGATTATGGCAAGGTTACGATAACCTAAGGATTTTGCAAATAAAATAGCGAAATAAATTACAAGTCATATGAATGCACATTCCATTTGCACATTTGAATTGTTCGAAACAATTCGCAAAGAAGATTAAGAGCTAATATGGGCAAAATCACGATTATGGTTACTCTTACTTATCGACGTAGGCATGGCGGAGGACTATAAAAGGAGCGTCATAGAAGGAAAAACTTACTTGCGTTTGGGCCTTCAATTGACACGGAGGAAAAGTAATGCTCTTTGAGTCATTTTTCCTTGAAATGCAATTGAATCAAATGGTGTCGGCATAAGGTGCATGAGAAATTAACGGATATAACTAACGGTCATCAACAGCGGAACAAAATTGATAATTCGTTAAAAGAGAGCTAGTTTAGGAGAGTTTATATTTAAAAAAAATAGTGTAAATTGAATTTAGATTTAACTTGCTTATAGGTTTAACAAATTTTATTGAATTGTACTTTAAATTAATTTAATTGAATTGAAGGCTTAGTTTGTAAATTTTCTTTGAGATTAGGTGGTTATTTTAAATATTGAAGAATTTAATTACTCTAAACTGATTAAGTTGAATTAGAAGGGTTTATAAATTGACTATTCTTGTACTGAATTGTGAATTATTATCAATAAAAAAGGAGAATTGTGAACTAAAGCTTCGTGCGTTGTTAATTTTCCCGCTACACTACTATCAGATTTTTTTTTGCTAAATTTCTATTGCTGAAGAAACATTTTTTGGTGGTTCCATCCAGGAACAGTACGCAGCTCGTTCACAATTTTTCTTTTTTTTCTCCTTTTGAATTCTCACCTTTATTGTATCAAAATTTTACTATAAATGAGCAAAATGTCAACGTTGAAACAACTACTTATTCAAGAACGTATACTGCGACTTCGGGTAGAAAGGTGTATCGAAAATGCAAGGAAAACAGCTATACCCAGACGAACACAGGGCTTTTTCAAATCTCGAAGCGCAGATTTGAAACAGTTATGGGAACAATACAGTGCACTAGATTTACAAATAATGCAAATTATCAGCGAAGAGTATCCAGGCCAGGAATCCGAACATACTTACGTTAAGGAAGACTATTTTTCTAACACGGAGATCAAATATGCTGACTATATGAGCGAATTATGTGAAGGTTTACGCAAAGTCAAGGCTGAAGCCACTGTCACACCCAGCGCTAATGAATCCACTACAGCTATTGTGGTTCATCATGACTCCGCACTTCCAAGAATTACTCTTCCGAAATTTAATGGCGATTATGATATGTGGAGATCTTTCGCTGACATGTTCACATCGTTAGTGCATAATAATGCAAAATTGTCGCCAGTACAAAAACTTCACCATTTAAAATCTTGTCTAGTAGGTGAAGCTGAACGGGTACTGCGCCACACTCCTATAACTGAGGTAGACTATTTACCTGCTTGGGAGAAATTAAAGAAGCGGTTTGAAAATACCCGCATTTTGGTTAACCACCAGCTTAAGGTATTAGTCAACCAACAAAAATTAAATATTGAGACAAACAAAGGTATTAAATCATTAATAGACACGACCGAAGAATGTTTACAGCAGCTGAAAGGTTTGAAGGTGGATACTAGCTCGTGGGATGCATTATTAATTTATATTTTGGTCCAAAAACTTCCCTTTTATACACTCAAACTTTGGGAAGAAGATCAAGGGTCTAACGAAAAATTGCCAACTTTAGAAGAATTTAAAAAATTTTTGCACACTCAATTGAAGGTACTAGAATCAATTGCTGACGTTCTAGGCCCTAAAACCCCGCAATCCAAACCTAAACCTCAATCCAAGGAAAGAACATCAGCGTATCACAGCATGAAGGAGGGAAGATGTCCTGCATGTGAAGGAAAACATTTTATTCAAAGGTGTTCTAAATTTAAAGAAATGACTCCGGAAGCCAAACGAAAGGTCATTTCATCTGCTGGCCGATGTCTTAATTGCCTATCTAAGAATCACTCTCACGCTGAATGCACCAGCAAATATAAATGTTTCTAATGTAATCAACGACACCATACTTTGTTACATCAAGATAATTTAAGGGAGCATGCGACACCAAATTTTCCAAACGACAAGAGCAAGATCAAGGATTCAAAACCAAGTCAAGCTGAATCCCAACAAGAAAGCAATAGCCACAGCGCTGCTGGACGTGAAGTCACTCAAGCTTTCGTCACAAGACAAAATTTACGCGCACTACTCTCAACCGCGTTAGTAGTCGCACGAGGTAATCGAGGCCAAACAAGCATGTTAAGATGTCTTATTGATCCAGGCTCACAGTCCTCATTTCTGACGGAAGACGCCTGCAAAAGACTAAATGCAACATGCACTTCGACCTCTATCACGATCACAGGCATAGGCACTAGCCCTGCAGCCAACTCATGTAAAGAAACAACTTTACAATTGCAATCTAATCATTTAAATGGACCAATCATAGAGGAAACCTTTTTAATTCTGAAAAGGATTACGGGCCCCTTACCAAGGCAAAAAATTTCTAAGGGGAATCTTCAACATTTAACCGGTTTCCATTTGGCTGATCCAAAATATTGGAAACCCGGTCAAATCGACGCCTTATTAGGAGCAAATGTTTACGCTCAAATATTACAAGATGGAATAATACGGGGCGACAAGACAGCTCCAGTAGCAATCAACACGATATTTGGTTGGATTCTGTTAGGACCAACTACTAACGAAGTCCACAAGGAGGCAATATCTCTTATAGCCACAACAGAAAATGATTTAAATTTTCAGCTGAAGCAATTTTTTGAAATTGAGGAATTTCCCTCGCATCCAGTCTTCAACAAGGAGGAAGCAGAATGTCAAGCTACATTTCAAGCGACCCATAAACGCATGGAAAATGGTCAGTATCAAGTTGAGCTACCATTTATTAATAACGAAGTTCCCAACCTTGGTGAGTCTCGTTCGCGGGCTCTTACAAGATTCAGAGCCCTGCAGAAACAATTTAAGAAAAGGCCAGATCTGGCCAATGACTATTCTAAATGCCTTGATGAATATATACAGCTCGGTCATATGGAGATGGCAGCTCCTATTATTGACGATAAGCAACATTATTATATTCCGCATCATGCGGTATTTAAGGACAGCACGAC
This sequence comes from Machimus rusticus, assembly GCA_951509405.1. Taxonomy (NCBI): domain Eukaryota; kingdom Metazoa; phylum Arthropoda; class Insecta; order Diptera; family Asilidae; genus Machimus; species Machimus rusticus. The sequence continues at coordinate 11,963,924 of OX608050.1, forward strand.
CACAAAATTAAGAGTCGTTTTTGATGCGTCTTGTACGACATCTAATGGAAAATCACTCAATGACTACCTCTTGAAAGGACCAACGTTGCAACCAAAGCTTTTTGTTATTTTGATGAATTGGCGGAAACATAAAATCGCAATTACTGCAGACATCGAAAAGATGTACCGAATGATTCTTGTCCATCCAGATCACCGACCCTTTCAACGAATCATTTGGAAACATCCAACTACCGGTGAAGAACAAGATTATGAATTAAAAACGGTTACATTCGGTACGTCTGCAGCTCCTTACCTCGCCATACGAACTCTGCAGCAATTAGCCGAGGACGAAAAGAGTAAATGGCCGTTGGCATCTAAGGTAACCTTTAAAAGCTTTTATGTCGACGACCTATTAACAGGAGCCGATGATATTGAAAGTGCTAAGGTCCTTCAAAATGAATTAATAGAAATGATGAAATCAGGAGGATTTAACTTACGAAAATGGGCCAGCAACGACATAAATTTACTAGCTCATTTGCCACCAGAGTATTGCGAAATCAAGGAATCATTAGCCTTCGGGGAGATGGATTCCATTAAAACATTGGGAATTCAATGGCTTCCTACAGAAGATTATTTCACATTCAAAATATCCTTAAAGCCTAGTCAAGATATTTTCACTAAACGATCTATATTATCCGAGATCGCATCGTTATATGATCCGCTTGGTTGGTTAGCACCAGTAATAGTTGTTGCGAAAATACTTATGCAAACTATGTGGATAACCGGCTGCTCGTGGGATAATCCAGCACCAACGGCCGTCAACGTACAGTGGAAGAAATTTAAAGAGGATTTAGAAAATCTCCCTCGAATAAAAATCCCACGCTGGATTCAATATACTGCGACAGCAAGTATTCAATTGCATGGCTTTTGCGATGCTTCAACTAAAGCATATGCAGCTGTAATTTATCTACGTACAGTGCAAGAGGATGGAAGCATTTCATCCCTGTTATTGACAGCCAAAACCAGAGTAGCACCCACCAAGCCAACTACCATTCCTCGATTAGAGTTGAACGGAGCAGTAATTCTCGCACGTCTAATTAAAACAACTATTAAGGATATGGAATTGAAGAATGTCCCTATATTCGCTTGGACAGACTCTACCATAGTCTTACAATGGATTCGAGAACACCCATCGCGTTGGAAAACCTACGTGGCCAACAGGGTTGTTGAAATCCAAGATAGTATAAAATATGAAAACTGGCAACATGTTCCCACCGCACAAAATCCAGCTGATCTTGCCTCCAGAGGCACAACAGCCACAGATTTGTTATCTAGGGATATCTGGTGGCACGGTCCAGCCTGGCTAGCCAAAGGCGAAGAAAATTGGCCGAAGATTAAAAAATCTGAAGAAATAACGGAATTAGAAGCTAAAAAATCCTCCACTGTAAGTTTTGCAATTGAAGCGCAAGAAAATTTTCTTCTTCGATATTCCTCATTTGACAAGCTAGTCCGAATCACAGCAACGATACTGCGTTTCCGAGAAAATTGTAAGTCCTCGTCAATAAAACAAGTAGGAATGATATCTAGTTGCGAATTGCGCAAAGCCGAGACTGTAATACTACGATTAGTTCAGAAAGTAAGTTTTCCAAACGACTATAACGATTTATCGCAGAACAAGTCGCTTTCTCCGAAGAGTAAATTGTTGCAATTAAGTCCCTTTATCGATGATCAAGGACTAATGCGCTTGAAGGGACGATTATCTCACGCAACCATTACATATAACAAAAAACACCCAATTATATTGCCGAAGAATCACCACGTAGTCTCATTAATTATTGATAAACTGCACCGAGAAACTATACACGGCGGGACTTCTTTGGTACTTACTACCAGTCGCAATAAATATTGGATTTTAGACGCCAGAAGAGTCATTTCAAGCAGGTTACATAAATGCGTTACATGCACCAGATTTCGAAGAGAAACATGTCAGCAGCTAATGGGTGATCTTCCGGAAGCTCGGGTCAATGTAACAAAACCCTTTAGTAAGGTTGGCATAGATTATGCAGGTCCTGTAACCGTAAAGGCTTCACCGTGCAGAAAAGCAAAATTGTTAAAGGCATATTTCTGCATCTTCGTTTGTATGGCAACAAAGGCCATACATATTGAGTTAGTCTCTTCACTAACAACTGATGCATTTATCGCCGCATTAAAGAGATTTATTGCCAGAAGAGGCCTTTGCACCGATATATATTCGGACTGCGGCTCCAACTTTATTGGAGCAAAATCGACGCTCGATGAGGATTTAAAAAATGCAATATCCGAATCGAATCAAGAAGCTGCGAAATATTTTGCTACTCAGGCAATTAACTGGCACTTCAATCCACCAGCTGCTCCTCATTTCGGAGGAATCTGGGAAGCGGGTGTAAGATCCGTAAAACATCATCTGCGGAGAAGTTTAGGCAATTTAATATGCACATTTGAGGAATATTCGACATTGCTAACTCAAATTGAGGCAATATTAAATTCGCGACCGCTATGTTACGTCAGCACAGATCCTGGTGATCCCGAAATACTCACACCGGGACATTTTTTAATAGGCCATGCATTGAACACATTACCTGAGCCAGATTATTCCAACGAGCCGTCATCTTATACGCAAAGATGGAAACACCTGCAACAAAAAATACAGCAGTTTTGGAAAAAATGGTCAAGAGACTACTTACATCAGCTCCAGACTAGACCAAAATGGCAACGGGAAAGAAGAAATCTTCAGATTGGCGATGTAGTTATTGTTACTAACGAAAATGCGCCGCCAGCAAAATGGCCCTTAGGCATCGTTGAGGAAGTCTACCCAGGAGCAGATGGTTTAGTTAGAGTTGCGCAAATCAAAACGCAAACTAGCATTTTGCGGCGACCAGTTGCTAAGCTTTGTCGCTTGCCGACAGATACCACATAGCACCAATTAATTACGAGTACTAACAGATATAACTGTTTGTCCTTCTCTTTGTGTTGTGTTGTCCTAAAATACAAACAAGATACTTATAAGTTTGTTTTCAGATGGATTACGAAAAAGATTTTTAATTCTATCTGAGAGGATTTTTTTTCGCTTGGATGATGAGCCAGATCCGGACGCATGGGCAGATCCTGACTACGACACTCGCAGCCTTTCACCTAGGACGTCATCCAGCACGACTACAACAACATCCCAGGTAGAGGCCGCACAATCCCAGGCATCGAAACCCACTTCGAAATTCTCGGATCATCCAACCAGACAACTACAGAAAGATGCGACTCCACATACCACATCAACGCTGTTCCAGTGATCAATGGAGCGAAGGAAGAATCACTCCACATCTTAAGGCCAACGACTACTATAAAGGAATTACAAATGCGCATTGACAATACGCACCAGCGATTCGTCACTCGAGAAGGAATCGACATTTTCCTCACTCGAGACGTTTTAAAAAGAATTAATTTTGAAGAAATTTCCAAAACTAAAAAGATAGAAAAAACGCTCAACCTACCCGATAGATATCAGGTCCGCCTAAAGGTGAAGCCCGACGGTCGTCTGATATTTTTCCATTACCACAGAAGAGGCGTGGTGAGAAGACTTTTGAACAAGGCTGTTCAACGGGGGGGAGAATGATCGGAGCACCTCCTAGAAAATAAAAAAATTAATATTGGATTTTATGAATTATATTTTAACTGAATTAAGATACTTCCCTGTTCATGGGAAACGTCACATTTTCACCATACTTGAAGCAATAATACGAATAATCTGAAAAAAATATATAAAGAAAAAATAAAAAAAAGGTGAAAAGAAGAACAATTGAAATTTTCCAAAGCCCAAAAGGTAAACAATGACGTCACAACCCATGCATTTAGAGATATAATGCTATTTCGTGGAACTTCAAGTTCTGCAAATAAATATTTGCATGAATCTAACGAATAATGAAGTAACATGGAATAGCAATACAAATCACGTCATTAAACATAAGAATTTTCAAGAATTTAGCTCTTGAAATTCGACTTTGACAGCCGCCACCCGCCAATGCATTTTTTATATTTTTTGTCACAAAATTAAGAAATTAGCCCAGAAAAACCACAGTAAACTATACGGGGACACTCACCTGTACATTTTAATTCACCTGTCCGGCACTAAATCACTGCACTCGCGCGATTTAAGCAAAAAACCAACTGATCGCCGCGCACTCGAAATCAAAAATATACGAACTGTCATCCATGTTTTATCCTGACGGTTAAGTGCCAGTTCGAGGAAACTAAAAAACAGTGATGCCAGATTAGCATAAAAACATCGCGGATAAAGGGAAATTATGCAAATTAATTTCATAATTTAACCCCATAAGTACGAAAGAGAGCAGGGTGAAAAAGGGATGAAAAATAATTTGAGCCATCGGTAATGAAACCCACTATTCCTGCATTACCGACGATTATGGCAAGGTTACGATAACCTAAGGATTTTGCAAATAAAATAGCGAAATAAATTACAAGTCATATGAATGCACATTCCATTTGCACATTTGAATTGTTCGAAACAATTCGCAAAGAAGATTAAGGGCTAATATGGGCAAAATCACGATTACGGTTACTCTTACTTATCGACGTAGGCATGGCGGAGGACTATAAAAGGAGCGTCATAGAAGGAAAAACTTACTTGCGTTTGGGCCTTCAATTGACACGGAGGAAAAGTAATGCTCTTTGAGTCATTTTTCCTTGAAATGCAATTGAATCAAATGGTGTCGGCATAAGGTGCATGAGAAATTAACGGATATAACTAACGGTCATCAACAGCGGAACAAAATTGATAATTCGTTAAAAGAGAGCTAGTTTAGGAGAGTTTATATTTAAAAAAAATAGTGTAAATTGAATTTAGATTTAACTTGCTTATAGGTTTAACAAATTTTATTGAATTGTACTTTAAATTAATTTAATTGAATTGAAGGCTTAGTTTGTAAATTTTCTTTGAGATTAGGTGGTTATGGTGTAGCGTAGCCTACACCTGCTAAATCCCTCCCCTCCCTAATCTAGTCACAATTTTAGTTTAGTCTATTTAGTTTTAGTCTTAATTTAAGAGTTAGACTTAAGGTAGCTTGTAGTAAGCGAAATAAATAAATAAATATTGAAGAATTTAATTACTCTAAACTGATTAAGTTGAATTAGAAGGGTTTATAAATTGACTATTCTTGTACTGAATTGTGATCCTAGAGTTAATTTATTATCAATAAAAAAGGAGAATTGTGAACTAAAGCTTCGTGCGTTGTTAATTTTCCCGCTACACTACCATCAGATTTTTTTTTTTGCTAAATTTCTATTGCTGAAGAAACAAAATACCCGTAATTCTTGCAATAATGAGAACAAGAGTTATATATCTTCGGTTGACACGGTCGTACACCTCGAAAATAAAAGAAAATCATTGGAAATGGATAGCATTGAGTTAATTTTTCTTGGCTATGCAAAAACTATTAAATCGTTCCCGAAAAAACGACTCGCAGTCACCAGCTTCCTCAGTTACGGCATTAGTGCGTGGAATTCGCCGTACACTTTGCGTTCTAAATTAATTTGTGAACCCATATTCTTTTCTATCTAGTGTTATACATACAACATCATCAGAATATTTGACGTTTGCCCAAGAATATTTAATTTACCTGCTATTTTCTTCATCTTCTGCTAATGTCAAAAGCAAAGGAGCGTCTTCTTCGTCGTCCGAGTAAAACATTTTTAAATATTCACTTTATTTATTTATTTTTATTTATTTAATTTACTTAATTCCAAAAGAACACCCTTTCACTTGCATCGAACAATTTTTATAAGAACGATGGGACAGATTCGTTTGCTCTTCGTTGGGTGTGAATGGATTAATTTCTCGCTCCCACTGACAATGAGTTCCGTTAAAATTCGCTCCCGCTCCCACGCTTTCACGTTGATTTTTGAAGACCTTTACCGCGGACAGAAGGACGGACGGAATTAGCGAAACTATAAGAGTTGCTTCTTGTTTTACTGCGGAACCCTCAAAAAGCGCGAGCAACTTAGTGCACGCGAAAGATGTGGCAAACGTAACTAGACGTACTAATGGGGCAATGGCAGCTCCCGACGGATTTTCTTGGGTTTGTAATTATATTAATAGGTAGGTGAATATGTGAAGTACCTATATTTCATATTATTGCTGTGTCTATCTCTACGAGAAACAAATAGGTATATAAAGGTAGGAAGGAGTAAGGAAAGTCATAATTAGTTGTTTATATGATAGACCTCGCGGTAAGTCAACCCTTTTTAAGATGATGTTTTTATTTTTATTTTTCGTTACTTACTTCCTTATAAGCGGGGGTTTTTCATAAATGTTATTCAATCCTTTTTGGATTACAACGTTTACATCCGTCGTGGGTTTTTTCAAAATTTTTAATTTTGTTTTTTATTTTAAATTTTTTAGAGAATTCCTACGTTAAGAGGCCCCTACATGATAACACCGCTCGTCGAACGTGGTGCGCGAACCAAAAAGCGCTTCTATACAAACGAGCGCACTTCGTTGTCGAACTTCACTTACTTGGTCCTATAACATCATTTATGTATACCAAAAAAGTGATGTGTAATGGCTCGTGCACACCCTATCCTACACACAAGCGAGCCGGGTCCGCAAACTTCTCGCAAAGTCCAAAAAATATCTAACTCGTTTGATTTCCGCTAACCAGAGGTTTCCGCGCCGCGCTACACATGGATAATCTGACATTGCACTGCACTGGTTCGACGAACAGTACTATCGTGTATGGGGGGGGGGGGGGGGGGGGGGGGCCTTTACGCATGTCTTTTAAGAACTCAATGCTATGTGACATCGAAAAGTTCCCGACGATGTTTATATCTGTACATGTACAAGGTCGCCACCTTAATCATCCAATTTTCTTTTTGTATAACTTTTTTACTAAATAAAAAAAAATTATTTTGAGTAATGGAAATCTTTATTAGAATCTTTGGAATTTTTTCTGTTGTGGAAAAGATCATATCCGTCAAGTGGCGCAAAATTAATCACACTATCGGAAGATGTTATAAATTTTGCAAATAGCGTCGTACGTCAATAATATTTTACATTTATGAACTAGACAGCTTACAAACAGACAAGCAAAGGAAGGAAGGAAGCGTTTCCTGGTCGCGTAATCTCCGTTTTGGCGATTTGGCATGGCCAGCAAGATCGCCCGATTTAACCGCCCCACACTTCTTTCTTTGGGGCTACTTGAAGTCGCGGGTTTATGCCAATAAGCCTCAGAAAATCACTGCCCTTAAAGAGAATATTTGAGAGGAATGCGCAGAGTTATCACCGGAAATCTTGCGGAAAGTCATGGAAAATGCGATAAAACGGGCACAAATGTATATCAACACTGCCGGCAGCCACTTGACGGATATCATCTTTTCCACTTAACAGAAAGGCCCTTATAAAGATTTCCATCACTCAAAATAATTTTTTTTATTTAGTAAAAAAGTTACACAAAAATAAAATTGGATGATTGATTTTGCGCCACCTTGTATTTGTTTCTTCTGTAGAAACACGTCATCAAACCCTGACCGCGCGTCGTCGCCGAGGCAACTGAGGCTTTAGTATATTGTGCAACAAGGGTGAGGGAAATGTGTCACTAAAACGCACGCCTTTCCTGTTGGATAGTGGCTTATTATCCACTCGTGCTTTATATTGTGCAACAAGGGCGGTGTGTATCCGATTGCGCACGCTGGCAGCAATAACCGCACGAGCGAAGCGAGTTTGTTTAGCTGCCAGCGTAAGCAATCGGCTACGCATCGCCCGAGTTGCACATTAAAGCACTAGTGGATAATAAGCCACTTTATAACCAGAAAGGCGTGCGTTTTAGTGGCACTTTTCCCTCACGCGTGGGGAACAAAATTTGAAAATCCGCCATCTGGAATTCATAAATGTTCACAGTTGGTTAAGAACAAAAACCCCCAAATATCAAACTTGGTCTAAATCGCATAACCTTTGAAATTTGACGGTTCGCCATCTTGAATTCGTAAATTCGGATAGCTGATCTGAAATTGGTCACCCCGAAAACACCCAAATACCAAATTTGGTGCAAATCGCATAAACTTTAAAATTTGACAGTCCGCCATCTTGAATTCGTAAATTTTGACAGTTGAATTGAAATCAGCGACCCCGAAAGCACCCAAATACCTAGTTTGGTGCAAATCGCATAAACTTTAAAATTTGACAGTCCGCCATCTTGAATTTTGCAGCAAGTTAACAGCATAACACCTATCTAAGAACAATTGCCGATGTATCACAAACTTTTTACAAAAAACCCCATCTAAATCGGTCAAACCGTTTTGGAGAAAAATGGTAACATTCGTTTCCACACACAAACAAACGCATATACCTGCTCCGTTCCGTCGTGGGTAAAAAGTGGTGAGTTTATGAAATGCTGCGAGTTAATATAAGCAAATACGCGATACATTAACTTATCTAGTAGTTTCATGAATACTTTTTATAAATTCTTTAATCGCCACAACTCATAGATCCGGTAGCTCAGTGTTAGAGATGCTAATCGCTAATTCCAAAGGTCCCAGGTTCGAATCTAGCCACGGTTTGTCGGCAATATTACAGGAAAATTTGCTTTTTTTCTCGTCGTCATTGTCCGTGGTTAAAAATAACCAACTTTATTGTTTGCACCTTTTTAACCAACGATTTTGGTTATTTTGACCAATCTTTTTTTGCATGTCTTCCATTCAATACGACAAAGAATCGCCAAGCAGAAACGATGGCAGGTTGCTCTGACATTTCTTCTTCGTATCGCAAGGAAGACACGCATTCGTTTCGTCAAGATGTATCGCCTTCGGGGTAACAGTTTCTCCTGACGAAAGATACGAATGCGATACGCAGGCGATGTCGTCCGCGAAAAATTTTATCTTCCAGGACATAAGAAAGCGAATTGTTTTCGTTTCGCCATGTTTGCTGGGACGGTAGCTGTCCAAACGGTACCGTGTAAAAAGTTGAAGTGTATGGGCGCTTTCACACTACACGGCGACTCGTGGCAACTGTTGCAGAGGCTACTGACTGATGAGATCTGTCTAATGATCGGACCACTTTTTGGACTTGTCTACCTTGACGGACGACCAGTCATCCTTAAAAACGAATTTTAAAAGTGTCCTCATATCGGGGTTTACAATCTGGCCGTTTTTCAGCCAACCGCTAGGCAGGCGATTCGACAACAATATATGCAACCTCAAACCTTTTAAAAAAATAAATAAAAATGCATGTACAATTTCAATATTGACAAACTCTCAAAAATAGAGAAACAATATTACAATTTAACAGAAATTCAATTAAAGTAAAGAAAAAGAAAACGAGAAATAAAAATGTAGTAAATAAAACACCAGCCATATGCATTTAGCGCAAAATAATTTAAGGAAATGTGCAAGTAAGTACACCAGCTGCGTTCCATTAGGCCAAGTAAAGTACTCTCAAGTACTTCAATCTGCTCTCAACTACTCAAGCTCTTGCGGGCAAGTAGGTAGATGCTCTGACTAGTTTCACTGCATGTTCCGCCATATGGCAGCTCGTTCCTATTGTTGGTCGAAGCTTTTGCTCCAAGTTATCGCAAGCCTTCAAATAATTATATGTAAGTAGAATAGATAGTAAAACATAAATAAATCGTAACATTTTAATAAATAAGGCCCCAAATTTCAAAATTTAGAATTATTTTTTACTCCTGACAAGGAAAGTTGCTTTCCATTGGAAAACTTCTCGGAAGTATTTTAAACAGCCCAATGGAACGTAGCTCATATGGGTAAACCCAAAATTTAGTGTTACTTTTTTGACATGAATATGTCTTATCCCTGGGGTCTATTTAAAAGAATGTATGTCACAAAAATCGTTACTATGACCAAAGAACTTCTAAATAACAAGAAGCTTCATTTCAGCCCAAAAATTGTGCATTCCCTTCGTTTGTTATATAGAAGAAGGCGAGAAATGACAAAGGGGGCCCTTAGTGAATGAGAATGAGAGAATTCTCTTCGCACAGGACGACATGGCTTTGTGTAAATTCGACGAACCCATTAAAGTTGCGCGCGCCGGCTGTTTTTATACATGCAATATTTCGACGTGGGTTTTGCTTTTTTTCGATAAAATACTCGGAATCAGCGCCGCGGATGACACGCATCCAGGCCACGCACTGCCGGTTCCTAGAAATGGGAAGAGTTTCCATCCTTATAATAAAAGGGGGCTCTCACGGCGGGTTGCTACGCTCTAGATGACGGGTTCCAATATAAAACCATTTAAATCTTTCTTTTCATTTATTATATAAGACATATTCATGTCTAGTGTGCCATCGAGAAACCATGGCACTTTTTTTTTTTAATATAACCTATAAAGAAAGCAAAGATAAGGAAAGATACAAGAGATGCAATAGATGCATAGAAATGTGCTCTTGTTACAACTGCAAAACATATTAACTTTTTTGCAGTGACTCAAACAACTGTTGCAATGATTCCGATTTTCTTGTCTTTCAATTTATAACGAATAATAAAATGATAAAAATCTGGCAACACTAAAACATTGTGTTACAACTATCTTTAGCTTGCAGCTGAAAGAAATAATTCCGTGTTAGCAACAGTTATTTATATTCAATAATAGGAGCTTCTTAACCTAACTTCTAAGTGAAGGAAGAGAGTTGCTTAGGTTGTTTTTGTGTCAAAAACGATCAGTTATCTTTTTTTATTCATCTGGGGTTATAGCATGCAGGTGTTTTTTGTGTAAAATATTATTAATGATTTTTTTCGATTAGCAATAAAATTTTTTTGAAAATATGAAGAGAACATCAGACGCTAATGCAAAGGAAGTCCTCTGTTATGCTAAAATCTGTTTGAGTTTTAGAGTATAGGGGTCTGCCTTATAATGTTATTAAGGTTTTTATCCATTTTAATATAATTTTTATTAATTTATTTTGAAATTAAATGAAATTTTATAATTGATAAAGAGTCGTTTAATCCTTAAATATTGTTGACATCAAGAGAAAATATTCGCGACTGGTAAAAAAATTCATTTTATTGCTGCTTTGATTATAAAAATGATATTCTAAGAGGACTTGATTAGTTGCTGAATTGAGTCGCCACATAGAGCAATAGCAACAAGGACAGGTTTGCACTATTCTACCGTTAGTCGAATATACAAAACACAATTACCTGAACGTCAAAAGAATAAAGGAGGTCGTAAAGTGCTCATCACTCCAGAAACTAGGAGGAGGATATTACGCCTAGTTCAAACTGGAACAATGGACACCGCAGTACAGGTTCATGCACACCTGGTAAATCCACAAAATTTTACTGGGTCAACTGAGGTATACATAGGAAGGACTAAGGAAAGTCATAATTAGTTGTTTATATGATAGACCTCGCGGCAAGTCAACCCTTTTTAAGATGATTTTTTTATTTTTATCTTTCGTTACTTACTTCCTTATAATCGGGGTGTTAAGACCTCTTTTGGCCTTAATTGTATAAAGATGAAAAGGAAAGTCAAGGCAAGTGCACCCTGGCTTCTTGGTGGTGATACAACGGCTCTTGTTACCGTTATACCCAAAAGAAACGTTTAGGGAGTTCAGTGATGAACAATAAAACGCGACAGTTAACAAAGGCTAACTAACTGATTTTATTTCGCTCAACTTCTTAAATACTAACTTATTATTTAGTAAATAATAACAAATTACAAAATATAAAAATATTTCATTAATAGCCACCTGCATTAATTGTGCAAGATCAAATTGCAATTCTGCAACATCTCTCGCGTACCGAAAGTAGTTCAGCGGCACGGCACGGCTTGCGCGTCATAACTTTAGTACTCAGCATTTTTCTTCCGGCACGGTGTTTCGCGATGTAAACAATGCTTAAATTGGGTCTGGCACAATTCAAGTAGGTGACGAATCATGCTAAAATGACTTAAGTGTTTTTGCCTTGAACCCGATGCATTCCAGCTGATTTTTTGAGGCCATGGCGAGGCCTTTAGAATGCAAAGGGTTTAACATTCTCCCCCGCGTTGAACTGTGTTCAACTGTGTAGGGCTAATTGTAATGTAACTTTTGAACAATCTTAATTATTATTGAGTATAATAGTACCTAGTAGTAATTATTTTATAAGTTTTATATATGGACTACATGATTAGCCATTGATCGGTGCCGTGGTAATGATTCTGGCTTCACTTCATGCGCTTGGGGCTTAGATGCTGTTGCGCGAAGACGCCATGCGACCCAAATAATGATGATGATGGTTGCAGCAAGGGCCAGATAGCTCACGATGAAGTGGTGAACGGTGGTGTTGTGCATCTTATTTGAGGGCCTTGAGGTATCTAGTGATGTCATCTGGTCTTGCAGGTTCTTGAGCTCCTCCACGTGTGGATGAAAGGTGTCAACTGAAGTGCTTAGAGCCTCATGATGCACTATACTGGTAGACAAGTTGGCTGTAGATAAACCTAGCCTTGTAAAAGATGCTCGTGCTTGAGTTGTGATGATTTGATGTCCATGGATGACAGCAAATTCTTCCTTGATGATGCAGGTCGGTTGAAGTTTTAGAATCCCTGAGCCATGAAGAACTGTTGAGAAGGCCTTCCGATCACAGACCACGTTCAGTGTTATATTCTCGTTGTAGGCGAAGATCCATTGATTGGGATGGGATAGCTGAATCCAGATTGGCTGATTCCTTCGGTGGACTACCTTACAACCTTCTGATTTCGCCGCGCTGAGTAGATTGATTTCGCACGTACAGATGTTAGCACCCCTGTGGTATATTGGTCGTAGCTGATTGCATAAGTAAGTTGCTCCAGAAATTGTCTTACATGTCGATGTTAATTCCTGCTTCTCAATGGGATAGTAATCATCCCTATGAGGAGTGACAGCCACAAACTGTGAGCAGGGTTGAATAGTCAGCAGTGAGTTATTAACCCACATGGGAATCGGGATTACTCTGAAGAGGTCCAAGCTCGTTCCAAGCACTAGTGGTATCTTGATTCGGAAAATTACATAGTTTTCGACGATTCTGCTCTGGGTGGTCATTAATTTATACATTTCACTCGCATCCTTCATACTTATTGGCAGCCTTAGTGTTGAGGGTAAGTGAGCTTGAATAATGGACATTTCTGCTCGTAATTGATGAAACGACAGTAGTAAGGGACTAATTCGCCCGTGATGTGTATCCGTAATAACATCAATAATTGTGTTTTGAATTCTCTGCAGATTATTGATTGTTAGTGCCATTTGCAATGCTAGTGAACTGAACTGTTGTTGAAGCTCGGCCTGCTGAATCTGTTCACCTATGCCATTCAGGCGATTCGTTATTTTGGTGGTATCCCTGTCTATATTCTGAAACTTGGTTTTAATTGCTTCATTATCCTTCCTGATAATATTTATGGTCGAATCGACGATCGAAGTTTGATTTTTCAAGAGGGCTCTGAGTTGATCTTCATTTTCTTGCACAGATTTTATCGTCTCTGACATTTCCTTTGCATAACTTTCATCAAGAACACCAAACAAAGCATTTGCTGCATTTCCCACTAAGTTGATCAGACCCCTCCTTTGTCGGTGATATAGCTTTTCTGTTGAAAGTAGCTCGTTCCCGACTGTTAATTCATCCTGCAAATGCTGCAATTGTCTGATAGTCTGATTACATGTAGTGTGATGCGAGGCTAAGTTACATAGCCGTTGCAAAGTTCTGGTCCCATTTTTATATATATCCATTTCCAACCAATATGGCCGTAGGTCATAGAACACGACCAAATTCCATTCTGTTGTTATCAAGTTTGTACTTCCAAGGTCCTCAAAATGAATTCCAAGTTCGGGTGGAAATTGAGTAACTTCGATCTCCTTGCCTTTCGTAACTGGGAGTATAAGGCACGTGAGCAGCACTGTCAGTATAGTTGTTCCTAATGAAGTTCTTATTCTTTTCCTAGGTGTCTCTTCTGCTGCTTCTGGAGTGTCGGAATTATTATTAGGACGTTTGTGTTGGCTTTGGTCTTCCGCCTGATTCAGTAGATCTTCGTTCAGGGACGGGCCATTATCGCCTTCCTCCTCGCATGGCAGTGGTGCCAATCTATGTATTGGCCTTTTGAAGATGCCGGCTGCAGTGCGTACATCTGCTACTCGTACAAAACCGTCTTCACCCTTATATACTTCTACTATTCTCCCCAGAGGCCATTTCATAATTGGACTGTTGTCTTCTTTTACTACAACTATTGCGCCTGGTTTGATGTTTTTAGTAGCGTGTTTCCATTTGTAACGGTACTGGAGCTCGTGAAGGTACTCTGCTGACCATCGTTTCCAGAACTCTTGCTTTATGTGAGATACTAATTTCCATCTGGTTAGGAGACTTGCCTTCATGGGCTCGGCCTGACTGTCGACTGGATTAGTTAGAGGCTCGCCAATTAAAAAATGAGCCGGAGTTAGCGCGGATAAATCATTGGGGTCAGAAGAAATTGAAGTCAACGGTCTGGAGTTAAGAATAGCTTCTATTCCAACCATAACTGTTTCCAATTCTTCATATGTGAGTGAAGCTGCTGAGGTAGTCCGAACCAATAGATGTTTTGCTGATTTTACAGCAGCCTCCCACAAACCTCCGAAATGGGGAGCCCGTGGTGGAATAAAATGAAAATCAATTCCCCTTTGGCTACAGATGGCGGCGATTTTTTCCTGTCCATGATTTGAGTACACTGCTTGGTGCAATTCTTGCAACTGATTCTTGGCGCCAACAAACTTTGTGGCATTATCACAGTAAAGATTCCGGCAATGCCCTCGGCGCCCTATGAATCGTTTTAATGCTCCCAGGAAAGCTTCCGTGGTAAGGTCGCTAACGATTTCGAGATGCACAGCCTTAGTTGCGAAGCAGCAGAACACAGCTACATATGCCTTTTGTGGCCGCTTTCCTCTGGTCTTGTAGTGGACCCATAAAGGCCCGCAGAAATCGACGCCAGTATTTATAAATGGCCGTGCTGGCTGCACCCTTGTTGCTGGTAGGTGCCCCATTATCTGCGTCAACAGCTTCGGCTTGGCTTTATTGCATCTTACACAATGCTGTACTATTGATCGAGCTATGCTCTTCCCCTTGATAGGCCAAAAACGTTGCCGGGTGATGGCAAGAAGTCCTTGAGGTCCTATATGATTGTGTTCCTTGTGCATTTTTTCCATTAACAATTTCGTCATTTCATGGGCATGCGGAATTACCATAGGGTGCTTTGAATCATAGGACAGATTAGCTGCTTCTAGTCGTCCGCCGACACGAAGTATACCTTTGGTGTCCAAAAATGGTGAGAGTGTAGACAACGAGCTTGATTTAGCAGTTTCTTGACTTCGAGACAAATTTTTTATATCCTCCTGAAACTCCTCTGCCTGCATATATTTTACGATTACAAAGAGTGCTTCATCCTGTTCTAGAGCCGAAAGGATTCTTTTCCTTGGCTGTTCACAGTGTGCATTACGAGCCATCTTGATGAATCTCAACACATAGCCAACTACTTGCTGGAGCCGCCGGAAAGAATTGTAGTGCTGAATTCTGCCAACAAAATGAACATCTTGGCTGGCGGCGGTGGTGGCTGTTAAGGCAGCTCGCTTCCTCTCTGTCTCACATCTGTTAACCTTAGTGTAAGGTGCCGGCCACATGTCTTCATTTCCGTGTAAGAATAATGGGCCATAAAACCAAATATTACATGCCCCTAGCCTTTCTGGCGATAGCCCTCTGGATAGGGGGTCTGCAGGATTGTCCTGTGATCGAACATGCCTCCATTGTTGGGGAATAGAACATCCTTGAATAGATGCTATACGGTTTCCTACAAAGGTCTGATAGTCTGTGGATGCGGAATTGATCCATGCTAAGACTATTTCGGAGTCAGTCCAGAGATAGACAGGCGCCTCCTTGACCTTTAGAACTTGTTTCACTCGACTGACTAGCTCCGCTGCGAGTTTTGCCGCGCATAGTTCTAATCTGGGTAACGTTAATTTTTTGGTCGGCGCTACCTTTGATTTAGAGCACAGAAGACGAACTATAACTCTTCCCTCGTTGGTTGTGGATCGCATGTATATCGCAGCCCCGTAAGCCTTCTCAGAGGCATCAGCAAATGCGTGCAGTTGAAAACTCTTTGGTGTTTCGTTGGCAAAGACATGTCTTGGAAACTGAATTTTGGCTAAGTCGGGCAGCCCGCTCCGAAAATTTATCCATTTAGTGTGAAGCTCTGCAGGGAGCGCTGCATCCCAGTCTAACTTCAGTCCCCAAAGTTTCTGCAAAAATATTTTAGCAGTAACTACGACTGGCGCTAAAATTCCAAGGGGATCGAACAGGCGAGCTATGTCGGATGCTACCGTTCTCTTTGTTACTTTATTGCCGACGTCTGGATTAACCTTTATGCAAAATTGATCAGACTTTGGCATCCACGTTAAGCCTAAAGTCTTGATAGATGAATCTTTTTCATCTGTGAAGTCTAACTGTACTTCTTGATCCCTTGGCGGTATATCTCGGAGTAGCTGAGGATGGTTTGCGCACCATTTTCGTAGTGTGAATCCTGCCTCCTTCAAAATTGCAATTAGTTGCGTCTGCATCTCTCGGGCTATGATAATGCTGTTAGCTCCTGTCATAACGTCATCTACGTAGAAATTTGTTCGGAGTATCTCCGTTCCTATTGGATATTTGCTCTCCTCATCCTTGGCGAGTTTCTGAAGACATTTTATTGCCAAATATGGAGCAGATGTGGTGCCATACGTGACTGTGTTTAATTGATAGCATTTTAGCGGTTCCGTTGAATCAGTACGCCACCATATCAATTGATATTTTCGGTCTTCTTCTCGTTGTAAAATTTGCCTATACATTTTCTGTATATCGGCCGTAAACACAAATCGAGGCAGACGAAAGCGTAAAAGTACCGAAAACAGATCCTCTTGTAAAGTTGGGCCTGCATGTAAGATGTCATTTAATGACAAATTCGTCGAGCTCTTTGCTGAAGCATCGAAAACTACCCTTAGCTTCGTCGTGCTGCTATCTGGTTTTAATACACAGTGATGAGGAAGAAAGTAATGCGGCGTTGGTATAGACTCAACATTAACCTCCTGCATGTGCCCTAATTGCAAGTATTCATCCATGAAGGCAATATATTGCTGTCGTACCTCCTCCTGTTTGGACAGCCTTCGTTCGAGGGACAGGAATCTGCGCAGAGCAACATCTTTTGACTGCCCCAACTCTTGCGGGTCACTGGAGAAAGGCAGACTCACAACAAATCTTCCGTTAGCATCTCTTCTCGTTGTTTGGGCAAAATATGCTTCACACCTCTTTTCCGCCAGCGTAAGAGCGCTTCCTCGGACCTCTTCTGCTTCCTCTACCTTCCAAAATCTTTCAATAGTCCTGCCAATGTCTTCTTCATCTGAACAAATACCGCAGGCTGCTGTTGGCTGCACTTCCTGACTTGTTTCACCGGCAACTACCCACCCGAAGACTGTGTTCTGTATGATGGGCAGTTTTTCTCCCAATTTAATTTGTCCTATAGATAACAGTTGGAAGAAGAATTCGGCGCCAAGCAAAAGATCGATTTTATCTGGCTGATAGAAGGTAGGGTCAGCTAATTGGATATTTTTTGGAATATTCCAGTCAGAAATATCCAGAAATTGGCTGGGTTGTGGGGTTATGATGCTGTCGAGAACGAAAGCCTCCAGTCTAGCGGAATAGCCAGTTGTTCTTGATTTTAGATTAACACTGACCCTTCGCTGCGTTTGATGTTTTCCGTTGCCTATGCCTTGAATAAGCATAGAAACATTAGCCGGGACGATTCCCAACCTCTTGATTGCTCTCTCAGTGATTAAATTAATTTGCGAACCTGAATCTAGAATTGCCCTGCATTCTATTTCTTTACCATTCGCAGTTGCAATTTTTACTCGAGCTGTCCCCAGAATCACTGAGCCCTTCTGACGCTGATTAGTCAAGGCGGCAGTCGTCGACGGTTGATCACTAGCACTTTTAACCACCGTGCTGGAATGCATTCCTTCCGCTAGCAAACTAGATTCAGGTTTGGCATTGTTTGGAACTGATGTTGAGTCCACATGAAGAAGTGTATTATGCTTGTTGGAACATTTCGTGCATCCCCGCATGCTGCAGCTGGCGGCTCGATGTCCCTTCTTGAAGCAGTTGTGGCAAATATTGTGTTTCTTTACGAGACTCCAACGGGCTGCGGGTGCCATTTTGAGAAAATTTTGACATCGGAAAATGGGATGATTCTCATTACAGCTCACACACTTAGCTGTTGATGATACAACTGAGGTCAGTGTTGAAGATGGCTTCGGTGCCCCAATTTTCCTGGAGTGTTCCTCAGGCCTTTTGTTCTTATTTCCAAGTGCCTCAAGGGATTGGAATCGTGTCTCCAGGAAACTTAAGAATCCCTTCAATGTCTGAAGCGCCTTTGGATTTGTCAGTGATTGTTCATACAAGGTATGAGTGTTCCTGTCAATCTTCTTGAGCAAAATGTTTAAAAGTAGAGGGTCCCAATTCGTGGTGGACACCTCTAGGTTTTCTAAGCCGAGCAGGCACTCTTGAGTGGTGTCATGCATTGCTTTTATGGCTGCGGCAGATGGAGTCTCGGCAGCATGAGTAGGCTGATTTAGTAATTTATTAACGAGGGACGCAACTAGTAATCGCGTATTCTCATATCGTTCCTTCAGCAGTTTCCAGGCGGAAATGTAGTTCTCATCAGATACTGAAAAATGTCTTAACAATTTTTCGGCTTCTCCGACTAGATTTGTCTTCAGATACCACATTTTTTGGCAGTTGCTCATCGGCTGATTGTGGATCATCTGTGAGAACAAATCATGAAATTGACGCCATTTACCATAATCTCCATCGAACTTAGGGAGAGTAATCTTCGGTAAATTGAGCATTGATTGCGGCGATGTTAAAGTTGCTGTTGCTTGTGCCATTTTCGGCAATTCCAGATGAGTTGAAAGCTGCACCAAATAATGTTGTACTTTCTCCTCTAATTGAATATATTCAGACTCGTCATAGCCTTCTCTAGCTGGTTCTTCGCTAAGTTCCCACATTTGGTTGTTGTAGTCCTCTACTTGAGCCCAATAGCGGTTGATAGTTTGCAATTTTATTTCATAGAATGCCCTTGGTTGTGTTTCCGTCAGCCCTTCAATGGCGTCAAACATTCTTAGTAGTGATTGAATCACTGCCTTTTGCTTTCGTAATATTTTACTTATGTCTTGGCTCTGCTGGAGCTGATGAGGACTGCCAGAATTATATATGGTTGACGTAGAAGAGCCCCTGTTGGCAGTTCTTTCACCTTGGTTGGACTCGATAGACTTTGCGCTACTCAATTCTTGTATTTTTTCCTTGAAATACGTCGCGTATTCCTTGAAAATGGTCAACGTTGCATTGTAGTGATCTTCAACGAAATACACGTGATCTAAGGGTGGTGAAGGAAGCTCTCTTATGGTCTGGTCCGTGATCTCAAAAAACCCCCAGGCAGCCTCCAACCGTCTTAGCCTCTCCTTATAGTATTCGGCTGAATTCTTTCGTTCTGGTGAGTCTTTCTTATAGTTCGCAATTACTTTCCGTAGTTCTTGGCCATAATAAACTTGTTCTGCCGCTAACTCCTTCATGGTTTTGAGCGACATTTTTCTTTTCTATGTATTTTCCTTCGTCTGGAAAAAGGGAACCTCTGGCGGCAAATTCTTTGAATGTTAATATTTCCGGTAGCTGGATCTGGTCCTCTGGCGGCAGGTCCCTTGATGTACGTGTTCAAAAAAATGTGATCTAAGTGCTACACTTAAATCACGTCGGGGTCACCAAATGTTAAGACCTCTTTTGGCCTTAATTGTATAAAGATGAAAAGGAAAGTCAAGGCAAGTGCACCCTGGCTTCTTGGTGGTGATACAACGGCTCTTGTTACCGTTATACCCAAAAGAAACGTTTAGGGAGTTCAGTGATGAACAATAAAACGCGACAGTTAACAAAGGCTAACTAACTGATTTTATTTCGCTCAACTTCTTAAATACTAACTTATTATTTAGTAAATAATAACAAATTACAAAATATAAAAATATTTCATTAATAGCCACCTGCATTAATTGTGCAAGATCAAATTGCAATTCTGCAACATCTCTCGCGTACCGAAAGTAGTTCAGCGGCACGGCACGGCTTGCGCGTCATAACTTTAGTACTCAGCATTTTTCTTCCGGCACGGTGTTTCGCGATGTAAACAATGCTTAAATTGGGTCTGGCACAATTCAAGTAGGTGACGAATCATGCTAAAATGACTTAAGTGTTTTTGCCTTGAACCCGATGCATTCCAGCTGATTTTTTGAGGCCATGGCGAGGCCTTTAGAATGCAAAGGGTTTAACACGGGGGTTTTTCATAAATTTTATTTAATCCTTTTTGGATTACAACGTTTACATCCGTAGTGGGTTTTTTCAAAATTTTTAATTTTGTTTTTTATTTTAAACTTTTTAGAGAATTCCTACGTTAAGAGGTCCATACATGATAACACCGCTCGTCGAACCGTGGTGCGAGAACCAAAAAGTGCTTCTATACAAACGAGCGCACTTCGTTGTCGAACTTCACTTAGTTGGTCCTATAACTTCATTTATGTACCTAATAAGAGTTAAAATCTGACATCTTGAATTCATAAATTTTGACAGTTGGTTTGAGATCAGCGACTCCAAAAAACCCCCAAATATCAAGTTTGGTCCAAATCGCATAAACTTTAAAATTTGACAGTCCGCCATCTTGAATTCGTAAAGTCTGACAGCTTATTTGAAATCGGTGACCCCGAAAACACCCAAATACCACATTTAGTGCAAATCCTATAAACTTTAAAATTTTAAAATCCGCCAACTTGAATTCATAAATGTTCACAGTTGGTTTGAGATCGCCCAACAAACAATATTTTTCTTCTAAAGCTCTTCAAGCGTTCTATGAGGATTAAAATAGGCTTTGACTAAGGCAATTACTTTAAAAAATTACTCCTCAAAACTTCTTGAAGAGCCTTACTAGCTAAGAACTGGCGTATGAAATTAACCTGATAAAGCGTTAATAGCTTTCGTAAAGAACTCTTCAAAGCACTAAGAAGAATTCTTTAAAAGCAGGTACAAGTACTAATATCTATATAGGATTATTTAAATGACAAACTTCAAATAGGATTGTGTGTTTTACTTTTCATCTTTAATATATATTCTTGTCATATACACAGTTAGATCTTCTGATAAAAACCTGTAAGATGACTTTATGAAAATTTAGGCAATAATTTATCTTAAACATGTTTGTATTTTCACATAATGAATAAAATCATAATTTCGATTAGGCAATGCTGATATTACCGCGGAAAAAATTATATTGATGAAATGTGGTCTGATATTTGCAAAAAATATTCATCGCCATCAAAATTTTGCAAATAAATCAACATGATATGGATGACGAAAAATTTTTTTTTTAATTAATTTCCTTAAATAATACAAAACTTGGCCCAAAATAATGTTATTGCTACATAATACTTATAAATTAAATATAAAACATTTTGAAATTTCACACTAAATATTTTATTTTCAAATCTAATTGATAACGAATGCATTTGACCTTTCTGATTTTTTTTTCAACGACAACTAAAAATGGCCGGTTGTTGTTGTCTTTTTAAAAGTGTTTTTAAGAATACTTTATGAATTTTCTCGTGTAAATTGCTGTTATTAGAGAAATAAGAGAGCACGTTTTTATTAAAGCATTTTTTAAGACTACTATAATAAACAATTCTTCTTTCTTACCTTTATTCGACACTTATAAGAACTTACTGCAGTAATGTTATTCTTTAAAACCATTACCAAACAGTACTAACTGCAAGGTATTTCTGACTAAATTTATAATAACAAGCGCGGTTGTTATACAATAGATTAACATTTTACTTGCTGTGCAAAAATGACTAAATGGGATGAAATGTCAGATTGCTTTTTAAGGAAATTGCAAAAAGGTAAGTATAGTTCTTATAAAGGTCTTATTTCAACTCAATATAAAGTTATTAACTTTTAAAACTTTTATACAGGATCTCGACTGGATTTGATTCGTATAAGGATCTTATAAGATTGTAAATCACATATTCCAAACATTGTTTTTAAAAAAGCTTTTAGTTGAACTCTTAAAAGAATTTGTTCTTACTATTCTTATTATAACCTAACACAAAATAATTGTAAGCCAGTAAGCAGAATAAGTAATAAGTAAGTTGAAAAGTCAATTTTGCTTTTAAGAAGGGTGAATTCTTCGCGAATGCCTTTAAAAGTAACATAAGTGCAACTTCTTAAAAAAGTAGAATATAAATCCGCTATTAGAAATGAATTTTATGAAAATCTCTTATAAACCTTTTAAACGGAATATTTCTTTATGAAAAAACTAATAAGAGCTTTATAAGCCTATTTCAGATTTGTCTAGGAATAGACTTTTACAAATTGTTAGTTTGGCGGCGACCCAAAAACCCCCAAATATCAAATTTGGTCAAAATCGCATAAATTTTGAAATTTGCAGGTCCGCCATCTTGAATTCGTAAATTTTGACAGTTGAATTGAAATCAGCGACCCAGAAAGCCCCCAAATACAAAGTTTGGTGCAAATCGCATAAACTGTAAAATTTGACAGTCCGCCATCTTGAATTTTGCAGCAAGTTAATACCATAACACCTATCTAAGAAGAATTGCCGATGAATCAAAAACTTTTTACAAAAAACCCCATCTAAATCGGTCAAACCGTTTTGGAGAAAAATGGTAAAAAAAAGGTGGATCAACAATGGTGCATTCTGGGGGCGGTACCTGTCTTTCTTTCAGCATGTTGAACGGCTGTAGCAACTATTACAATAACAGTAGTATTGACACTTACTCGCAATTCTAAAAAATTATACCTATTTATGTTAATATTCGAACTATAATTTGGTTATTTTTTCCATACTTTGTTCCATTACACGGAAAACGTCTTTTCAAAACCCCTATAGATTTTTCCACAATAATTCAGCTTTTTAAAAAGGATTTTTGAAAAGATTTTGCGGATGATGTCACAGGATGGGATAACGGTGTTAACAAATTACTAGTGCATGCATATCCAGCATCTCCAAGCAGAGTAGAATTTTGAAACTCTCCCGCTTCAAATCTGGCACGTAGTTTTGAGGAATTCCATATCATTTGATCATGAGTGCTGCCTGGCCATCTAGATAAGAAATGACTTTTGTTAAAGGTGAACATTACCTAACATTTTATTTGAAAACTATGCCTCCATAGAAATGGTGACTATACCAAATACCTTGCATTAATGTTGAATATTCTCATATTTTTATCGCAAACTATTTGCGTATTAATGGAGAAATATCCTTTTCTATTTCTGAATTTTTCCGAATTTTCTCCCCCAGGAGATTCTATCGGAATTTGGGTTCCTAAAATTATTTTTGATTTCCACATATATGTGAATGTTAATAAAGCACTCAAGTACCGTCTATAATACCAATGAACTGCGGCATCCCTGAATGATTGTAGAAATCCTCCTTTGTTTTTTGGATATCGCAAAACATAATATGCGAACTTTCTACATAGTTTGGCTAGAGCCACAGATACTCTATTAACTATTCTACTTACGGTAGGTTGCGACACTCCAAAGAGATCTCTTGTTACTGTTTGGAAGTTCCCAGTGGCGTAAAATCGCAGCACTATTAGTAATTGGTCAATAACAGAAACTGGTGTATTCCTGTTGTTACTAAATTTTAGCCAAGGTTCCATCTGTGTACCTAACTCTATTTTGGCATTCTCAAGCGGTATTCAAATTCAGTTTCACTTTATTTATCAACACATTTCTTCCTGTCTTTGAGGACTCTACCACTTCTCGCAGAATATATGCAATTTAGCACAAGGATTATCTCATCGCTTGAACTTTCATCTTCGGATGAATCGCAGCTGCTACTACTGCTATCAAATAGATCCAAATGATCCTAAGCTGAAAATTATAAAAAGAATTATAAAATTATATTTTGGAATACATACTACATAAATACATATTACAATTCATTTTTGGCAGTCAAGTCAAGTGTACTTTACATTTGTGGTAGAGGAAAGTGCTTTTTGACTGACTGATCAGAACGATTTTCGAAAGATTTTTGAGAATGCTCTGAGATGGTCGCAAATAAATTACGACCATCCTAAAACGGCTTGGTGAATACAAATTAGCGGTCGCAATTTTATGACAGCTTAGTGAATACGGCCCTTAGAGTTTTTATCGTGTGGATATGAGGATTGTCGTTTGGTCCGCACGATCGCGGCTTCTGTGGCGCTCGGCGGGTGAGTAAATTCTTAAAAACAAGTGTAAACCCGTCCTCATGTCACAAATTGCAAGGAAGGCCAATCGAACAATTTTGCCAGCCAGCCGTTCGGCGGGCAAAATTGTAACCATATTCTGTAGATGTTTTAGCAATAATTCGGTTTTGAAGTTTGCATTTGCGAAATATTCGTACTAAGAAACGGACAGATTGCTTCTACATTTTCAAACGATCCTTTTGGAAATTGCAATGTGATATAACATACAATATTATTTATTTAATATTTATAATTATTTTTTTATTATTTGTTTATTAACATCAGCGTACCTGACCGATATAAAAAAATGTGAAAAAGTTCAAACCAAACGTTATAATCCGACCAAATCGTAAAATGTTTACCTCGAAACGTTTCCTACAAATTTTGTTGCAACCACGAACGTTTCATTTCGGTTCTTTCTTCTTTCGGTCTGGCTGGACCGAAAAATAAAAATCTGTGAATATATCGGTCCACTTAGAGAAAATGCACTACGCGTTGAACTGCGCTACTTGCTTAGTAGTGCTCGGCTCCGCAAGCTTTAGTAGTAACTTGAATTAATAATATATACATATGTATGTATTTGTGAAATCATTCAATTATTTAATCATTAATTCATTTATGGTTTGAACTTTACCTCAAAAATTCCAATCAGAACGTTTCAATTGGACCGAAATTTTTTCGGTCACAGCGATTTCGGTTCAATGTAACCGAAATAATTTTGGTACGAAAGTATGAACCGGTATAGTTCTGACCGAAATAATAACGTTATTATAACGTTATGATGGTTCCCTGATTAACATACATATGTACTCTGCACTGTCATTTGGAGCAGGGCCTAATTTCACGCGGAGCTTCATTCTTTATTGGAAACGTACCTTCAAATTTGAATTATAAAGGACATCAATAGGAAATGTTAATACGTACATATATGTATATATATGTATACCTACATACTTCGAAGTCTGATCGGTTAGCACACTTACGTGGTGGTGGTGGCGGTATGCTAAGCGGTGGCAGCGGCGGTGTACTACTCCTCACACTGACGCAGTGGCAGTTACATATAAAATTGGATGCAATTTTTTATTTTCAATTAACATTTCAAATTTCTTTCCCTCCATTTCTAAGAAAATTCTACGATACAGCGCGGTCAGATGTTACAAGCACAATCTCACTGCCACCGCGCGTCAGAACGTTGCCCTGACCGCGGTTGCGCTGTTTCTGACCGCGCCAGATGTGCGCGCCACCATTTCAGTCAACGTGTTACAACTGAACGCTGAACGCCACCGCCACCGTGTAAATGTGCCGGAGCCTTTTAATTCTTCGTGGTATGCCCCTGGGGTTTCCAAAGTTATTACGAGCAATATATTTTCGCTGAAGAGACGCATTCGATTGTTTTTTTCCATTCTTAGAAACCTTGACACTCCCATACAGCTGCTATTTTAAGCCACTACAAGTATCCGCAAACTTCTCACGTTTACTGTAGACTTTATGACTGGTCTTTATTTACCTAAACAAAGTTTCCTTCTTTCGACCGATGATTTTTCCTCATACTTGCAGCCATTCAAGAAAAAACGGAAGAGAACGACCATTACATTTGAAGCGCCGATCGGTAGTTCGATTTGCCAGGTTCCTTCCCATCGTCCTTTTGCCCCGCTATGTAAACACCGACTCGCGTCTGCATATGCTAACTCTCACACATCTTCGATTCCTTTTATTATGTCAATTGGCTGAAAAGCACAGGAGAGCTTTGAGTGAATGCCATTTTTATGCTAACAAAAGATTTTCTTTCCACAAGCAATAACGTAAGCAAACAATTGAAGGAAAATTCTTTCCCAAGATTGCCCTGACGCCATGTCGTCGTCTGGAGGTCTTTTTTTTTCATTCCCGAGATTTCGTCTTTATGCCTGTCCCAGTTTTGAGGTTGAGAAAGAACGTCTGACGTTCAAAAACTTTAAGCCTGACAAATATTTGGCTTTTATTAGTACAATGCCATTCGGCTTAAAGGTACAGAACATGCGAAATGATATAAGTATAGTTATTTATCATATCATCTCCTGAGATTCGCCAAAATATTAATGTATTTAAAAATATTAAACTATTAAAAGTTTAAGGTCATCTGGCCAAGCGTACTTGAAAAACTACTTGCCGACAAAAAAATTAAGAAATAAAATAAAATTGAACTAATTTTTAGTTTTCTGTTTGACAAAAAATCCCAGGTGAATCATCCACATGAAGTATGCATTGCATTTCTGTTCGCTCACGAATGACGCAATTACACAGTTTAGGTGCCATTTGCTCTTGTTCAGGCGAAGCAATAAATATGACCCAGAAAGTTTCAGTTCTTGGGCTGAGTGATTTCCCAAGTCCTTGACGTAAGTGTTTCGAAAGCAATTTTGGTGGTTGAGAACTTAAGAGAAAACTCTTTTTTACCTCTTACAAAGCCGACCCTTCCAAACCAAAAATCACCAATCGTTTTTCCCAGCTTTTGCAATATCACTTTTATAGTACAAAAACAGCATTCTTAGTTTAACATAGGTTTATTACTCCGAACATTCAAAATTGTTTCCTCATCCTTTAACTTTAACCGATTTGTAATTGTATTGCATATGCCGGCTTTAGAAACAGAATCAATTGTTTTAATTTTATACATTTACTTATGCAAATGGATATTTGCATATGTAAAGGAATATAAATATTTAACTATTTTTAATGCTCTTCCTCGCGTACACTATAGTCAAGACTGCTTTAAGACAAACTTTTTTTGGTGATAATCAGCTTACTGTTCACACTTGAGTTTAGAGGTGTTGGCTAGTGCAATCAGTTTCCATTGTAAATTAAGTTTACTATACAAATCCAAATAATAAAAAAAATAAAAATAAAAGCAAATATCTGAAAATAAATCGGATCAAATTTGCCTCATTATGTTCCTTTATCAGCTTTTGATTAACCCATATTAACGCTCAAAATAAAATTACTTGCGGAAATTATTATTTAATGTTATTTATTGCATAATTATGGAGTAAATTCCAAGGGTGTACTTGACCGAGTATAGCAGGCGATTAAGTATGAAATTGTCTAAAGCAAGACTCGACTCATAACGTTTTCTTGGAAAGCTCGCAACGTCAACGAACGTGGTTATGACAAATAAGACATCGCAAATGATTTTCAACCTTTTTATGCTTGCTTAGCAAAACGTGCAGCCGCCAAACATCGGAAACAAAGGTAAAAGGTAAGTAAATATGACCCACCACCATTTCTTTCCTTTTATGGCTCCTCGATAAAGGCTTATCGACTGATTCATTTGGTCGACTCCACCCATGCCCTTGTCATAATTTATAAACAATCGAACTTTTGCTCCCGTATATTACATCATTTTTACCTTCCCTAAAGGCTCAATGTCATCAAAATTAAATCCCAATGTAACAATATTATTATTTTTCCAGCGTACAACTTTAATCTCGGATTTTATATCATAACCTTTACAGCAGAAACAGGACATTTTTTTGTTCTATTATTTTGTATTGTACCTTTTGCCCTGCAACCTAAAGGTAGCAGATCATGTAATAACTGATAGTTCGTAAAGAAGTTGTCGAAGTACAGGATATGTTCGTTAGGAACAATTGGCATCTTTGCTAATAGGGATTTTACGATCCTTGCTCCTAGAGGGTAAGCAGAAACTTCATTAGACTTGCTCGAAAGCATAGTAGTATCTATCTGAACTTGTCGCAGCCCAATTTCTATAACCGAATCGTACAGGTTTTCCCATAATGTATTGTTTGGCGGGATAAATGCTAAAGTATTTTATCATGGATTCATTAAAGGATAAGTTTTAATGAAAGGCCCCTCACTGGCACGACTTCACCAGAATAAGTTCGAACAATGATAACCAATGAAGTGCCACGATTTTCTTCCAATCTCCAATATGCACGCTCGGCAGGAAGTTCACGATAACCTATAAGAATCTATATGCCTAACAATCTTCGCAAATCAGCACAGTCAAGTTCAAAATTGTGTCTATTACTTTGGCCCAACTACAGAATATTATTTTGGACTATCAACTTTACAACCACATCATCATACATATCTTTTGGAACAACGTCACTGAGCTATGGTGTTTCAATGTTACTACGACACTTTTTTATCTGCGCTAATTCATGCATTGCACAATACATATGTATATAGGTTTAGTCTTCCTCCACGTAGGTTCGTTTGAGTCTTGACTTTGGCTTTTTTTGGAGGTCTGGGGCTATTTGACAGCGGTCCATAATCACTTTCGTCCCAATCTGGAACATCATGATCTGGACGGCGAGGAATCATCTAAATTGTCCCAGGAAATATCTCGGAAAAGTTGAACATGTCAAGTCAAGACGATGAGTTCCTTCTTGATCGTCACTTATGATAGCAGGATCAGGTTGTACCAATAGTATGTTACATCATTCTCCAAGTCATCATTATCATCTGCAATTATCGATTCAAGGGCTTCTTTCAATTCTAAAAGGCAAATTCAAGGGTGCAAGCGCAAGGCCTATTTGTAGCAAAGCGTGAATACACATAAATATATTAGTGACCATTGTACCTACCCAAGTACAGTGAAGTAAAATGAATCCTGTTATGGGTTTATTGAAGCAGATTGTTACTAAAATAGTATCATAATTCTGTGGGGCATAAGATGATTCCCTCAGAATTATATTCTTCTATAAATTACATTTATTCAAATAATCGTTTCTTTATTGATGATCACGATTTCTTCCAATTCAGCTGACCTTCTTTTTTATTGGAATCCTTTTCTTCTTCTCTTGGCCTCAGAAGAGCCTGTGTAGTACAGTCAGAAAATATTTCTTTTACTGACTTAGTCAAGTATTTATATGAATTACTAGCTGACCCGACAGACTTCGTTCTGTGAAAAGCTATTGGACTATGATAGTGCCACAAACTTATCTTTTTTGGTCAAGTTTTGGTTATGGCTTTGTTTATAAAATGTACATGTTGTAATAATATAAACAACTACTTACAAAATTACATTTCGTATACTGCAGTACATTAGTAATATTGTGTTAAATCATATCTTTATTGTAATTCTTTATGGTACACGATATTTTCTGTTTGATTACCTGGCGCGTAAATAAACAAAGCTGTTGGTTTTCCCACACGGGAACAGGCAACGTACAATTGGCCATGCGAGAAACATGGGTTTTCAAAATTAATACTGCAAAAATTTAATAACTGCCCCTGGGATATATTTATGATCATAGCGAAAGCAAGCCGCACTGGAAACTGCAGTCGTTTAAATTGAATACTATTTCAATTCAGTCGGAATCATTGGGATGCGTGGTATCAAAACGTTTTCTCCTTTATACTTTCCTTTTGGAATGGTTGCTTCTATTACGTTGTTCAGTAATTTTTTCACCGCTAGCCGTGTGCCGTTACAAAGACGCGGTTGGTTGATATTTCGCAACATTATGATCTCCGATCCGACCTTTAATTGAAGATTGTGAGGCGCGGCGCGGCAGTCCTGGCAAATCCAGTGAGTTCAAAAATTCGGGTCGGACGACATCATCTTGGTTAGTAGCGGAATCAACTGATTTGTATGTTTTCAATTCACCGGCAATTTCATTTTGAATTTTGAAATTTAATTCATTTACAGCCATGTTTTTGGCAGCTAATATAGCACTTTCGCTCAACCTATGACCTCTGTAATTTTGAGCAACGTTTAGGAACACCTTTTGAATGAGTTCGGTTTATTTAAGCAAAAAATCGTATGGGTGGGGGGGGGGGGAGGCATCTCGCACCGTTTGGTTACAGGGTGATTCGTAAATTACCCCTGGAAGTTGAAGAAATTAATTCTTTTTCATTATTTTTCACTTTTCGCCCCACTTTTCTCCGAAAGTCACGTAATTAACATACCTTCTTGTTATTTTTTTAAGTTACCTATCTAATTACTTTTTCAAAAAGGTGCAACATGCCCAGGTAGATAGGTGTTGCAAAAGTCCTGAAATTAAAATATCCTCACAGGTACGTTATTACTTTATTGCACCATAATGGGAAAAATCGTTAAGTAAACAATTTTTATGACAGCAAGGTCGGAAATGTTTGTTTATGAAACACAGGTAATGCATTTTTATTATTTCAGCAAAACAGTTATGAAATAATAAATGTAATCCCGTTAAATGGCGTTATTAGTTTATGATATCCAGTATTGATTCCTAAGTATCCTGACGCTCCGTTTCTAATACCTCTTGTAAATTATGGTATAAATATGGGTAAGTTTGAAAGGACATTGACCACAGTTGAAGAAGCAATCGATAAGAATGGATGTTTAATAGAAAAAATTAAGAAAAAATGGCAGAATTCAGTGTTCAAGAGCATGCCGATATAATTAACGTGTACGGTTTAGTAGACGGAAATGATAGTGAGGCCGTACGGGAATACCAAAGGAGATTCCCGAATCGGGGTGTACCCAACAGAAGGGTATTTTCAAGGACTTTCAGAAGGTTAAAAGAAACCAGAAGTGTAACCGCCCCAGAGCAGAAACACGATCAGGAACATCAGCCGATTCAGCAGACGCTAACAAACAAATCCTCAACATCGTCAGGAACAGTCCTGAAATAAGCATCAGGCAGGTCGCACGACGGTAAGGATTGTCTTCAGGGAAAGTTTGGACCGCTGTGAACCAAGTGGGACTACATCCATTCCACCATATCCCGGTCCAAGCACTACAGCAAGGAGATTCCAAAAGACTATTGCAGCTCTGCACTTGGCTGCTCGAGTCTGACATCGAAAGCAGAAGGTTTCTAGACCGAATTCTGTGGGCAGATGAATCGCAATTCACCCGGGATGGCATCAAAAACCTCCACAAACTCCACACCTGGTCAGATGTGAACCACATAGGACAAGGTGTCGGTCCTTCCAGCAAAGATTTAATGTCAATGTCTGGGCTGGCATCATCGGCAACCAGTTGATAGGACCCTTCATCTTGCCCCAAGTGCTGAATGGTCAGCTATATTCGGACTTTTTGGAGAATACCCTTCCGGATCTGTTGGAGGACATCCCCCTGGCCACCAGAAGCGCAATGCACTTACAGCACGACGGAGCACCTGCGCATACTGGGAACATTGTTAGGGCAAGGTTGAATGAGTATTACCCAGAGCGCTGGATTGGACTAGGTGGACCTATTCCTTGGCCGGCTAGATCACCGGATCTTACTCCACTGGACTTTTTCTTATGGGGAATGATGAATGACGAAGTTTACTTGAGACCAGTCAACACCAGAGAAGAATTAGTTACCAGGATTGGGACTGTAGCGACGAAAATACGGGAGAGACCGGCTACCATAGACCTCACACGCGGAACAAGACGAAGGCTACTTCATGCATCGAAACTGGCGGAGAACACTTTGAACAGCTTTTGTAGGACATAAGTTTTAGTTGTAATTAGTTTTTAAGTGAATAAAATAAAAAAAAAAAAAATATATATATATAAAAATTAAAAAAAAAGTGTTGAGAGAAACAAAAATCAAAACAGAGCTTCACATTTCGGCAACAAAAAGGACTGATATATTTATGTCGGTATTTTCACTGTTTAAATAACAATTTCAAATAAAACCATTGAAATTCAGGAAATGGCGTGATATCAAGTCCAGAAAATAATAACATTTTCAAATATAAATGGGATGAAAGGGGAGGGTAAATTACACGTTAAACAAAAAAAAGTAAATAAAAAATCAACGATTCGCTTCAAGACTATCAACAGCCCGCTTTTCCGTACTTATACTTGTTTTAATCTAGAATGTGTGCAACAGTTTAGAAATTTTATTCCATTGTAACGACCGACCTTTTTTAAATGGTATATACTAGCCATATAACCTGCGTTCAGAAAGCAGCTTTGTTCCACATTAAAATAATAATAAGAAGAAGAATAGTTGAGAATATTAATACTGATGATATAATGCAATTGCATTGTTTTTCCTTATAGAATAAAATGAAACTTACTTTACAAATGCAGAGGTGTAATGAACAAAATCGAATTTGGTAAGAGGTAGATTTCCTATCAATACTTTTGCTTAGATATTTTTCCGTGCTATTTAGGAGCTCACTCTTTTTTAAATCAAGTACATACACCTAGTATTTCTTGTTCTTAAAAAGGAGACCATTCACGTTTCATACAAAGCTGGGCCCAAAATCGAAAGTGCCGGCCAGTAAAAAAAAAAGGTCTTAATCTGTTTGGGACATCATTTTAAGCAATTTGTTCTATGGCACCAAAACTGTGGAGCCATTATTGTAGCCGTTATACTGAGTGGTAGAACCATCAGCTGCGTAAGTTTGAAAAGATTCACACTTTTTTTTTCTCACTGGCCGGCACTTTCGATATTGGTATCGGCACTCTATCGTAGGTACTTTACACTTTAACTTAACTTAATTCAGCTTAACTCCGGACTCGCGACTCCCATGCTATATGACTTAAGTATTTTTCCCGGACTCAAGTACTTTTGTGTATTTTGCGTCCGCGCTCGTTTGCTTCTCGATCAAGGCTCTATGTTTCTCCTTCTGATTGGGAACTTATGCCCGTTCTCCAATGCGCCGACCAACCAACCACGAACCAACCAACGAGAACGCTGAAATGCCTGAATTCGCGTGTAAAATACAAGCCCTGCCTGTAGTTGTGCCTGCCGGCTGTCACAACATCCTCGGGCAAATATTTTATCTGGAAGAGTTTTTATCACTTTTTGAACGAAAAAACTACTCACTTTTACTTTTAGTGCTGGGCTGGAATTACCGCGCACATTTTTATAAGCACTTTATGTTAAAATTAGCGCACTGAGTTTCTGGCAACCGGTGGGACAGCTGTCTCACTAACAGATATTCTAGTACAACACAACCGCTGAATAGGCGACTAGTACTATGTGGTTAAAACGCACACATGAAAAAGTTAGCCAGGTTGACCAAAACACGAGCGAGAGGGAATATGAGGCCAACATAATGTGTGACGCGATGGCGCGATTTTGGTTCGTTCTTGGTTGGGTGGTCGGTGCATTGGAGAACGGCCTTTATAGTCCCTCGGTCTTGAATGCGCGCGCCGATACTTTGCCGGTGCACATGTCGCACGTTAGCATAAATTGTCGGCTACATATTGTATGTTTGGGTCGATGCACTTGCGGGTGATCGCCCAAGCATAATTCGAGAAGTCGTAAATTATTGGTTTTGCGACTTTCGATTCTTGCGAAATCCCTCAAATTTCGAACATGTTGCATCTCGAAATTTGAGAGGTAGGTAGGTACTTCCCCTCGGCAATTTATGAGACGACCCATATAACTTAGCTACTTCAATGTACCAAAAATCCGAATGAGATTTTAGTACATAACACCAATGAGAAGGCAAAGGGGTAAGCAAAGCAAAAAGTTTTAACTGCTTCCTCCCTAGGACATGCCTGTACAAATGTCCTATAAGATGTCTAATAAAGAGGTGCGTTACATCCTTCCACGGAAGGCGTCAAGTTTGGATGATATAATCTAAAGAAATAAACACTTCATTTTTGGAACAGTTTTTCTGTTCCTTTGGATAAAATAGCTCCACTTCTCAAAATCGCAGTAAGAATTACTAATTAAAAAATTCGCAAAAAAAAATTTTTTTATACGAGTGCCGAGTTTTAAAATTAGACCTTGAAACATATGTTACATATGTTACATTTACCTACCGAGTTCTACATAAGAAAACTCTTTAAACTTTGCTAAGCATGATAATATTATGCATATATGTATGTAGACGCCAGTCCCTATACCCACTGTATTTAAACTCTAAGTGTGAATCATTAGCAAAGGCAAATATTGTTACAATATACATATATTTAATGTTTATTATTGACATAACATACTAGTTATTTGTTCACAGTTCATTATTTCCCTTTTGTCAACTACGATAATTTTTATTTGATGTTTTTGTTTCTAGACAAATAATACTTTTAAAGGTATAGTTATATGTTGAATACATATATTATATATGGTTAAATGAAATTTCTGCACACAACTCGTTGCTGTTCCCGAGGAAAAATTTACATTTAAAATTGCCAAAAATTGCATTTCCCTTTTTTTTTTTGACGAGCATGATAAATCTCATTCTGAAAATCAACTCTCCACGAGTGCTTGTAGGCGAGTTTATATTTTCGAGACATCACCTATACGTTCTTGGGAAATTTTTGAATTTCATTAAGCACATAGACAATGGAATCTTCCATAATATCGTAGCATGAGGGGCAACCATCAAGTTACTTCTGCCGGGGGCCAGCCATAATTTCGCAGAAAAAACTTTCGAAAACATTCCAGGAATAGAAAGGACCTGACATTTGAAGCTCTCTGACTTATTGTTTTGAACTTTTATCTTATCTGCAGATAGAAGCCGTGGGCGCCTTTGTACCTAATACACAACCATAAAATGTCTTACCAGTTCCCAAGACGTTGTTTTGTTTGCTGCTTGTGTTTTTCCTTTTATCTCCTTTCATCATATAAATTGAAATTCTGAGGGTATCAGCTCCGTTTTTGTGCTGGCAAATTCGAGAGCCCTCCTTATTTATTCTGTATGAATTTTTATCTAAATATCTAGCCATGAAGGGAATACTTAAACAATGGAACATTATATAGCCGGTCCTGGTATCCTGGCTGAATAAAATTTAATATTTTATAGCCAATATATAGGTGACTTAGGGAATCGAGGAAGAGGGAAAGGGGGAAAGGTACTCGTGGTAGGAAACTTTGATAACTCACCAGTTAGCACTGTTTACGTTCAGAAGTGGCAGGGGGCGGTATGAATGCATTTTAAGCTACGTGGTTGGGCCTCTCCAAAATGTGTGGGATGGGAATACACGTTGATTTAAATTTTAGAGCTCGCAAAGCATACAATTTTCGGGGCACTTTCCGCCCCTGGGCTTTTAGATGTCTGCCTTTTGTACGTCGTTTATTCTTTATGCTAAAGGGTCGAAATTTTATAGCCGACAGTAAAAAATCCCAGCTCGCCTGTCTTCTTGACGTGGAGACCTTTAAATTTTCAGTACACGATACTTTTTGGGTTTATGTAAGACTGTTAGGTTGAAAAATAATAAATGAAGTTGGTAAAAATGGAGGTGGCAGGGATATGTACTTCACACCATCATCGTGAGGGGTCTAACCGGATTGGCACATAATTTATTTTAAATAGAATTGAAAAATGTTATGAACTTCAATTATTTTTCCAAGAAAAATAATAAGTGAAAGGCTTGTTGCGTATTTCTCCTATAGAATATCTCGCAGCACGTGTCTTGTCAATTAAACGCAATGATTACTGAGCGAAAATACATCCGATACGTGGTTTACGCGAGCCTACTGTAACGAATATAGTGGTGATGGTGTGTGTTTACGAAAAATACACCATCTGCTGTGGGTGGCACTCAAGTGATCTCTCAAGTTCCTGCGACCGGTAATTAGATTGGCTTGTGGGTGGGTGTATTTCCGCCAATAAATCTCTAATTCACGCACCTATTGAGTGAAGGGTGCCATTCCAAGGACGAAGCAATGTAATTAAAGACCAAAAGCACTTATCGGGATAATTCACGTTTTTGAGCAAGCCAAAACCCCAGCTTTAACGGGCCGTTGAGTAAATGGTTTCCTCCCCAGGAAAGGGGGAGTTTTTAAGCACATCATTAGCGGCGTAACGCGAAACGGAACTGACGATTACATCTCTAAAATGGAAATTCTGCTTATTAAGCAATCAAAACTTTATCAATTAACTTATGTACACGCACGTCTGTCGACAGTTTCAAAGCGTCATAAAGGTACATACATACACAAGCACTATTCTTCTTTCTCTAATTCTAGTTCGGAATTAAAACAAACAGACGCCGAAATAGCAAACATTGTTATTTTAACCCTTTGCGAGGTATGTTGCTGGCATTTCCGAAGAATATGATATTTTAATAATGGGTAATACAGCGATTCATGCAAAGATCCATATAATTATTTAAAAATTATTATTAGATGAAAAAGATAAAAACAATTTATTGAAATTTGTATGCACTATTTTATAGCCTTTTATATGTTGATATAAATAATGGTTGCTAAACCCTGCAGCCCCAACGAAATTGGAAATATTAAGCGAAAAGTGATGTGACTCCATTGTACCAGTTTTGCACTTCTCGGAAATTAACGGTAACCGAGAAAAAATGTTATGGTAATCCTAGCATTTTTTTGTCATTCGTGTTAGAGTTTCGACCAAGGCAAGAGGTCTTGAAATAGTTTCGATAGCTATACCTTGATATTAAAATAATTTTTATCGCTATGACAGCTATAAGTGGAGAAATTAAAAATAGAATCATATTTTTACTAAAAGGAGGAAAATCAGTAGGTACGTCAAATTGCCAGAGAATGTTCTGTTAGTTATCCCACGGTAATTAGGATTCGAAAATCTTCCGGTATTGAGCCATCAAGCTCCAAAGGTGGAAGGCCAAAAAAGTTGTCAGAAAGACAGTGTAGAGAAATTGGTCGTATTTTACCTTCTGAGACCGCAAAATCACCGAAAGAAGCTGCGACTATGGTGAAAGTAGAAGCAAGTGAGTGGACTGTACGACGGTCGTTGGTGAAAATTGGAATAAAGAAGTAGAGGAAGATTAAGAAACCTGCTCTTTCCAAAAAAAACATGTCAGCCCGAAAGCAATATGCTGAAATTCACAAAGACTGGACAAATGAAGATTGGAAACCAGTGATTTAAATATTTAAGCATTTATTTGACATATTTATTCTTTTTCCTAGGTTATTTGGTCTGACGAAAGTAAATTTTGTCGTTTTGAGTCAGGAGGGCAGAAATGGTTCTGGAGAAAAGAAAGTACTGCGCTACAATCAGGAAGTGTACAACAAACTATGAAGTTCGGGGGAGGTTCGATTATGGTGTGGGGGTGTTTAACAAAAAACGGCGTTGGCCCACTAGTTAAGATCGACGGAATAATGATAAAGGAAACTTATCTGGCTATCTTGCAACAAAATATACCTACTGCTATTGAAAAAAGTGGACTTTCAATGAGACGAATAATATTTCAACATGACGGTGACCCAAAACACACCGCTAAAATAGTTAAAGCTTGGCTTGAAAAGCAAAAATTTCAAGTTTTAAAGTGGCCAGCGCAAAGTCCGGACATGAACCCCATCGAACATGTATGGGGTTACATTAAGAAACATTTATCCAATTATGTTGAGCCCCCCGCTGGAATAAACGAATTGTGGGTGAGAGTAAAAGACGAGTGGGATAGTATTCCACAATCATTTGTCAATAATCTCTACAATAGCATGCCAAAAAGGATAGCTGAATTAAGAAAAAATAAGGGACAAAATATTAAAAATATTAACTAAAATGTTGGTACAATACAAATATATTAGCAAAAAAGATCTTTCTGCGGCAATCAGAAAAAAAGGGTAGATTTCAGTATGGCGAAATCGAAAAACCTGTCTTCATTCCCTTCACAAATCCCTTTGGACAACGAACTTGATTTAATCCTTTCAGAATCATAGAGCCGGGGGATGAGGGACATATCAACCGTTACAGGGTTAAATTCCCACTTTACTCTATTGTGTGCACATCATTATTTTATTTTTATATTTTTTGATCTACTCAACGCAGTAAAATCCAACTCTCGCCAAAAATTTACTATCCTAATGTGCTTCCTAAAAGTATAATAAAGTAACTTACCACTGCAGATACCAACACTCACTTCCGAAAGTGGGAAAAATTGTTTTTTCTCGTAAAAATTAGATTTTTCCCGATTTTGTTTTCGAAATTCATGTAATTAATGATTTTTTTTTATTTTTATCGAATTGCCCATCTTACTATCTTTTCAAAAGGGTGCAGCTTTTCCAAGTAGGAAAAAAATATAAAAAATTATTCTTACAAAACCTTTTCTGGAATTTTAAGCCCAAAATGCTTTTTGTTTAAGTTAATGCTATTATCTCACAAAAACGGTTCAAAATGTCCTCGCCACTTTGGATGCATTCGGGCATAGTTCGAGGTAAACTGGAGCTGGAATTGGTACCGCGATATTCATCCAATTTCAAGTTATACTGCGAAGCAGTATTGTACTTTCCGCCTTACAGAGCAAGCAACAAAGCGGATATCGAAATGCAAAAGGATGATTTCTTGTGGTCGTATTCGCGCACAAAACATTTGATGTATCTGGTCGCATTGATTTAGTGACAGGAGCAGACATATTTCCGGATATAATTTTAGAGGTAGTATAAAAACTGGAAGATACAATACTCGCTCAAACAACACAACTAGGATGGATATTATCAGGAAGGACATGCCTAAAATCGGAACCGTTTAAACATATGTATTATCGATGGTAAAAGGAGTAGAAATACATTTGATACGGTTTTGGGAAATTGAAGAAAGAGTTGATGTCCGCTGAGGACGAAAATTGTGAAGAATTTTATGAGACACAATATCAAGGAACCGGTGATGGCATCACTATGAAAATTACGTTGAAAAAAAAAAAACAAACAAAAACACCTGTAGAGAAAAAGAAGACTGAAGAATCGTTAGTGTATTACATGCCACATCATGTGGTAATTAAGGAAGCTCCACGACAAAATTACTTTTCGTGTTTGACGCCTCTGCAAAAATAAGTTCGAGACTCAGTTTGAATGATGTAATGAGCAATGAACCGAAGTTACAACTAGCTGTCATTGTATCACGTTTGAAATTTTCCCAATGCATTAAGAATTTGCATTTTATATCACATTTATTGATATATTTTTAATGTGATCTTACAATTAATCGCGGTATGGCTTTCTTCTAAAATTTCAATAGTTACAACATAAGATGTCTTGATTCACTTTTCAGTGATTGTTTGCGCGGTTACAGTAAGATAAGAATTATTACTACGTGATGTCCAAAGTCCGTTGTCAATTAAACGTCGATTGCTTCCCACAGAATACTTCGTAGTTTAAAAGTTCCTTGTTCGAATGATAATTTAATTCACTTAGGTTTACATATTGTTACAAAATTTTTCTTCGCTATAATTCAGCCTTGAAATTTTAATCAAGTGGTTATAAGGATCGGTGTTCAATCCGTACGATCGAGGCGTCTGTGGCAGAAGCACTGGATAATAGCCACTCTGACGAGATCTAGCCAGTGCTTCGGATTGAAACGCCGACCATTTTTGCGAGCTCGTCTGCCTGAGCAGACGGGCTAGTTATTCTCAAAAAATAATTTATAGCGAAAGAAAAACGTGCAATTTTGTCCGCCAACCGCTCGGCGGGCAAAATTGTAACAATATGTTAATCGTAAGGCTATAAGGAATTCTATAATCAGATTGAAGTGCTGCTATGAAATACTTAAGGCTCGAGCTATTTCCAAACGACGAAGGTAGCTAGTTTATTGATACTATAGCTGCTTTCAAGTATTTTACAATTCAGAAATATAAAATCATCTGAATTTCTTGAAAAAAAATATTATTCTGTCAAATATAGATTTCAAAATAAATTTTACTTCAATTTCAATGTAGTAAATATGAAATTGAATACGCTCGAAATTCTAAACTTCGTTTACATAGTGTGTATTTGGTATATCTTGCATACAATTACATATATAAATTTTTGATTATGTACCTTAAGATTAAAAGAAATCATTTACTCAAAGAAAACCTTCTAGGTAAAGTTTTCCGAATCATTAGAAAGTTTTACGTGAGTCGAAATTGATACAAAATAAAGTTTCTCGTTGCCATCAGCCATCGATTAATTCCTGTGCTTACTCAGACAACTTTCCGAGCACATCTCTTAGTCCCAATTCAATTTCGGCACCTCACAAGTGCGCCTACCTGAAGAAATGGTGTCGATAAACACAGCTAGAACTTCTCCATGCAGTCAGTATATGCACTTATTTGGGCCTTTATCAGTACTCAATGAATTGAAAATATTTCCCCCACGTTTC
Source organism: Machimus rusticus (assembly GCA_951509405.1). Lineage (NCBI taxonomy): Eukaryota > Metazoa > Arthropoda > Insecta > Diptera > Asilidae > Machimus > Machimus rusticus. The sequence continues at coordinate 12,004,173 of OX608050.1, forward strand.
GACGATTTTTCCAAAGGAACATTTATGTGCTCTGCAACAAAACCTAGAGGGAGCCTAGGGTTTTGTTTCTTTTCCACGAGGAATTGCATTCATAGTTGTATTAAGTTGCTCATTGTTCACATTTCTATGGGGAATATACTGCCGTATCCTAAATATGCCAAGGTACCAAGTGCCCTTTTGTTTGCTTGAATAGTGGCGTTTCCTTTAGAATATGCATGCTGATATCCAATGATGATAAGTTGGTATTGTCTCCACTCCTGTCTGCTTTTGCGCGTTTCCACACAACAGTCATTTCCAAATTCAAGGAATTAAGTACCTTTTAAATACTCCGTGTTATATTAATGCGAAAATATGCCACGTTTTGTTATTATTATTATTGCATCAACTTAAGAACAAATCATGTAAAGCTAATTCTTGGTATAAATAAAGATACTTTTTCTTTACATCATATAGTAACTGAGAAATTTATCGAGAAATTTTATCTTGAAAATGTGCTTAGCGACTGATATTTGGGACATTCCACGTGAAGCGGACATAGGAAAAAAGTGACATCTTGAATTTCGCTCATATTCAGGTAAATTATAGTCATTGAGAATATAAAAATACAAATTCATTTTTTTTCTTATATGAGACTCGGTTGTAAAGTTACGGACTACGAAAGATTGCACCAACTATGAAGAACACATTTTTTGGATAGGACTGCTGGGATTACTAGGTAAATGAAAAAAATATTTTATGTAGTGACTTATCGAGAAAAAATATGATGTTTTTAACAATTAAAAAAAAAATTTTTTTTCTTATAGAAAACCGGAAGTGAACTTTTTAACGCAATTTTTTTTTAAACTTGGACCATTCTTTTTAATTTTGTTAACTGCAAAATAAAGCTTAACATTTATAAATTTTAACATAAAAGTTGTAAAATGGGATCTAAAGTAGTTTAGGAGATAAATCAATTAGAGTACATACATGTCGCTCAGAGGTTGATATCTGTCGCTTGTTAAGGGGCTATACCAGTGTGAGGGCTTGAAATTTGGGTGATTTTCGGGAATTTTTTTAAAGAAAACTACTTAACTAAATGTTTTGAAAACATGAGAATGTATTTAGTTATATATGATTAATATAACATAATTTTGTTGTTGAAAAATATTGCGATGTAAGCGACTTATACGCTATTTTCGGAAGCGCCAAAAACAAAAAGTACCCCAATTGTTGCCACGATTCCGGTCGATAGAGTAACTTAAATAAAAAAAACAAACAAGGCGTTAAACTAGAAGGTATTTCCTATACCCTGAACTAGGATTTTTGAAAAATATCGAAATCTGACAAAATGTCGTAGTTTTGAATAAAAAATCTGCTTTTTTGCCTATAAAATAGTCGGTTTTTTCAATGCCAAATTGTCAATTTTAATCCAATCAAAAATATCCTAGTTCAGGGTATGGCAAATGTAGTCAAGAGTACTCAGTTAAAATTTCAAGCCAATCGGATAATTAGACTTCGAGTTGGAATGGCAACAAATTGGAAAAATCTCATTTCGAGGAAAACGCGTTTAAAGATTTCACTATCCATTATATTACCTGCGAGCAGTTGCTCTTTTGAAGACTGTCATTCGGAAAGTATTATAGATACGGCCTTGAAATGTTTACAGGATATTCTTGAAAGTATAAACTCTCGAATAAGCCAAAGAAAAAAAATCAATTTTTTAAAAGTATCACACTGGTATAGCCCCTTAAAGTCGGTTGGTGATGTAAAAACACATTAAAACGCTGGTTAATTTCAATCATATTGATTATGTATTATTGTCTTACCTATTTGTGTCATTATAAGGTTATCTAATACTTAAATTTAAAATAAACTCACTTTTTAGGGTTCCGTAGCCAAATGGCAAAAAACGGAACCCTTATGGATTCGTCATGTCTGTCTGCCTGTCTGTCTGTCTGTCCGTCCGTATGTCACAGCCACTTTTTTCCGAAACTATAAGAACTATACTGTTGAAACTTGGTAAGTAGATGTATTCTGTGAACCGCATTAAGATTTTCACACAAATATAGAAAAAAAAAATTTGGGGGTCCCCCATAGAACTGAAACTCAATAATTTTTTTTTCATCAAATCCATACGTGTGGGGTATTTATGGATAGGTCTTCAAAAATGATATTGAGGTTTCTAATATCATTTTTTTCTAAACTGAATAGTTTGCGCGAGAGACACTTCCAAAGTGGTAAAATGTGTGCCCCCCCTGTTACTTCTAAAATAAGATAATGATAAAACTAAAAAAAATATATGATGTAGATTACCATGCAAACTTCCACCGAAAATTGGTTTGAACGAGATCTAGTAAGTAGTTTTTTTTTTAATACGTCATAAATCGCTGCTACGGAACCCTTCATGGGCGAGTCCGAATCGCACTTGGCCGCTTTTTTTTCCTATGTCCGCTTTACGTGGAATGCCCCATTTATATGAATAGTGTGCAAGTAATGAAAAACGAAAAGGTGCGCCTCCAGTTTTCTTACAAAATTAAGCCTAGGGCAATCACCGTACCACGCTCCACTTTACCATTGATACTGATCACCAACTTTTTGTTGGACGTAGACAACAAAACAAGAAGGGATTATGTGCCTTTATTAATAATCAAAATAAATTCTTTTCAGTTTTCGTCTTCATATTTTTCCTAATACTTTCTTTCTAACATGCGGTTGCACACTGACTGGTCTCTTAGTTGAATAGCAGTGTCTTCCGTTTTACGGATGAAATAAAAATAATAATAAATAATACAACATCTTAATTCTCCTGCAAAGTTGTACTCTGATTTCATAATTATGAACAATTGGTTCCTTACTAAGAACCTTTTCCTCAATCATCATATATAGATTTGTATTCCTTAATTATGATTTAAATGTGATTTAAAGTAGCTATCACATAAGTAAATTGTTTCACTGTTTGATGCTGCAGATAGAACCAGGGCCTTATTTCACCAACTACTTTTCACTTTGCACTTTGCAATTTTCTAACTTTTCTTTGCAATTTCAGTTTTAAGAAAAAGTCATTTCGCAAAATGCAAAGTGAGGAAATGAAAAGAATAATATGAATATGGTATATCGTAATTTCTGTTTCACCAAACTACAATTTGCAAAGTGATAAGCATTCATTTAAAAAGTGCAGTTTTTGAACTTTGCAAATGTTTGCCTATTTTGTTTCACCAAAATACTTTACTTTGCAATTCATCGTGAATTATTTGAAAATTTTTATCAAATAATGCAAAGAAAAAACTATCTTAGCATTCAGTTTTTTATTATGACTTAAACGTGTATCTAAAGTAGTAAATAAGTAATAAAATCAAGCATGAAACAGGATTTTGGTGGCGAAAATAACTCTACTATTTATACATATGTTAAGTATATAATATTTATATATTCATTTAAAACTCCGGTAGTATTAATAAATATCATAAGCTTTATATCTACATATATTATGAAAGGTGGATGTTTGTAAACAAATACACGTCAGAATTGGATAATCGTTTGCTCTTTTGATATAAAAATGTCTTTGGGGTAAATGAGCTTTCTTAGGGTTCGTACGTTCAACAAAAGAACTCCAAGTCTGAGTAATTTGTGAAAAAGCAAAATATGAAAAAGCTGATTAATGCTCAGCCTCCATTTGGTATATTTCATAACCGTTTGTAAGGGATTTATAATTCATTTTTGCATTCTCGACCTTTTTATACCGAACATGAAAATTAAAAACGGATAACAAATCGGCCTCGGTGCCAAAGTGAGGATGATATTAATACCCGCATCATTCAGATATTTTTTTACTGTCATTTGGCATTCACATTTTAAAACCGGGTGGACATTTATAATGAAAATAAAACCTTTGTCAACGTTTAATAAACTTAAAGTGGAAATTTCACTGATTGGGATGAAATTCGCGAAGCTGATGAGCCGCTCATGATGATGTCAGTCCCTCATTTATTTTTTAAGGCGGATTTTTTGCATTGCATTTCATTTCCCTGACTGCCAGTATCTGCGATCGCCCAATTGGCGTGAGTAGCAGATCAAAATTAACTGATTTATGAAAATATAATTTAATAACTGCCGTGCGCACATATGGGGATCTGTCATTAATTATTCACCTTTTCAGTGCAAATTAAAGGAAATGCTGTTGGCGCAACCAACCAGTACCAGGAAATTACGGAGATTCCATTATAAAAATTTAAAGTACGCTGTTGCGACGATTATTGGGTTGTATATTTCTTGAGCATTCCCGTGCATTCGTAGTGCAGTGTCTAGAAGCCTCAATTAATTGGCTCGTTGCCAAGAGATGAGGCGCAATGTCCTTCTTATTTTCCAATATTATTTTGATGACACTTCTATAACCCGTTGTACCTACTACCGGCGCTCGTTCACAAAATCGATTAAAGATTTATATTTTCAACCTTTTGTCCTTGCAGACAACCCCGTTAAACGAAGATGTCCGATCTGATTACTTCGAAAGTCTTTGGATTATCTTTTGAGGATGTAATCAACAATTTGAATTCCCTAAAGTACTGAACGAGCGCAGATGAGGCAATGATAACGAGGTGATTAATTATCGGAGTAGCGTGCTTTTGTTTTCAACGACTGCTAGCCAGATATTAAGCTGGATAAGTTTTTCCTCTTATTAGTTATTGATTTTCAAGATTATATCTTCTGGCTCTCACTTCAAGCAGACTGAATTAGTTATTTGTGCCTTCTCAGCGCTAAGTGAAATAATTCATTTGAAAAGAATGATTCACCTCCTTAAACAAATGTAAATTATTCGATTTCAATACACAGCTCTGCTGTTTTTTAATTTAACTTAACTGTTTTTATCTTTTCGTTTATAATATTCGCAAAGGACCCCGCACAAAATGTATGGAAAATTGCGTACAGTCAAATCGATTGAAAATTTAGTATGTTGTATTTCATGACATCCTGATCAAAAGTTCCCATGGGCGCAACTTCAAAAAATGGCCAGTGTTAGAGATACAGGGTGTTTCATTTTAATAGACGTACTCACATATCTCGAAAACTACGCATCCTAGGAAAAAATATTTCGGACAAAAGTTATAGAGTACCACAAGGGTTAACTAGCGGTGACCTTACCCTTGACCTTGAGGTCAAAGATCAAGGTCATTTCAAGGTCAAATCAATTTTTACATAAGGATCCCTACTTCTGACCCCGGAAATGGAAAAGCGCAACATTTTAAGTTCAAATACGCACTTGATCTCGATTTTGAATTTAAACGTCATGGTCAAAAAACGATGCATCCAAATGTAGTTATGTTTCCCTATTTAGTATGAACAATACGGCAGCTCATCTCATTATTATTTGGAAGTCACTTTATAGGAAGCATATGTAGGATCTCTTAAAAATATAAACTTGTTTTTTCTAAGAACACCCGGATTCTCATTTTAAGGCACTCATAGGTTTTCTTAAAAAAATATTTAATCTACTCATAACTACCTTACTCAAGAAGTCTGCGATGTTCCCGGTCTCCCTGGTCTGAATTTTGCTTTTATATCTTTCGGTCTTTTCGACTTCGGTCCCTGTGATTGTGGATCATTTGCTTTATCGTCGTTTCGATCTTTCCAGATTTTAGTCATTCCGGTTCTCCACTTTTGTCTTTGGATCTTTTTAACCTGCGGACTTATTAATTTTGACTATTTTGTATTTTGTTGCTTTTGGAAGTATCTGACATATTTTCCAAAATGACATTACGAAATCAATTCACTGTTTTGTTTGTGATCTTGCTGGTTCACCAAGAGTGATGGAAAAACTTGACGGAGTTGACAATGAAAATAAGCGACAGATAGCTGTTCGGTTTCGTCAAGATCTTCGTAGGTCTTTTCAAGAGAAGCGAATCCCGTTTATGTATTACTTGTTTCAGACTTATTCAATCTGAGATAGATATGCGAAACGATCCTACATGCATACAACTCAATGTCCTTAAACAAAGTGATGGTAAAAGTTGTCTTATATGCAATGCAAATGATAACGTTCATACACTAACGCCATCTGCTAGAGCTAAGGTATTTTTGAATGTAAATATATTTATCCCTGAAACAGTTCGCTGTTGCTTACATCATTTGACTGAAAATGGTGACCTTTTACAGGCACTTGTACCAGGTTTACAGTATTTAAATAAGTTTTACAGACTAATTGGCAGTCAATTGTAAAGTTTCCTTAGCAGCTTGGGTGAAGTTTCAAAAGCAAATAAGTTTGCTATTATAAGCCAAAATACCCTATCTGATGAAGACTTCAAGTTATGTACGTCTGTGACGAAACAAAACTTTCGGGAAATGCTAGATTACTGTGATTCTGTAGCCATACCACACGGTCATCGATATGTGCAGGAAAAAGATTTATTGGCTTTTCTTTGTAAGCTTAAGCAAAGTCTTTGTGATGACTTCTTAAAAGTTATATTTAATTATAATAGTAGGCAAGCTGTTAGCTTGGCCATAAGCACAGTGAGGCAATACTTAAGGGGTTAGGCCACTCTATGTAGAAGTCGAAAAAATAACCCTTTTTGGGATTTTTATTCCAGAAATACTACAAAAGAAATCGAGATTCCAATAGAGGGTATTTATTATATATATTAGTGACTGTACATAAAAATGAAGCGATTAATTTCAAAATGGCGGCTGTGCAACGTTTTTCCGATGACGTCTTTGTTTTGTAAGGGTTCACGGCCGGACAAACTGCGGCTGTAATTTTTGAATTATAATAAGCAAATATTGTTTTTCGGATTGTAAACTATAACAGCTATAGCAGAACGTAGGATTTTTTCAATATGTTAAGTTTTGGACAAATGGCGCACTTTCAAAGTGAAAAATGCAAAATTTGCCTAAAAAATCATCACATAATTGTTAATAACAAATGAACTATGCAATATTAAAAAAAAATCCTACGTACTTTTGTGGACAATACATTTTTCGAGATATATTCAAAATTTCAAGTAAATCGGTTGAAAATTGCCTGAGTTATGTTTCCGGCCATCTTACAAAATGCAGTTTTGAGATAAACGGGCTTAAAGTTTCAAGTTATAGGGCGGTTATATAGGTGGCCTTGTGCTATACTTTAAAAAACAAGTACTTAGAGATATTTCCGGGCCATAATATTTTGGGACATCATTCTTGAGGTCTTAAGGGACAATTTAAAATTTTTCGAAAATTCTAGAGTGGCCTAACCTCTTAATGTTACGTTTTGTACCTCAAAATATTGGACTTACTGCGATTACACGGCAGGACTACATCAATGCCCATGTGATCGAATTCGCTAATACGCTATATAATCCAAATGTTGCTAATCCTACAGTCATCGCATGTATAGATAGAACGTATTGAAAAGCCTAGCAATTTTCAGTCCTTCAGGCAATCATATAGTCTTCATAAGGGACGTCATTTGATCAAGCCAGCCTTGATAGTTGCTCCTGATGGGTATATTCTAGACATTCATGGTCCTTATTTTGCCGATTCCAAGAACAACGATGCTGCAATGCTTCAAAGCGAGTTCGAAACAAATGCAGGTGCACTAAGGGAATGGCTAGGCGAGGATGCGATACTTATCGTTGATCGCGGCTACAGAGATGTTTCAACTCTATTAGAAAACCTTGGGATTGATTATAAAATGCCTCCATTTCTTCAGCAAGGACAAAGGCAGCTCGAAACTACAGAGGCTAATGATTCAAGATTGATCACAAAATCTAGATGGATCATAGAAGCACGCAATGGCCATATCAAATCGATCTTCAAGTTTTTTAAGAACACTATTTCGGTTGTTCATGCAATTCATCTGCGAGAGTTTTATTTAATTGCAGGTGCTATAATCAACAGGTACCGAGAAATTATACGAATGGCAGAAGCTACACCGGAACTTGCTCAACAAGAGCGGGCATTGAAAACACAGTAAGGCTTCGGATAGAACAAGAACATCTAGCAAGGTTGCATTTCTCCTTGTGGAATCGGTTAAACGAGAACCACGTTCTTGATTGTCCAAGATTAGATTTCGAATATCTGAAAGAGCTAACTGTCGGTATTTATCAGATTAATTTAGCACCTGCTTATATTCAGGATAAACTAGTACGCGATGGATCCGAATTTTTTGAATTTGATGAGCACCGGTATGAAAATGGTATCCTCAGGGTACGGCTGTACTCCCGCTTCCGAAATTCGGCAAGGTATTAGTTATGAATAACTTATAGATCTCATGAGGATCAGAATAATAAGCCTATAAGAGGTTATTACTGTACTTGTGTATCAGGTTCGAAAACATTAGGTTGCTGTGCACATGTCGCAAATGTGTTATGGTTCTTAGGGTATGCGCGACACCAGCCTCATATCAAATATCCAAGCGTCACTTTACTTGATAACATAAGAGACGCTGGTAATCGAAATAATTAAAGAAATAAATAGAAGAAGAACAGCAACTATTGAACCATTTTAAACAACTAATTTATAAAACGGCCCTTTTCAGGGCCAAAATGATGTGCAAATCCGATCGCGCAACCTCCCCGCGGTGCACATTGGGTGACACTAATGTCGACGGTAGTATGCATACAACATGTACGATGTGTCCATATTAGGGACATACATATACTCATTGTTCATGTTCATGCAAAATGTTGCGCTTTTTCCATTTCCGGGGTCAGAAGTAGGGATCCCTATGTAAAAATTGATTTGAGCTTGAAATGACCTTGATCCTTGACCTCAAGGTCAATAACAAGGTCACCGCTAGTTAACCCTTGTGGTACTCTATAACTTTTGTCCGAAACATTTTTTTCTAGGATGCGTAGTTTTCGAGATATGTGAGTACGTCTATTAAAATGAAACACCCTGTATTTCTAAAACTGGCCATTTTTTGAAGTTGCACCCATGGGAACTTTTGATCAGGATGTCATGAAGTACAACATACCTACTAAATTTTCAGTCGATTTGACTGTACGCAATTTTCCATACATTTTGTGCGGGGTCCTTTAATCGTATGGGGGAGATCATAGTCCACCATAATGCCTGATTTAGCAGATTTCCTGTCCAGAATTGTTGACAAAAGTGAGAGGCCGGCGGCAATACCTAACATAGATTCGGTGGTCCCCTCGCTGAAAGTAACGAAAGAACGGTTAGAATCCAAAAATGACCCAACTTTACAAATACTTTTAGAGGTTATTAAAAAAGGATGGCTAGCTCAAAAACCGAAAGAACCTGAAATGATTTGATATTACTATATATTTAAAAATTACCTCAAATATTAAATGCCGAAAATTACCTCTGCTAGACTACAAATTACATAAATAAAATCATAGATGAATGAACTTAGATTCTAGCTCCAACCATAAGTCTTTTATTGTATATAATGTTATTCTATTCTAAAAAAATGATTTTGTGGTAGGATAAGCTTCATCAGAGTCATCAGGGCATAGAAAAAACTAAAGCTCACGCCAAATTGTTAGTTTTTTTGTCTGGCTTAAGTGACTCGATTTGATACCTGTCAAAAATATAGAAGTTTCAATTCAAAGGAGCTATACATTAACTACGAAGTCCCGAATATGCCTTTTAATAAGATTAAAATATGCATATTTGAGTTACGCAATCAAAATTATATAGGAACTAGTTAATAGCTGCGTTTTTTTCGCAACGGATCTGGTTCTGGGTTTACTAGGAATGCATTGAATTGAATAAAAAAAAAGCGGCCACATGCGAGTCGGACTCGCCCATGAAGGGTTCCGTAGCAGAAAGTAACATAATATAAAAGTTCTTGTAGTTCGTTGTAACTTTGATCGATGTTTTAATAATAATAGTGTATTTTTTTAAAATTAAGTTATTGATAAGTAAACATTATAATTAGGTACCTAAATGATGGTTTATGTTTATGAAATTAAATGTTTTTTTTTTTTTTTTTTTTACTAGATCTCGTTCAAACCAATTTTCGGTGGAAGTTTGCATGGTAATGTACATCATAATTTTTTTTATTTTTATCATTCTCTTATTTTAGAAGTTACAGGGGGGACACAAATTTTATCACTTTCGAAGTGTCTTTCGCGCAAACTATTCAGTTTAGAAAAAAATGATATTAGAAACCTCAATATCATTTTTGAAGACCTATCCATAGATACCCCACACGTATGGGTTTGATGAAAAAAAAATTTTTGAGTTTCAGTTCTAAGTATGGGGGACCCTCAAAATTTTTTTATTATTCTTGTGTGAAAATCTTAATGCGGTTCACAGAATACGTCTACTTACCAAGTTTCAACAGTATAGTTCTTATAGTTCCGGAAAAAAGTGGCTGTGACATACGGACGGACAGACAGACAGACAGACAGACAGACATGACGAATCCATAAGGGTTCCGTTTTTTGCCATTTGCCTACGGAACCCTAAAAACAGTCAATTATATAAAGATTTTAAGTTTTGCGAAAAACGCATCAAATTGCCTTGATATTTTCCCATTCAGATTTCAAATCCTGAACCAGATAAATTTTTGGATTACATTTTTGACGCAAAGTAGGTATAAATCCAGGCAATTCGATTATATGTTCATGAAATAAAATAAAGTTCGATATGGGTAACTATTCATAAATTTCAATTCAATGCAAAATTTCCTAGTAAACCCAGAACCAAACCCGTTGTGAAAAAAACGCAGCTAATGATTACTTTTAAAAATTGTTAGATATTATGCCCATAAAAATTAAAACAGCAAATGGAATTATAGCTGAATTAAAAAATAAATATATTTTCTTATCATGGTATTCCCAAAACAATAATTGCTGGCAATAATCCATTGAATTCATTTGAATTAAAGAAATTCTGAAAGAAACATGATATCGATATTATAACCACAAGTCCGAGATGTTCTCAAGCCAATGGGCTTGCCGAGAAATCAGTTCGTATAGTCAAAACTCTTATGCAGAAAAGTAAAGATTCTAATGAAGAATTGTGGTTAACCCTGTTAGAGTATCGCAATACAACACTGAAAACGCAAACAAATCACCATCATTATTATTAATGGGAAGAACTTTGAGAACTGTACGTCCGGCAAAATCGATGATGTTTGAAAGCAAACCTAATCATTAAGAAATAATAAAGAAAAATAATGACAAAGAAATGAAGTATTATAACCGTAGTGCTATAAATCAGAAAATCAGGCTTTTAAAAAGACCAATTAGAATGGATTAAAGATGGCAAGTGCTGGACTAAAGGACAGATAATGGCAGTTCATAACACTTCTCGTTCTTATTGGCTAAAAAGAGAAGGTGGAGCAGAAATAAGACAAAATCGTTGATTTTGAAGTCAAGAATACAATAAGAACAATGCTGTACACCTTTTGGTCATTTGAGCGTAATAAATTTATATTAAGAGCAGTTAACAAACATAAATGTTCTAATACTGCTATGTATGAAATTATTGAAGGTAAAAAGTATTTAAAGATTAATATTCCATATTTTTTTATTTCGAGTTATTTAATGTTAAATCTAGATATTTTTATTTTTGTTATTTTTGATAAAACTTTTTTGGATAAAATTATTTTCAATTGAAATCTTTTATTAGTTCTCTGTAGTAGGAGCATGGGGTACAGTGAATCACTTTTTTTTTTCTCAGTAATATTATTATAAAACTGTTATCATTTTTGTCATTTTTTCAATAGATGCTACAGAGGAATCTCTTGTACGTAATAAACTTTCAAAATGAAATGTTGAAACATAAGATATATTATTTTCGACAATTTTAAAAATGTTGACGTTTGATCCACTGCACCACATATATGTATGGGGTACAGTGGATAATTAGGAGTAAATCATAATGGACTACCATAATCATTTCCAACTTTCTTGCAGTATTCTTTGCAAAGTGGTAAACGGAATATTCCTTAATTTTGCAACCGTTCTTATTTTTACTTTATCTCTTATTGCCATATCCAGAGTATCCAGAGTAATTTTCATTTGCTCTGCAGTATGGAGCCCAATCGTCGTTTTTCGCTGCTGATTGCGTGGCATTTTGATCTAAAAGAGATTTTTTTTATTTTAATCTCAGTTGTATAATACCTATAGTCATAACTTTCAAGAAAAACATGGTGTTGCGGCGGTCAGGTGAATTTACTGTACCACCCATCTATATTTATGTTAATCTAATCTAGTTAAGCAAAAATAGGCGAATCGTTTTTGTTCAGTTTAGAGAAAGGAACCTAATTGTAGTAATAAATAAAAAAAATAGATTTAAATAATAAATTTAAATAAGCAATATGCAAAAAAAACTTTTTTTAACACAAGCTTTTAATGCTCCATGTCATCATTATATTGCATTGTCACGCGATATACATATGCATGCAAAATTTCAGCTCAATCGGAAACCGGGAAGCTGGTCAAATTTAACTTGCAAGATTCCATTACAGACACCGGGACAAGTGAAACTAAATAAAAGCTTGTAAAAAGGAATCAATTATCAATTATAAACTAATATTAAATAAATAATTAATATTAAAATTAAAATAACTATAAACTATTAGGTATTATTAAATAAATAAATGTTATTAAAAATATAATATATGGATTTGACAAAAAAATAGATACCAACAAGCCAATCCATAGTGTGGTACAGTGAATCGCGATACACAGTATCTTAAACTAAAATGATCCACTGTAACTCTTAAGCGCTTTTGGAAAAAAAACATCATTTTGTTTAAACTAAAAGCTTATGTAGTTGGAGTAAAACACAGGTTTACAAATTTAATTTTTTGCTTTTGTTGCCATATAAAGGGCACATTATTTCTATAGGTTTTTGCCCGTAGATTACGAATTCGGAAATTAAAATGCTCAATCAGCTCTTGTTTCCGAGAAAAACAGAGTCAAAATATTCAAAAGACTATATTTTGGCCGTTTTTAAAAGATCATTGAAAAATAACGGTTCATCGTAAAAGTTTTTAACATTGCTTAAATGAAAGCCTGAGTCCTAATCTATGAATATTAAATACAAATAATCTCCATAGCCCTTTTTACACACATGGCGAATAAGTTTTTAAGAGTGTGTACTTGCAGTGTTCTTCATTCGTCATCAATTGTAGGAAAAATTCAGTTTATGGAAAAAAGTAAAATTCACTGATTATTTTGAAATTCTTCAAAGCTTCTTATATTTTCATATAAGAGCTTAAGACTTTAGCTATCATTTGAGCAACATTATAAGCTTCTCGATCAATCCGTTATTTTGTAATGATTTTTCATAAATGGTCAAAATATCGCATTTTGTAATATTCAATCCTATTTTTCTCGAAAACGGCAGCTGATTGGGCTTTTTTATTTACAAATTCGGAAAATAATTCACAGGTCAACACCATATTTGTTGCCAACAAATTGGCAAACCATTTCTAAAGGATTTCTTACGTAGTGTATTACGTATCTACGTAAGAAATCCTTTAGAAATGGTTTACCAATTTGTTGGCAACAAATTTGGTGTTGACCTGTGAATTATTTTCCCAATGATTAAGAGAATGACACACAGTATACAATTTGAAGACATGCCACTTTGTGCATACTGTCAGTACACAACACTTTTGAAAAACATAAAAAAAAAAGTTTCGGTACTTACTTTTGCAACAAAACGCTGTAACAGGTATTGTGCGGTATGCTTCATAAATACTGGTGCTATGGCAGGGAATTTGGGTGATCTACTGGACCTCATGCTTCCCTACTTTTTCTTTAAAAAGACAAAAGATGAATAATTTTATATATCACAATCAACGTCTATTTCGATAGCCTTTCTTCACCTACATACTCCAATATATACAGTAGGGCCTCGATAATCCGAACCCTCGCTTATCCGAACATCTCTATAATCCGAACAGCCCCATATATGTACATAACATTGACAACATCAGAAAAATGCGAGATTTTAGACAAGATTAAAGAAGGTTTTTCCTTAACAATTCTTGCGCAGCAGTATAACGTTAGAAAGTCGACTATATTTGACATCAAAAGTAAGGAAAAAAACATACGGTCATTTGTAATAAATGCAGAAAAGCGTCCAGGAGCTAGAAAAACTTTAAAAACTCCTAAAAATCCCCAGCTTGAAGATGCCTTATTTATGTGGTTTTTATATAGAGCAGCGAAGAAAAGCCATCCCTTTGTCAAGTGATATACTAATGTATATCATTTCAAAAAGTACATTTCAAAATTTCTATGTACATACTCTAATCCGAACGCTCCATTGATCCGAACAGGGTATAAATTTTGGGTGTTCGGATTATCGAGGCCCTACTGTAATGAACAAGTTCTAAAAAATCAAGGTATTTTAGGTGTTTTTCGCTGATGATGCCACTACAATATTCTCCCACCAGCTGAACTAGTGGTTCGGTGAAATGTATGTCTGGTTCCATCAGCACGAACTTAAAGTATATTTGAAGCAAATCTAACTTTATTTTTATGTTTTAAGTAGTACGATTTCGTTTGAAAGCTAAATCCAGTCTCGAAAAAATGCTGTAGCGGAAGATTCCGCAGAGCTATCAGATAAGGAGATTGCTTCAGGCCATCGAGTGAATTTACTATCTATGATTGTAAGGCAATATCTGAAACCTTCAGAAGGTGGAAGAGGTCCGACAAAATTTAAATGAATATTCTGAAAGCGTAATGAGGTTATAGGAAAGGAATCAAAATTATTTTTTACATAACAAAAGATTTTACTTTTTTGACAAGCTTTACCACTTCTGGTCCAATTGTTTATATCCTTATTCATTAAGGGCCAAAAATAATTTGAAGTTATCATTTTATTAGTTGCTCGAATACTTGGATGAGCTAAATTGTGGTTAGGTTTAAAAAGATTGTAACGAAATTCTTTTGGAGTATGCTATTTAATTTAACTTTTGCTATGCATTCTTACGCTGTCGCTGCACTTTTAGATTTCTAGATTCCAAAAAGTAGCCTTAGGGAAGCACAACTTTTAGCGAAAAAAAGTTGCAGAGTGTAATTCTTAAAGTAGAGTTGTATCTGGGCGCAAGTTTTCTTTTCCTTTTTTTCTCAAGCCCCTGTTTAACGGTCGCCAATTTTCGGCTTTGAAAAATTTGTCTAGTTTTTCTGTAGTGCAATATACATATGTGCATACATAATATACATGTATAGAAAACTGCACAAGTCCTCAAAGAATATTGAATTTCACGGGCTAGTGAGCATTGTTGGGTGATGTTATTGTAAGCAAGCTCCAAGAAGGACTCAATTGTATGTATTTCTTCTCATTTCCAATTTTAATTAATTGTTTTCTACCATTTGGCCCTTTCTCATAGAACATAATTTCTCGCTACGAGAGTTTCTGCAATTTTAAGATGAATGAATGCATTTATCATATATTCCGACTACCCTATTTATTAAATGACGGCATCACTCTTCTTATTTTCATCCTTGCTGAAAGCGGTTCGGTCACATTTTCTTAGAAAATAATTATCATAGAGGTAGACAGGAAGCGTTTAGAGTTTAGATGAATAAAAAGAATTATCTACAGATTGCACAGATCCCAAAACGAGAAGAGCGCCTTTTTACAAAAACTTTGGAAAAGTCAAGGCAAAGTCCGCTATGCGACAAACTGCTTTTCTTATGCCGGGACCCGTATCACATCCACAGAGATGCCTGAAGAATGATGAAAAACGTAATTAAAGCAGAACTTTCACATTACTTTTTCCGCATACATTTGAGCGAAATTAAAACCCCAAGACTCATAACGGGGTGTGAACAGAATGAAATTTCCATTTTCATCTGACTAATTGTTTGCGTATGAATAATACATGAAAATGCAAAAATATGCGGACGTAGAAATAATTTCTGTGTCAAAAGGAATGCAAATTCAAAGAAACTGCCGCCTTAGTCGGCATGTGTGTTTCCTTGGCAGCTTCCCCTATTTATAAAGATCAACGGGAATTAATTCTGCGTCTTATTGCCTTCTATGGATCTCTTATTGATTTCTCGCCCATCGTACGCCGCGCCGCACAGTCGTCAACATTTGAATTTTAAGAGTTTCAGCAGAAATTACATCTGATTAAGTTTTCTTCTATTGCGATTGTCGCTAATCCTGACGCAAATGATGTAGTGGGAGTTTGGTTCTTGTGAAATTCGCTTTTTTTTAAATATCCCACAAAACTTAAAGAAAGTCTATGTTTAAAAAATATTCTTTCGGTTTTGGAAGAGCCTTAATTAAGCTCCAGTAGCATAGAACCGATAGCCTGCGCTATATGGTAAGCACTAAGTTAAATTCCACTCTCAAAATGTTCATTGGGTAACATTCTTTGTAGTTCTTTTTTATAAATAGACCAGACAAAAAACGTAAAAGTTTGATTCCGTCTCAGTTTAATTGAAGCTTTTGTTCTGCGCCTTGCGTGCTTATCTTTTTAATTACATTCGATCACAGAGATAAAATTTTCAACGGTTGCTGTTTGGTCTTCTACAAAACAAGAACTCTGATGATACTTCTTTTACTCTCTGAATGGACGACCATTTGGAGGACAACTTATAGTGTAGAAATGTAATATTTTTCTGATATTTTCTAGATCTTTACACAACTGGGAGGGTGTCAGTGACGGAAGTTCATTCTCTTCGCACAAGTAGCACTGAGAACGGAAATAAGTGACAAAAAAAACCATCGAGGAATTGCATTATTATTCGAATAGTAGAGATTACGAAAAAGCAAAAACTCGTTTCCATTGACCATTCATCATTGACCATGGCACTAAGCATTCTGCAAGATTCCAGGAAATTAAGAAATTTAAATAATGTTTTCCAATCTATGTCCACATTCATATATGTATGTATGATATATGCAGAGTTGTCAGCATTAATATGTCAAAAGAGATTCTTTTTAAATTGAAGAACCATTCGGAATTTGTTGCAATAAAAATATAGAGAAATTGAAGAAATTTAATTACAGTAGATAGACAGCGTAGTATTTCGAACAGTAATTTCAAAGATATACTTACTGCATGAGATATGAAGAAAGTTCAAAAAGAAAAAAAAACAAAAACAAATTTTTATGGTTCCCCTAAACATAATAAACATTTTGAGTACGTCACTTAGGGAGACTCGACGAGAGACGCTTAAAAATTAATTAATTTCATTGAAGAAAACGTACCGTAGATGCGGGTTACTTTAGCTCTAGGGAGTAACTTTAGCTCAAAACAAAAAAAAATATTGAATTTCCTACCTCTTCGTAGCCATGACACTAAACAGTCTAGTTCGAGTCGGAAATGTTAGATGGTTTTACTGGCGTCTATTTTTAATTGGTTGCACGAATTTTTTCAAAATTAAAACTGTCATTTACGCTTCGAACTTACCTTGTGTGAATATTTACATATTTTAGGTCTGCAAACTTTCTTGTGTAACAGAGGGCTGTAGAGAAGTTAATTTTTGTTTATGTTTTTTTTTTTTTTTGAAAATTTAACGTTTTTGTACGTGGGATGCTTAATTTGTTTATTTTCTATTATTTCAAAGGACATAAATTGGCTCAATACTTGCTTAAGTATATAGGTTTTGTTCACAAACCATCTGCAAGCCAAAGTAACCCTCCTCAAAGGACAACTTTGGCTCAAATTTAAAAATAGTAAAAAATATATTTTTACAAACTTTTTGCTATAAAAAACATTATTACTGATTAGCTATTATCCTCATCTATCAAATGAAAACATTATAACACCTAGTACTCTAACACAATCTATATATCGGAGATTTCTTAGGATATAAGAAAAAAGTAGCCAAAGTAACCCGCATTTACGGTACTTAGAATAAAATATGAGAAAGTCTAGTTTGACAAAAGATTCCACATTTGTTTTCCGATCGAATTGATTGTCTCTCTAAAACTTTAAAAATTGTATAAAAACTATTAAAAAACGAAAACATGTTAAAAAGTGTTATTCATAAAAAAAAATAAATAAAATAAAAAAAATAAAAATAAGTAAAAATAACTAAAAAAAAATAATAATGTGGATATCAACTCCACAATTGACCACTAAAAAAGAACCTCAGTAAAAGAAAGAAAGGTACCTAAGAAAAAATCGCAAGAAAGAAAACAAAAGTACTAAGGTGATAAGTCAGAAGATTCGATTTTAAGCTAATTTGGTGCTACGCAGGTATGAATAACATCGCTTCTAATTGCATTTAGAAACATAGAGTAACATTAGAATTCAAATACAAAAAGATAATATTTTCTTAGCACAGTTATTTTCTCGTTTATGTTAATTGTAGGGGAATGTCGTCAGGGTTGGCCCGTTGTTTAGGTCGGCCCATTGCGATTTCACATTGTTAACTACGATAATTTATCTCAATTCACAAGCGGATCACTTCTGCTGATAACAACAAAAGTTTTCATGTTATTATTACTTGAAGCTTGGATGGAAAATACAATCCCATAAGGTGTTCAGTTTTGGCGTAGCTCTATGCGAAAATGACGCTTGTCGTCAAGGTCGGCCCACTTGTGCTGTCAGGGTTGGACCACCAAGAAAAGACACCAGTAGCGTAGAATCTGTTTGTTCATTGTTATTTTTTAACTATAGCTCAGAACAAACGAACGACCGATCGGGGCAACGCAGATTTGGCAAATGTCGTTCGCGCCATAAGAGCCGTCTTGTCGGAGAAGAATTCAGTTAGAGCGTTCAATACTATAACGTGCTATATTTACCTACATTTTTATAATATTATGAAGAAATAAATAAAGAAAATAATAAAATTGCAACTAACTAATTTCTCCAGGTCAATTACAATCATTTCAGCGTGTTTTTCGATGATTTTCACCGACGGGCCAACCTAGACAATACGGGCCGACCTTTACAGAATTTTTGTTTTTTTTTTCTTAACGCCGGAAATTCTTTTATTTTGTACCCAATCATTCTGCAATTAAAAAAAGTGTTCCTTTTTTAAAGATCTTTCATACGGTATGCATATATTGGCCAAATTCATTTTTAAACAAAAGTTGTGAGCAATAGTCAAAACTATGGCCAACCCTGACGATTGTCCCCTATAAATTATTATTGTGATTATTAAAAATTTTATCATGGATCTCAATAACGCGCCCGCTAATTACAAGCCACCTGCAGGAGACCATATTCCACGAGTGGTTAATGCTGCTTAAATAAAAGTCTGGTTCGGTAAATTGGAATCATAATTCCTTCTTGCAAACAAGGTTCGGGAACAGACAAAATGTAATTCTCTTGATTCGGTCGTAGACTGTGAAGTTATTAAATAAGTAATCGACGCCATCACAATGCTAACAAAACAAATCTGGCAGCTTGGCATTCATTTCAACTTTTAGGACGAGTTCAGATTACTAACCAATCCAACCAAAAATGTTCGATAAGTTTTATAAACAACTAATGAGTTTTATGCAATATTGTTTAACTTAAGCACTACATAAATACAAAATATCATTTTATAAATCGAAGTATTTACTTAGTAGGCATTTTGTATAACGAAAATCTTCAGTCACTTAGATAATAGAAGTAGAGGATACGACATTAGCCGATTTAGCTGACCCAAATTTCCTGATGTGTTAGTGTGTTCACTTAAGTAGTTGTAATTTCAGTGCAGGCTGAAATATCCATGTGGTGAAAAGTAGGGGTATACATAAAGGCGCGAAAACGTGAGCTATAGCCCCTCCAAAAATATTTTTTAGACTACACCACTGATTTGAGCCCCATAACAGCTGATAGCCGATGACATTTTGTTCCCATTTACCCCATAGCAGGCTGATAACCGATGACATTTGGTTCCCATTTTCCAGTGCCGTGTGGCGATCCACTATCCCACTATGACACATCGATCTAAGTAAGCCAATAAAAACTATTTTATTCTTTTTTTTTTAATCATCTCTGCTCTGGAAAATTTTGATTATTAATTTTTGTTTAGTAAAAAAAAAAAGGAGTTTTTAGTAAAACCAACCTGTAAAAATTATAAAAATTAAATGTTAATAAATATCATAAAATAAATTTTATTATAAAAAAGAATCAATTAAACATTAAAAATAATAATAAATATAAAATATATATAGCATTAACAGCTATAACTGGTGACCCCGAAAAAAGAAACCGCAGTCTAGCAGAGCCCATTCAAGAACAAAATCAAGAACAAGCCGCTACAAGATTTCAACACTACCTATCAATTTTTGGCGACTTAAGGCCAATTCAGCGACTCAAAGCTGTAATGTATCTAATTTCCAACTCCCGGCGCTTCAAAGCCGCAACTCCCGGCGCTACAAAGCCGTAATTATTTCAACAACGGACTTATACATCGTCCCGCACACATCAACCATTAGGACCAATTAACAACAAGCCATCAACCGCAACAGTAACAAACCATTCAAACAACCAATCAACAATCAACATCATTCCAACTCATCTCAACTTTAAACCACGCAAACATCTTTCAACCTCATCAAGCAACCAATCAACAATCAACATCATTCCAACTCATCTCAACTTTAAACCACGCAAACATCTTTCAACCACATCAAGCAACCAATCAACAATCAGCATCATTCCAACGTTTTTCAACCTTCAACCACTTCAACACAACTTCCTTCTTCATCTCTTTTGATCGCGTTCAAATCACGATCACTGGGAGAAGAATAATGTGGTGCTACAACTTATCTAACATTACAACTTATCTATTACAACCTATTATATCGTTAACACTGGAAGGGGGGTAATGTGGCGATCCACTATCCCACTATGACACATCGATCTAAGTAAGCCAATAAAAAATATTTTATTCTTTTTTTTTTAATCATCTCTGCTCTGGAAAATTTTGATTATTAATTTTTGTTTAGTAAAAAAAAAAAGGAGTTTTTAGTAAAACCAACCTGTAAAAATTATAAAAATTAAATGTTAATAAATATCATAAAATAAATTTTATTATAAAAAAGAATCAATTAAACATTAAAAATAATAATAAATATAAAATATATATAGCATAAGCAGCTATAGCCGTTTCGCTCTCTCTAATGTAGTAAAACATTTCCCCTTCGTATTTTTGGAAGGAGAAATCTTGTCGCTCACGTACAGGGCTTTTACACGTTGTGGCGTATCCTGTACTTTATGATCTAAGTTCTGTCAGTAGGCATTTTGTACCTATAAGAAAAATAATAAGGTACTTTGTAAGAGGAAGGAAATGTGAAGTCAATTGAAGATTTTGTTCAAATATTCCAAAACCAAATATGGCGATACTTTGTTTTCATTTAATGGTTAGTAATCTGAACTCGCCTTAAAAGTTTAAATTAACGCCAAGCTTCCAGATTTATTTGTTATCATTGTGATGGCTTCGTGAGTATCGGGAGTGAGTAAATTAAATGTAAAAAAGTGATAAAAAATAGACTGCGTAGTGATTTTATTAGGGAGATTTGGAAAGCAGTTTACAGTATCCAGTGATGAAATTGTGCAGATAAAAAACGGAGAAGGTTGCAATTTGGGTTAGGTTCAAGTTACATTCCGAAAATTTTAATGTTAATTATCCCGAAAAGTATTGTTTTCTGTGGAAAAAATGTTTGAATATTCTACCTTCCTGTACAATTTCATCCATATCCGGCACGGAAAGATATTCATATTGTAAACCTAAGCCAAGCCCTCATCCAACCAAACCATACACACATCTAAAAAAAACTCTTGTTTTTCGGTTGACAGCCAGAGAAATGCCTTCAAAGGCAGATTATGCAAGCCATTCATGAGAAAGGACATATCAATTCCAGGAAAATAATTATTGCCGCCCAAGACGAATATTTTATTACGAACCTACAGAAAAAGGCTGAAGATATTATAGCTAATGGCGTATCTTGTTTCTTAGCTAAAAGAAAGACCGGCAAACAAGAAGGGTTTCTGAAGCCAATCGAAAAGGGCGAACGACCGTTACAAACTTTTCATCTTGATCGCCTTGGTCCTTTACTGTCTACAGGGAAAAACTACAAATATCTATTGGTAATCGTAGACGGATTTACCAAGTTAACGTGGATATTCCCAGTAAATTCCACTACGGCAGATGAAGTAGTCCAGAAGATATCCTTATTGAGCGAAACTTTTGGTAATCCTAGAAGAGTGGTAACAGACAGAATGTATTGAAAGATTATTATGAAGAACAAATCATCGACCACATCCTTATAACAACTGGTGGTAGTGTGTCCCGCGGAAATGGGCAAGTAGAAAGGATTAACCAGACTATTATTAATGTGCTTTTAAAGATGTGCATTGATGACCCTCAGAAGTGGTAGAAACATGTAGCGCGCCTGCAGAGAATTATTAATTCCACAAAGACGAGAGCAAATAAAACGACACCGTTTGAATTAATGATAGGTGTACTAATGCACAGCCGTGAAGACCAGAAGCTACGAGAATTTATCCAAGAAGAAATAGTGCAGAATTTCGGGGAAAATAGAAAAGATATGCGAGCAGAAGCAGCCAAATTGAATTAATTCAAGTAGAAAATGTCAAAGGATTCAAAAAGAAGAGAAAGGTCACCCACCCGCCGTAGGAGAATTTGTCGCCATTAAACGCACCCAATTCGGAACAGGACTCAAATACCGCCGTAAATATCGAAGTGAAGCCGGTACTGAGAAAAGATCGTTATGCGGTTTCGAAGGCTGGCAACCATGAGGGACTTGTCGTGACCACATCCTCTGAAGACTTCATGAAGCCATGGGCAAGCCTGGAAGATGACGAACTATCATCTGGTCAGGTGAATCTCAGGATGGCCGAATGTAGGCCCATTCCCTGAAAAAAAAGCAATTATTTAGGATGCACTATTTTAAGTACACCGTAACTTACTACCGTAGCACGTACCAAAAATCTCGATGCAGTTTAGTCAGTCAGGCAGTCTCAGTTTAGTTGTCGTCCGCTGCAGGCAATGTAGATCCGTGTGCTAGACTGTGTAAAGTAAAGCAAAGTTTAGTTAAGCTGAACTGTTAGGCAGAAGTGAAGCTATGAATTTACCTTGTACATATTATCGCGATTCTGTTTCCTGAAATGAAGCAAAGTTTATTGTAATATTAGAAGTAGTATAAATCGAGTGTTTAATTAACTTACCTTGACGCTATAATTATAATACATAATTATATTTGTATTTACTTTAGTCTACATGGAAAGAATTTTTTTATTTTTTGTTATTTTTTACTGGCTGCACCGCAAAGTCTTAGATCACCGCAAAGTCTTAGATTTTCGTTTATTTCACAATTCTATAATAATATCATCAGGTTTCAACTTGTTAACCAAAGTTTGAAAATACAACAAACATATCACACCCATCTATATACATTTCAATATATGTATTTATTCACAGTCCGATTTTCTAACCTCATTTAGGTACTTATTGGCCGCTTTTGTAGAATTGTTTCACAAAAATTAAGAACTGGCCGACGACAGTGAGGATGCAAAAAGAGCACGGGAATATTATTCGGTCTAGTAATCAGAAACTAATCTAGTGACTGATAAAAGGTCCTATAGGCCGACCACTCGCTGACGTGTTTTATAAATAATCATATTTTTTTACCGAACATTACTGAAAATCAGATTTTAACTTTCATTATTTCTATTAAATATAAGTAAAAAAACAAAAAACTGTTTTAATAACTTTTCTTATAAAAGCTAAAATGCTGCTATTATTCGTCCTTAATGGGAAGAATTCCTTCAATAACTTCAAAACAGTAAACTGCGCATTCATTATACTATATCATAATTATTAAATCAGTTCTTTGTTCGCGAGACAAAACTTGAACCGCGATGCGGAAGTTCCACATCCATATCATTGCAATCATGTCAACTACTAAGTAATAATTGATTCGTATACATTTTTTTTTTCATTTTACCAGCTTTCTTCATTTAACTTCAGATAGTTTTTAGTGATTGTTTTATTATAGCCAACCTCAAAAGGAAAGAGTATTGTTACAAAATTTACGTTTGCTATAACGTACACTTGAAATTTTAATCAAGTAGTAATAAGGATCGGCGTTCGATCCGCACGATAGTGGCGTATGTGGCAGAAGCACTGGCTAATAGCCACACTGACGAAATCTAGCCAGATTGAAAGGCCGACCTTTTTGAAGTGAAACTTCTAATGCGACTTCCAACAAGGTTGCGTTAAACGTTTAACGCTACCATGGAGGGGGTATGAAAGCACTGTTGTGTTAAACCATAGGCAAATAAAAATATAGATAACCCACTTCGAACAAGCAAAACACGATCAAAAATTCTGAGAGCTCCACAGCGATGCCTCCACATGTGCGATGGCATCCGACGAGTTCGGCGAAAGAGAAGTCGCATTTGTTCGGCGCGCGATGCTTTTCTTGTGGGCATGCGATGCTGTGCACGGCGAATACCGAGAAAGGAGCAGAAAAGCAAGGCAACTGAGTGTGCGTACGATTGCATCAAAGCTTGCTGCGGCGGCGCTGGCCCTGCGATGGGCTTGTTTACTTCGCTGCTGTTCTGCGCAAGGGGCTTGTGGGTTTGTTCTACCGTGAAGCGCGAGGGGATTGAATTTTTCTAGGAATCCTCGGAGTTGCGGGCTCTGCTCAATCAAGGAATGAAATGCCCACGGGCAGAAGGCATATAGTACAGTCAATCTGTCGAAAAAAACATCGTTTCACGGAAATAGCTGCCTGCGCGGTGAACCTTGTTTTATTCGATGACAAATGACGTCACTAGGATACCTTATCGATGGGCACGTTCAACTCGTAGCAGTTTTTTGAAAAAAGTTACAGACCTCTGCTTACCACCCACAATCAAACGGGGCACTAGAAAGAGCACATAGACCCCTTATAGAATATTTACGGACTATCATAGATGATAATTCAAAAATCTGGGATAAGTATTTGAGGATCGCCGCATTTGTATACAACAACAGTATACACGAGGGTACCAAACTCACCCCAATGGACTGCCTATACGGCTTCACGGCGGATGTCCCTTCAAATTTAAAAAGGGAACCCGAAACCCTTTATAACAGCGAGAGCTACTACCACAAGCTCCGATACAAGCTACAAAAATCATACGCGACAGCACGAAAAAATATTTTGGCTAGCAAAAATAAGTCGAAAGAATATTACGACAAGAATTCCAGACCTGTGTCATTCCATGTGGGGGACAAAGTCCTCCTGAAAAGCGAAAGTAGAAAGCATAAGCTTTCAGAAATATGGGAAGGACCGTATGTAATAACGGCAATCCCGTCCGAAGTAAACTCGGAAGTAAAAATAGGGAAACGTACAAAAATAATCCATAATAACCGCCTTAAGCGATATTATGACTAAGAAAAAGTTTCCCGGGCTAACTTCATTTCTCTCAAAGTGAAAAAAAAAAACTGTTTTCGAACAATTTTTTCTCCCCTCTTCTCTCTTCTCTTCACGAAATTATTGGACCTACTATATAGACGTAATATCAGTCAAAAATAATAATAAATAAAGACATTTTAAAAAAAAAAAAAAAGAAGAAAGAAAACATTTTTAACAATTCGAAAATTTTTTATTATGAAAAAAAAAAAAAAAAACTACATATAGTACATTATGCCCATTATACATATTATCTACGCCCTGCGTCGCCAGGCCAACTCCTCGTCCCAGTCCTCGTCGCAATGGACCTCCTCCTGTGCCGCAGGCTGCTGAGGAAGAGGATGATCCCAGGGGGCCAGGGCAGCACCCCAATCGAACGGCCGCACAACTAGGCGCTCAACAAGGTTAACCTCCCCACCTATATATATAAAAAAAAAAAAGATTAATTATATATATAATATATACATATAGGAAAGCAGAGAAATGTTTAATTGAAAAAAAAAAAAAAAAAATTGTTTTTGCTCACCTTCGAAGCGGAATCTGCTGTCCGCAGGAACCGCATGGAAGTACGCCAGTACCCCACCCGTGGGAAGCGGTCCGTCCACACACAGAACCGCTCCCCATAGGGTCCATCCCACATCAAACGGGGTGGGAGCACTCGCCGAGGATAGACACGGGTCACCACAATCGCGGTGACCTCGAAGTCCTGGTATACTTGTCGAGTAAAAGCACTCACGGTCAAAACGAACATTTTCGCCACGAAAAACCAACACGAAATGAAAATGCACTACAAGATACTTACCACGAAAACTCGCTAAAATATTTTTTTCTTCAATCAAAAATGCAACCTAGGAAATTACACACAAAAATCAACATACACAGCACCCATTCAAAAAAAAAAGGAGGGAAAGAGGGAAGACGCTTAAATCGCATAAACCTATAAAATCAATTACTACAGCATTTGTTTATCAAAAAAAAAAATGCATGAACATACATGAAGGTGCATTCACCTCGTCAACCGAAAATTTTCGTCAGCTAGCAGTACCCTCTTAGGTAATATGATACTAACAAACTCGATAACCTTGGCCCCGTAAATAGTTAAGATAGGTCAGGAACATTAGCAAGCAAAGCAAATATACTAAAAACATTAGATATTTTAGTTACATTTTTTTTTTGTTTCCTTTTATATCATTTTGTATAAAAAATAAGGGTAATTTTCTAGATAAGGTCCCCACCCCCGGAGGGGGTGGGGCGGGGGTGGGGGTGATTCAGGGGGGTGTCCACATCACCCCCCCATAAAAATTTCGCGGCGGTCACTCCATAAAAAAAAGTTATAGCCCCATAAAAAAAAAATTTAACCCCATAAAAATAGAGGTTTGATAAGGCCCCCAATCCCAGAGAGGATGCCTCGGGTGTGGAGGTGATTCAGGGGGGTGTGCACAGCACCCTCCAACAAAAATATCACGGCGAGCACCCCATAAAAAACGTTAAAGCCCCATAATAAAAAGTAATAACCCCATAAAAAAAGTGGTTTTTGCGATATATGTAAGAACGAAAAATTTTAGCTTATTTACCGATTACTATCTCCGAGGACACACGGTTCCTCAATTTTTAGCCCCCCTCCCCTTACCTACCCCACCCACTCTCATCATATTACACAAAATACATGACATAACCAATGTACATATGTGCAAGTGAATATATGTGGAGCGCATACTTATATGTATGTATTATATGTGTGTGTGTGCGTGAACTTATGTATGAATTTGAATATACATGCACATTGGTACATACACAGACAGGCTACACACACATACAAACGCGCGCGCGTTTGTATGTGTGTGTAGCCTGTCTGTGTATGTACCAATGTGCATGTATATTCAAATTCATACATAATTTCACGCACACACACACATATAATACATACATATAAGTATGCGCTCCACATATATTCACTTCCGCATGCATTGATTAGTGCATGTATGCTTGCACACATGCATTCTTGGACGGTATGAGTACTCCGGCCCGGAGTTACTGGTGAGTCGGCATTTATTCCTTATATTATATTTGTAATAATATGAGAGGGGTTAGAGTAGGTGGGGGGGAGGGGGGCCTAAAAATTTAGGAGCCGTGTATTCTCAAAGATACTAATCGGAAAATAAGCGAAAACGTTTCGTTATTATATCGCAAAAATCCCTATTTTTATGGGGTTATCACTTTTTTTTATGGGGCTATAACTTTTTTTTAAGGGGTTGCCGCCTCGAAATTTTTGTAGGGGGAGTGTTGTGGACACCTCTTGAATCAAGCCCACCCCTGACCCACCCCCTACGGGGGTGGGGCCCTTATCAAATCCCAATTTTGATGAGGCTATAATTTTTGTTTATGGGGCTATAACTTTTTTTTATGGGGTGACCGCCGGGAAATTTTTATGGGGGGGTGATATGGACACCCCCCTGAATAACCCCCACCCCCGCCCCACCCCCTCCGAGGGTGGGGACCTTATCTAGAAAATTACCAAAATAAGAATTTCTCATTTTTAGTAAAAGAAGTACATGCTTAATTCATCTATGTGGTTTTATAATCAGGCTAGCAGAGGAACAGTTCTATAAGTAACCTAAGTTTTTGGGCAAAGTAAATATATTAATAAAGGTTCCTTCTATATCGCATAAGATAAGAAAAGCCAACACAAAAAAAAAAAAAATCTATTAATTTTTATCATACTAACATATCTTGTAAGAATAACCGAGGGTACGGAAGATTTACAAAAAAAAAAAAAAAAAGATTATAAAACTAATATGTATAGTAATATAATGTGATACTTGAATATAGAAGCATTGTAATATTAGGTTAAGCAATTCTGTGACGGTCTCGCAACTCCCTCTACGACATTCAAAAATTTTTTTTTAATCATTATTAATATATATAAAATTTTTTTTCAATATAATCAACACCCCGAGAATTATTCCTCTTCAAAGAATAATTCTCTTTTTCAAAGGGGGAAGGAATGTTGTGTACCGAAATTCCGGTACATAGGCCTTAATATAACATCCCGGCCAAAACACGATCAGCCGAACCTAGAAAGCGCAAAAGTACTTAAGTACTTTACAAAGATACTTAAGTGCGCGCGCCTAGCAAGCACTTTTACGCTCGCTAGAGTCAGATTGCATATTTGCCGGCGGCAAAAGGTAAACAAACAGAACAGCGTCTGACGACACATGCTAATGGGCACACACGGTACGGCACGGCGGCCAAGGCCATGCCGGCCCGTTGCAATTTCGGCCCGTGCCTAATTTATGCAATTGACCGATGTGCTTCCCATATGATGAAATGCGAGTTATGCACTTCTTATCTGTGCCATGACCGAGTTCTGCCTATCGCAACTAGGTAGGCCTTCCCCAACATATGAGTACAGTAAGTAAATAACTAATTATTTACTGAACTCATCGAAAGCAGCGATTGGTGGAAGAAGATTAACGATCGTGAAGCATGAGGAAGGGATGATAATATAATAATAGACTCCCATACCTTCGAGGGTGAGAGAGTTTGGAGTCAGAGTTCGGAATTAGTTTATTGGAGTTAGTGATCAATAAAATCGGAGCTAAGAAATTAAGTTAATAACTAACAAGTCGGCCGTGACAGTAAAAGCCGCGAATATATCTAAAGGGAGCTGCGAGTCCGGTTAATGTCGTGTAAATTCGAGTTAACGCTTGTGCATTATCCGAAGAAATACATATTATAGAAGCGATTCGTGCAGTGTCTTAATCCCCGTCTACACACCTATAGGGAGTAAAGCGCTACCGCTGCTCCCCAACATCTACCAAAGGAGTTAAGCATCTCTGCTGCTCCTACAGTCCGTGACCAGAAGGAACCCTGTTGACCCCGGAGCATCACTCACAATAAAGATCTATCCCCCAACTACCGGGAATAGATCTGGATTATAAGTCCCCGCAGGGACATATATAACACAATCTACATTTTTTGTCATTGGAGCAATGCTGTACAACAAAAAATGCACACAGTAGATGGCGCCAAAGTCTCAAAAAAAGGGTTTTTCCACTTTTTCGTCCTCGAAATATTATTTTAACGCAAAAACGTAAATGCAAAAGTTATTCCTTACATTATTATCAACAACTTTTATTTAAACAATTTTTTCATATGACTTACGGTTTTGAAGTTACAGTGCAATATAGCGCTGCGTATACAGCACCGTGCTGTTAACGGTACTTTCGTCGGTCCTACTGTGACTTTCTCCAGCGGCTTTGGCATAGTTCTAACAAAAGGGACTATTCGACCATCTGCCCTATTCACTAAGGACCGTACGTCGTACATTTTTCAGTTGTAGTTTCGGAGAGCAAAGACAGCAAAACTTAGCTCTCTAAAAATGAGTGAGAATGTGTATCATTAAATTGGAGCAAATTTAAAATTAAATATAGCGAAATGTAAACACAAGATACAAGTAAATACAAGTACGCTTAGAAAAATTTTAAACAAATAAAAAATTCTGACTATTGTAATTAAAAAGTATTGTTTATAAAAAAGTTTGCATAAAAAAAATTTAATAATTTTATCAATTGATTTTTTGGATAATCACTAATACGATAAGAGACAATAAGCTATATAAATCAAAGAAATGTAATACTTCTCACTATTTGACAAGTCCATTTTGAGGTTATATGGTAATAATGATACTAATAATAACAATATTACTGTTTTTTACATGAAAAATAAAATATTTCTCTTGTTTGTATGAAAAATCATGATTCCATAACTATTTGTAAAGAATAATTTATACCAACATTTTGTACAGTAGTCCTAACAATTGATAATTGCATGTCAATACCTGAATAGAATTGTTAACATAATATAAATAAAAAAAAAACAATTAAATCTTCATTAAAACGTGCACCTCCGATGTGCACTCATTGCGTGCAACCGTATTATTGGATTTTTTATACTTTTGTAAACTGCAGCTTTGAAACGGTAACTCAAATTGTTTAAATAAAAGTTGTTGATAATAATGTAAGGAACAACTTTTGCATTTACGTTTTTGCGTTAAAATAATATTTCAAGGACGAAAAAGTGGAAAAAACCTTTTTTTGAGACATTGGCGCCACCTATTGTGACTGGGGAGAAAGCTGAAAATGAAACGCTCTGGGTTGTCTCTTAATGACTGACGCTTTATTGCTTTAAATTACTACCTTTTATAACAAACTTATTGACTACTTAATCAATTATTAATTAGGTTATCGCAGTCAGCAGCCCCGCGTATGAAGGTGCACAAAATGTGCATGGGTTGCTGAACGCTGACGACTGCTGGGGCAACTGAACTATCAATTGCTGACACAGCTTGTGAAGTTCGTTGTACTTCTTGTACATCCTGCCGGCGGGAGGAGAAGAAGCAGAAGTATGTAGATGGTTAAATATGAAGCTCTGAAGAAGGAAGTCTCCAAGTCCGTTGTTGTTGCTCTGCTGTTGCTCTATTAGCTGCTTGCATATGCGATGACCAATATTTACAGGTGATAAATACGCCTGCTGATACTACCGCTGCAACTATCAGGTAGTTGACGGTGTAATGGTGGATGTCGTGCGTTGTAAGTCCCGCTGGTAGTTTTTCCTTTTGCTGTAGTTCTGATATAGTTTTCCTTATATCAGAGTAAGCATGTTGGTCATACTGCCAATGTTGTTCTGGTGGTATGGGCTTGGTCTCCTCCTCATTAGTATTTTGTGTCAATATCTGACTGATATCGACAGTAGGGATGAAAGACGAATTGAGTTGCGTTGTATATAGTCCATGAGCTGCGATGGTCATGGATTCCTGCTTGAGCTCGCAATCCGGTTCAAGCTTCAGGATACCTTCTCCCTTGATAGTTTTCGGAATGACTGTAGTTCCGCACACTATGTTGAATGTGTACTCCTTGTCCATTACGTAGAGCCAAGAATTAGCTGCTCTTAACTGAATCCAGATTTTAGACGGCTTGATATTCTGCGTCATGCAGTCTGATGCACTGCCTTTAATGTGTCTGAGCAGATCCATTTCGCATCGCCCCTTTCGAGAGTTGGTGTTATACATTGGATGAGTTCGCTGGCACAAGTATTGATCATCCTCAAAATGAATGCAATTGTCTAGTTCAGCCTGAGACAATGGGTAATAGTTCTCTCGGTGAAGGTCCACTATTAAATATGGTGCTTCTGGTTTTATAAATGTTAAGTGGTCCTTGTAAGGTGTTGGCACTGGCACTAGATGAAATATCTGAAATCTCTCATTCTGCAGCAGAGGTAATTTTATTTGGAATAAAATCCTTGTATCCGTTACTCGGACTGCAGCTGTCATTAGGCGATACAGACTTAAAATCTGATTTTGTCCTATCTCTGGTGGTGTGAGTCTATGAGGAATGTTTTCCCTGATGAGATTCAGCTGTGTTTTTAATTGGGACGGTGTAATTAGGAGTGGATTTATTCGTTCATGATGTAAGTCGGTTAGCACATCCACTAAGGCTCTTTGAATTCCTTCATAGTTATAAATCGCAAGTGTTGTATGGGCGATTAGTGAATTCAGAGTTTGCTCCTTTCCTTGAGCGGTACCCTTTTGTTGGACCTCACGGAGTAAGTCGGTAATGTGGCCTTGAATGATCTGGAATTGGGCTTGAATAGCCTCTTCACTTCTCTTCATAATATTTGTTGTCACATCCATTACTGTTGTTTGATTCTTGATAAGTTGGAGGAGATGCTCTTCGTTTTTATTTATATCGTTCAATTTTCCGTCTAATTCCTTAGCGTAGTCATCGTCTAGGACTCCGAATAAATAATTTGCGGCCTTCCCTACAATGTTAAGCGGGGATCTGCGTTGTCTGGGCTCATCTTGTATGGAGCTTCCCTGTCTACGAATGAGGCTGTTAGATTCTTCTAGCCGAAGTAAATGACGGTTGAATTGCTCGTGCGTTGCAATACAATAATTTTTTCTTACAATGGTACTGTTACATAATCTTCCCATCTCCTCGATGCAATTCCTTAGTCCTTGGAATTCCTTCCAATAGTATTGAAGATCATAATACACTAATATATTCCATTTGCTTGCTATCAGATGTGCTCTTCCTAGCTCCTCAAAATATATTCCAGGATGATTTTGAAATGGAATTGTGTCGACGTAGGGTTTCGCATATGCTTGTGATAACAGTAATGTCATTACAAGGAGAGATGCCGTATTCCCTGGACTTGAGTGTCTAGGTACAGATTTATTCGGATCTTCGCGTTCCTCCTCCTTCTCTGGTTGTAAGGTTCTAGTAGCCTGTCGAGGTTGTATGAGGGTGCTATAGCTCATAACTCTATTTATTTTGTTACGCTGCCTGAGTGTTCTTGCCTGAACTTTTACTTCGGTGTTCTCTTCTTTCTTTTGTTTAATGTCTTCTTGAGTTGATTCTTCCTGTGGTTCGCTAACAGGTAAGACACAAATCTTGGTCAATGGTCTTTTTAATAGTTTATTTCGAGTTCGAATTGTTACAACTCTTATCAACCCATCGTTCCCCGGATGGACCTCTTCAATCCGTCCGAGTGACCATTGTGCTGGAGGAAGTGCCTCATCTTTTACCAGAACTAAGTCGTGCACTTTTATATTGTTCCTTGCTGATGTCCATTTTGGTCTGCACTGGAGGCGATGGAGATATTCGCTAGACCATTTTTTCCAGAATTGCTGCTGAAGTTGCTCAAGTAATCTCCATCTTGATTGGATGTTGGTATCAATTCCAACGTCCATCCCTGGGGGGGCCAGAAGTGAGCTCCCGATCAGGAAATGGCCTGGCGTTAGTGCACCTAAATCCCTGGGATCTTCAGTCATAGGACAGAGAGGCTTTGAATTTAAGCAAGCTTCGATGCTTACTAACACCGTTGTTAACTCTTCAAATGTAAGGATTGTCTTGCCGAGTGTTCTCTTGAGATGATGTTTCATTGATTTGACTCCTGCCTCCCACATTCCTCCGAAATGTGGAGCCGCTGGAGGTATGAAACTCCATTCAGTTTCGTAGCTTCGCATTTCTTCCAGTAGCTGATTCTGGTAATGTTTTTTAAACTCCGATGTTGTTTTTTCCAAAATTTTGCTGGCTAACTGAAAGTTTGTTGCATTATCGCTGTATATTCTGCGTGGGATACCCCGTCTGCCAATGAAGCGTTTATATGCTGCTATGAAGGCATTCGCGCTTAAATCGCCGACGACTTCCAGGTGTATTGCCTTTGTTGCTAGGCAAATGAAAACTGCGATATATCCCTTGTAACTCCTTATTCCTCTTCCCTTTGCTGTTTTTATTGATATGGGCCCTGCATAGTCTACGCCTGTATTTGTGAAGGCGCGAGTTAACTTTAACCGAGGTTTTGGCAGATTTCCCATTAGCTGTTCCTGAGCCCTGGCGTTGTACCTTGCGCATATTATGCAGTTTCGAATTTGTTGCTTAACTGCACTGTAGCCCTTTATGATCCAGTATTTGTTTCTGGTATGAGCTAGGGTCAGATTTGCTCCACCATGCATTGTTCTCTTGTGGCCTTCGTCAATTACAAGTTTACTAAAATGGCTTTTATATGGCAATATGATTGGATGCTTTTGCTCGTAGCTTAGCTCAGAATTTTCTAAACGGCCGCCAACTCTGATGAGTTTCTCTTCATCTAGAAATGGGTTAAAGCTAAGAAGATAACTTCTCGAGCTTATCGAATGGCCTTTACTTAGAGCTGAGAATTCGTCAGGAAATTCTCTTGCCTGTATATTTCTCAGTATTATGTTTGTCGCGCGCTGAGTTTCGGTGATGTGTAGCAGGCCGGAAATCCTTTTCCCTCGAGCCTTCTCAGCGAACCTCAGGCAATATGCAATAACATTAATGCATTTCTGTAACGTGGAGAAGCGATCGATAGTATCCAGAACAACATTTTCGCTTACTACTGTATTCAACGAAAAAGCTGTCCTTTTCCTTTCTTCTTGTGTTGCAGATATTGACCGTTTTTCGAAGGTAAGATTGCTGTTTCTTAACCATTCCATTCCACCATAGAGAATTACCAACAAGTGCTGCCGGAGCTATTCCTCTTGATGCGCAGTCTGCTGGGTTTTCCTTAGATTTTACGTGGTGCCAATCGTTATATGGTAGAACAGTTTGTATCTTTGCTATTCGATGAGCCACGAATGTTTTGTATTTGCTCGGATTTCCATTAAGCCATGCGAGCACAATTTCGGAGTCCGTCCAAGCGTATTTTCTGGCACGGGGAATCTCCATCACTTCAGCTACCTTCTGCATTAATTTTGTTAAAAGGAGAGCTGCACAGAGTTCAAGACGAGGTATTGAAGTCTTCTTGCGATTGGGCGCAACCTTGGTCTTGGCTGTAATTAAATTGACATTGATATTACCGCAGCTATCGTAAGTTCTCAGATAGATTACGGCTGCATACGCTTTTTCTGATGCATCGCTAAAGCCATGTAGCTCGCATGGGCTCGAGTTCGTTTTTAACCCAACCCAGCGAGGAATAGTGATTTCTTCTAGGCAAGAAAGTTCGTTCTTGTAATGTTGCCACCTAGTAGCTAGTTCGCTAGGTAGTTTATCATCCCACTCTAAGCCAAGTTGCCATAATTCTTGAAACATCAGCTTAGCTCTTATCACTGTGGGTGCGAGCCATCCAATTGGATCGAATAGCTTTGATGCTTCAGAGAGTAATGATCTTTTTGTCGCAACAGTTGAGCTGGGAATATTAACCTTAAAGACAAAGTTGTCTTTATGAGGGTTCCAGTGCAAGCCAAGTGTTTTGATGGAATCACTAAGCTTGATTTCATTTGGTTCTAGCTCCCTCTTCTCCGACGGTATATTCAGTAATATCTTGCTGTGATTACTGCACCATTTTGTGAGCTTGAGACCTGCTTCACTTAATAATTCCATTGTTTCATGTGCGGCTAGCTGTGCTTCCTCAATGCTGTTTGCTCCTGATAATAAGTCGTCCATATAGAAACTCCTTATTACAGTCTCCGCTCCTTTCTGATATTTTTCTCTTTGATGTTCAGCTAGATGATGCATAGTTTTGACTGCTAAGAATGGCGCCGGCCTTGTGCCGTAGGTTACCGTAGTGAGTTGGTACTCTCTTATTGGCTCATTTTCGGAGAAGCGCCATAATATTTTCTGGAAAACTTGGTCGGCTTCATGTATCCACATCTGCCTAAACATCTTCTCGATATCTGCCTTATAAACGAATTTGTATTTTCGCCATTGTAGCAATATATCGTATAAATCTGCTTGCAGCTGTGGCCCTGTGCAAAGCATCGAGTTAAGACTTGCACCGCTGCTAGTCTTTGCAGAAGCGTCAAAAACTACTCTTAGTTTAGTAGTTTTACTGGCTTCCTTGAAAACGGCGTGATGCGGTAAGAAGCAGTGCGGCTTGTTCTCGGAAGGTTTGTTATCGCATAGCTTCATATGGCCCAGTTCTAAGTATTCTCTCATGAATCGCTTATACTCCCTTTCCAGGTTTTTGTCTTTCCTACATTTCCTTTCCATATGGAATAATCTTGACATTGCCATTTTCTTGCTATCTCCTAGCGCCATTGGATCCGCATTGCTATTAAAGGGTAAGCGGACAATATATCTGCCATGTTCATCTCTTGCCACGGTTTTTTCGAAGTATTCTTCACACTGCTTGTCTTCTTGTGAAACTTCTCGCTGCTCGTTAACTTCCTCCATCTCCCAGAATTTTTTTATTTCGTCCAAATCAATTGTGCTTACCAGACTAGTGATATTTTCGTCTGACCTTGTACCACATTTCCCAGAGATGATCCATCCTAGCCTCGTCTGTTGGGCTATTGGTGCATTTCTTGCACCCTTCAGAACTCCATCTAGTATAATGTCTCCATAGACATCAGCGCCCAGGATTACATTAATTTTGCCTTGTTTTTGATACGCGGGGTCTGCCAAATTGATGTTCTGGAGATGTGGCCATTGTTCGCTGCTGTTAGAGGTTTCTGGGAGAAGGTGGTTTAGTTTGTTTAGAACGAATGCTCTTATCGACATTTCGTAATTTGAATCGAAATGTGGAGATAATTTTACTGTAACATAAGTTGAGACTGGGCTCTTATATTGCGCATTTATCCCAGTTACAGTGACATTCGTTTTTGCGCGTTTGAGACCTAAGCTTTGAGCAGCTCTTTCAGATATAAAAGATGCTTGCGAGCCTTGGTCTATCAAAGCTTTAAGTTTTTGTTGGCTGCCATCCCTTGCTTTGATATTGATAATAGCTGTGGCTAATAGTACTTGGGTAGTATCTTGTAATTTGGCGGAGTTGAGTGTCACAACTTCCGGTGCTTGGGAGCTCTTTCTTGAGTCCTGCGTTTGACGTTGATCGTCATGCAATAATGTATTATGCTTAAGACGACATTTAAGGCATGTGTTTTTGCTCAGACATTTTTCTGAATTATGTCCCTTCCTTAAACAGTTTAAGCAGAGATTATTTTTCCTGGCTGCGTCGATTTTTTGTTTTGCCGTCATATTCTGCTGTTTGGGGCATTTGAACATGCTGTGATTCCAGCACAGAATGCGCATTTCAGTGAGACCGTTGTTTGGTATGTCTGAAGTGGCCTTTGTGGTACAGGTCTTCTTTCGGGGTCTCTCTTCTTTGTATTTTCCATGGACTCCAGAGATTGGAATCTATTTTCTATGAAGGAAAGCAGATCGTCGAAATCAATTACTTCCTTAGGTTCAGTTAAGTGTTGCTCGAAAAGTTTATATGTTTCTTTATCGAGTTTCCTTGTTAAAATATGGCCTAGTAATGGGCCCCAACTACTGATTTCGATGCCTATGCTTTGTATGCCTTGTAAGGCTTCTTTCATTTGATCATGGATCTGTTTAAGGTCTTGCGCTGATTCTCTTGTTAGTGCAGGTTGATTTAAAAGGTTGTCAAGGTGAGAGCTTAGCAGCAACCTCTTATTATTGTACCTGTCACACAAGAGAGTCCAAGCTGCCTCATAATTGCTATCCGAGATCGCTAGATGCTGAATTAGCCTGCTAGGTTCTCCCCTAACATAGCATTTCAGATACTGCATTTTAGCTGCATTGCTAATTTTGCTTTGATTGTGAATCATTTTCGCGTATATGTCATGGAATGATATCCATGATTTATAATTCCCGTCAAATGTTGGGATAGTGATTCTTGGCAATTTAACTCCCCAATCTTGAGAATTACCTTCGGAAACAGTATTCTGCAGTTTGCTTTGTAACATGCAGAGTGCATTTTGTAATTTGCCTTCCGTGAAGGAGTAATAGGCCCAATTGTGCTCTACCTGTTCCGCGTTATTCTCGTGAATAAGAACCTCTTCATGCAGAGAGGTTATTTTTTCCCAGAGGTCTAGGAGTATACGTTGTTTATACTCGCTATATGCTTTGCTGAAACTGCTAGAGGTGCTCTCCTGGATTTCCTTCAGGTGTTGCTCCAGGGCGCTGTATCTCACCTGCAGTCTTTTGTATTGCAGAATGTTTGCCGTGTTTTCAGTCGGCTTGGCTATGTTGATTTTGGGAGCAATCTCGCTTGTTGTTGGGGCTGCTCTGTCCCCGAGCGGAATGCTGAAATTGGCTGCTTCCGGAGTGGCTCTGGTGAGCTCCAATGGTTCCAGGTGTGTACCGCTGGCTACTTTTACCTTGCCTGATGTATCAGACGTGACTCCTGTGGTCACTTTTGGTTCTGGGGATAAGCTGCTTACTGTTGGCTTATTCTTGACTGGGGCTGGCGCCTTAGGTATGGCCCCTGTTGTCACCAATCCCTCAGCTGCTGTTGCTGGTTGGCTCTCGAAAGCTGCCTCCAATGAAGCTGCTGCCTGAAAGCGGAGAGCTTCCGTTGCTGCTGTTATGACCTGTTGATCTTCTTGCAGAAGTTCTTTGGCTGCTTGATATGTCCTCTCTACGTCGCCGAAGAAGTCTTCTTTAAAGTATTCGTGGTCCCTGCTTGCCTCAAGAAGCAGCTCGTCATGTGCGCTAACGAACTGTTCCCAATAAGCTTCTAAGGTTCTGAGATGCCCACTGATGTATGTCTCATTCCTACGGCGTTGTGGACCGTCCTTCTTCATGTTAGCGCAGAATCGGGATATCATCTGGCCTAGTTGCCACTGCGTCTCCAGTTTAGATTCCATGTCTCCAATGGTTGATTTTCTTCTGCTTGGCATTGGCTGTAAATCCTAAGTGTTCCCCCAAAATGATTTATTTGCTTAGCTGAAGACACTGGTTCCTCAGTTAATGTAAATATACAGAGCCTCTGGACACTAAGTTCCAGGGGATGATAATTTTTCCAACTGCGGACACTAAGTTCCACAGTTTATTTGTTGCTGAAGAGTGTACTCTCCACAGTTGCTAGCTCTTCTGAAGACACTTAGTTCAACAGAAAGCGCTCGAAGGACCAGAATGGTTGGGGAGAAAGCTGAAAATGAAACGCTCTGGGTTGTCTCTTAATGACTGACGCTTTATTGCTTTAAATTACTACCTTTTATAACAAACTTATTGACTACTTAATCAATTATTAATTAGGTTATCGCAGTCAGCAGCCCCGCGTATGAAGGTGCACAAAATGTGCATGGGTTGCTGAACGCTGACGACTGCTGGGGCAACTGAACTATCAATTGCTGACACAGCTTGTGAAGTTCGTTGTACTTCTTGTACATATTGTGTGCATTTTTTGTTGTACAGCATTGCTCCAATGACAAAAAATGTAGATTGCAACGTCCTCTACATTTTTTGTTTAAAAAATTTTCCCATAAAATCAATAGCAAACGAGAAAAACGCATTTCAAAATTGTTTTTGACTTTTTTTTGAGTTTTTCAAAAAACTGCTACGAGTTGAACGTGCCCATCGATAAGGTATCCTAGTGACGTCATTTGTCATCGAATAAAACAAGGTTCACCGCGCAGGCAGCTATTTCCGCACTCGATCGACAGATTGACTGTACTAATACGGACAGATTCATAAGTTTGAATTATCTAACGAAATTCAGAAATTCAGAGCCCGCAACTCCGAGGATTCTTAGAAAAATTCAATCCCCTCGCGCTTCACGGTAGAACATTTCCACATTACGAAGTTTCACTTCTTCCGCGCGGAGAGACTCCACGCACTATTTTTTTTTTTGGGCTCGTCTGCCTCGACGGACGAGCCTTAATCCTGAAGACAAGTTCTTTTTTATAGCGAAGGAAAATTGTGCAATTTTATCCGCCAGCCACTTGGCGGGCAAAATTGTAACAGGATTATAAATATATGCATGTACAAGCATGCAGTAACTTTTGCTAAATATCAAGGATAAGTAAAATACATATTTCTTATTAAGGGTATTCATGCAAACGCGTATTGACCTCGTGTTTACGTAAACCGCATAAGTTTACTAGGTTCATAAATGGACTGTCATATGAAAAATCGAATACACAAGTCTCATAAAATGCGGCAATTTCGATGTGTAAACGAGCTAAAAACTTTCCACAAAAGTCAGAGAATAAAAAAATATGTCCAAGGTAAGTCGATTTAAAAAATTGTGCGTTCATGAAATGCTGCGCATAAATATAAGCAAATACGCGATTCATAAACTTATCTTGTTTCATGAATACCCTTATTATATTTTTCATATAATGTATGCGTTTATACATTTTTAC
The DNA here is from genome assembly GCA_951509405.1 of Machimus rusticus. Taxonomy (NCBI): domain Eukaryota; kingdom Metazoa; phylum Arthropoda; class Insecta; order Diptera; family Asilidae; genus Machimus; species Machimus rusticus. The sequence goes on from OX608050.1 coordinate 12,044,068, forward strand.
AAGATTTCCCTTCGTTTATCCTTCACACTTCGAATTTCAATCGGGCGAATATGAGGAATGGCGATAGGTCCTCACGATAGCGGCGTCTGTGGCAAAAATGTCAAACCGTAGGCACATTGAAGAGATCGGCTTAGCTTTCTGTATCGAAACGCCAGCATTTTCTTGAGCTCATCCATCTCGAGGGACTTTGCATGCGATTAAATTGATACTGAGTGCCTTTTAATTTTTAACTTAGATTTGACCTTCTCAAGGTCACGAAAAAATATTAAATAATCATTTTTAACCTAAAATGTTCTGATCTTTTCCAATCCAACGACAAAAATAAGGGTTGTAATTATAAAACATAACCTTGACCTACAAATGACCTTGAAAACTGATCTGTAGGTAAAGGTAATTTTGACAGATAAATGACCCCCATTATTCTTGAAAATTTTTGCCCGAACTATTTTTCTGTAGCTGATGTATTTCAGGAGATATTGAGATGCAAAAATTAAAATGGCCCAGTGTGTACACATGGTGACCGGAAATTGCTCGCTTTCCTCTCGGGAGAGGAAATTGTGACTAGTTTAGAGTAATTTTACCTACACATATACCACTTGGGGGTCGGAAATACACCATTTTCGAGAAAATTTTCTTATTGTACAATATGTACCTACTCCACTCCTAAATTTTAAAATTAAAATAAAAAACTGACATTTTTTGTTGTTGAATATGGATATCTGAGGATACTGAGATGTAATTACAATGCCTTTTACGACAAGTTCCATAAATTGTTTTATGATAATGACACTTCTGTGAAGAATTTTTTTTTTATTTTTTTTTTTATTGTAACACAACATAAAATCTAACAGTAAATTCCATAGTTTTTAGCTTTAGGAAGCCAATATTAATATTATTAATTAGCGAGCTATGAGATCATTGAAAAATTCAGGCAAAAAGTGAGAATATTCGGATTTTTCTAAAAAGAAATACCAAGTAGATTTTTTCGAAAATGGTGCATATCCGACTGCCACATGTTATAAGTTAAATCATTCCTAATTAGTCATAGTTTCTTTACCCGAGAGGAACGCGAGCAACTTCCGGTCATCCCGTATATATAATATACAATATTTGTATATACATACATGCTAATGTTGTGTTGCCTCTGCTTCAGCGAAATTATATACATAGGTACGTAATGAGAAAGCAATTGTGTGAAAGATTGAGAAATAGCACAAAAATAAATCAGAGCAAATATTATTAGTCTCTTTAAACCCAAACCTTAAATATATAATTAATTCGTTCCTAACACACATTAAACATACAATAACCTTACTATCTATTCTACGTCCAGAAGACCTGTGAGGTCGTTTGTTTATTGTTTTTCTTAAACAATAACTTTTCTGAATAGCTAAAAGTTTTCATAGAATTTATTATGCTAATAAAAATCCCTCGCATAATTTTATTTGGCTAAACAAAACAATATTTCCAAAATGTACTGCAACCAGCTCAAGTTCCGCGCCAAAACGCAATTAAGAGGGAGACCTTCATGCGGGCTTTCGACTTTTCCATCGTCGCACTACATGCGCAATTTGCAAAACTAATCCCCTTGAGAGAAGAGGAAAAACATTACAACTCCACAATTCGCCGATAAATGGGTTAAGGGTAATTTTCCTAAATCCGAACAATTTTCATAAACTTTCAAATGACTTTCTTGACCTTATTCAAGCGCCTAGGGCTGAGCTATTTTCCCGCACTGCCTTGCCTTCAATTGAAAGACTTTAGATTAAAATATTCTAGATGCTTTCTTATGTATACGAGTTCTCAACTTTTCATTTGAACTTCTTTAATTAAACACTTGGAAAGTGAAGAATATACATAATTGTGGAATTTTTCAAGATCAACATTTTCAACGGAAATGAGATTTCATTTCAAGAATACGCCTAGTTCCCTAGTTTTGCCACAAGTCGGCAATGAATGAGTTGAGCTAGAGAAAATCGTGGAGGAAATATATGTATGTATGTATGTATGTATGTATGTATATGAGTGTAGCGGGCTGTCATATGCATACATATGGTTGTTACAGTACATCTGGTAGAACAATTTCATAAAGTACTATAAATATTATGCGAAAAATTTCCAGTTAATTTGCTCGTCCTGGATTGCTTGACTCAATTTTGAACCACCTCCAAATTTTGCCGGACTTCTAGGAACAATATTTTCCAGCAAGACCAGCGGCAGCAAACAACGTGCAATTTAACGATGTGACCAACATAGTGAAAAATTTCACCGATTTTAGAGAGCAAAGCGGAAGTGAATACAATAACAATACTACAAGTACAAATGCAATACAATAACAAGTACCCTATTTAATATTCCAATCGAAGCTGAAATGAATATACTTAATATTTGCATTTGGATTAATAAAATGGACTACACAACACTTGGATAGTAGTGAAGCCTTTACGAAAACGGCGTAAAGGTATGGCTATTGTTCATATTTAATTATGAAAGCAACTCAGATTCCTGGCCACGAAGTATTTCCGTACTTCATTTTTCTGCAAATCTGATTTTAATAGCCTGCAGCAAGTTTTGGCTCCCATTTCCGAACTTTGTTTTTAGGTAAATTGCGGGCGAAGGTTTATGTCACTGGATTACTGGAATATACAAGACTTGATACTTGCTAATATTAAAAATATAATAAATGGGGAGCTCTTTGAAAATTTTTGGTGTGGACCTCACTCATAGTTGAATTACTTACCATATATCCAATTGCACGAAAGTTGATTACAATTGCAATACTGGAAAATATGGCTTTCAAAAATTAGTAATATTACTCAAAACATGGTTCACCTCTCTAGAAATGTTTTATGAGTAGCAACATGTACACGTGCATTAATTACCCATGTATGTAGGTGCGTACGATAAGAAAGTTCGAGTACAGTGAGTTTAGTAAATCCGGTGTAAAAAGAAGGTCAACCGTGCATTTTGGGTAGGATGTTATTATATCTTTTTTATTATATGGGGCAGTCCGACAGGAATTTAAATTTGAGTTTTCGGCGTCGGCGGTGCAGCCATTTGGCCGCCATCTTCAATGGGTGAACGGTTTTTTTAATATATCTCGAAAACTATCATTCACACAAACACTTTGTACAGAGCTTTTCCGTAAGTAATTATATTATGTACAATTTTTACTAATAAATTTTTTTTGTAATTTCCTCAAAATAAGTTACATATGAGCAAAAATTAACGAAAATTTTGGAAGTGATTTAATATATTCGTTAATAACTTTTTTTGGATTCAATTTTTGAGCAAATTACTTCTGAGCTATTTTACAATAAATAATTTGACCTGAATTTTTTTTTATATTTTGATTATTTTTGAGGATTTTTTGGCGCTTCGAAGGGAGGAACCCCAAAGACAAATGAAGTATCTGAATAGAAAAATTTTATTGTTGCTTCGTTTCTATCAACATATCATTCATATAATTATATTCCATGTATTTTTATTTACTTAAGACATATTTTCAATTAATAATACCATATTTTTTTACTGAATGCATTTTTCGAGGTTTTTTTAATCATTCTTATATTATATTTTTACAGCCGTATTCATAAAAACTTAAAAGGGACTTATAAAGCCTTTACAATGAAAGTGTCAAAATAAAACATTATTTATAAACGTTCAATAGCTTTGTAAATTGAGAAAATTTACAGAAGGCTTGCACCTACTTTAATCCTATGGACAATCACGTGAACGATAGGACTAGAACAATAAATTATTATTATATTCAATGGGCCTTACCAATAACACTCTATTAAACTGGCAACTAACTAAAAATGTTCCACTAACTAAAGAGTCGTACCAATAACGATTTTCATACTGCGATTAGCGTTAGTGGATATCTTAGTTGCGAGCGCGATTAAATTTCCAAGTAGCTTACTACTTACGTCAAATGTACGAGTTTTGCTGTGAAGAAAGCCAGAATTTTTGTTAAAAAAGTGAATTAAAATGGACAGAAATATTCCACTACGATATTAGAGTTGATTAGAGATACCTCTCATTGTAGAAAGGAAAAATATTATAAAAAAAGAATTGATCCGTTCGTACATTATTGCAATTCGGAGTTTGTTAATTTTTATCGGTAAGTATCAAAGAAATGAAATAGTGTCCAATAGGTTTATACGAGTACCTACATTTTGTTGTTAATAACATAATTACAGATTTGATAAGGAAACAGCAAAAAACATTGTTGATATGGTTGATGAAGATTTGCGGAAGGACTTTAACCAAGGCGGGCCAATTTCCCCATCAACAAAAGTAATGGCAACAATTAGATCTTTTGCCAAAGGTGCCTACCAAAAAGATATAGGTTTGTGAGATGTGAAAAAAATATAGAAGTGGCTTTCAATTATAAAATCTTATTCTTTAAAAGCTGAAGTTCACTGTATATCTCAACAGTCGATGACGGGAATTATACAAGCTTTGAAAAATGTTTTTTTTAGAATTGCCGGATTTCCGCAATGCGTGGGTGCAATTGACTACACTCAAATAAAAATAAAAAATCCAGGAGGAGAGTTCGGAGGGCGGCACAGGTGTAGAAAGGGATTTTATTCCTTGAATGTGCAAGTAAGAATTGGTTAAAAATATAAAAATTAAATTTTATTGTAATATATTTAGGTCATATGTGATGCGAACTATATGATTCGAGACATCGTTGCCCGTTGGAGAGGGTCAGTACATTATTCGCGTATCTGGCGTGAATCTTCAATTAAAACTACTCTAGACCACAGCAATTTACGTGGTAAAGTTTTAGTTGGAGATGCTGGGTACGCAGATTTGAAAGTGCTTCTCACTCCTTTTAGACTATCTACTACACTATCACCCGCTGAACAGCGATATAACTCAGCACATATAAAAACTCGAAATGTGGTAGAATAAGTCTTCGGGCAGTTCTCTACAACATATCCAAACTGAGTGAACAGCCACTATTTGCCATTGATGATTGTGATGTGTCATCAAATGATGAGGAAGAAAACGACGAAGAAGTTCAACAACAAGTATAGTTTTTATTCATGTAACACAAGAAAATACAGCAACAAATAAAAACTTTGATCAAAATTAAATCCTACAAGAGTGCCGAAAAGGTACCAAAAATTAACCACGGGTGATTGGGTGGCTGGATCGTCGAAAAAGGGATAAAATTCTTAAAAGCGCAGGGCAAAACTACTGTGGAAATTAACCAGAGAGAGTAGAAAATGTTTGGTATGCAATTCGTTGAGAGGATGAAATGATGAACAAATGATAAAGGCAAACAAAATTTCGTACTGACTAAGAAAATAAGTTCTAATTCAATATGAAATATAGAAAAACGAAAGGTCACATCGACGAAAAACAAAATGGTTGATAAAAGATGAGGAATAAAAAGCGTATGGGCTGCAGGATATTTAAATACAAAATTTTAAATCTCTTCCTTTGCTTGAAACCTTCAGCTAAGTTCAAATTCGTAGTCTCCTTGTTGATTTGTTTTTCGGGAAGATTAGTGTTTTGAACTATTTCCACGTTTGCTGATTTATTCTAAAGACCAAGGCAATGGTTTATATTTTTGACGTGACAACGTCTTATAAATTGGTCGACCCGAGAGTCATTTACGAAAACTGAAGTAACGTAACGACGAGCCGTAACGTAACGACGAGCCATAACGTAACGACGAGCCGTAACGTAACGACGAGCCGTAACGTAACGACGAGCCGTAACGTAACGACGAGCCGTAACGTAACGACGAGCCGCTAACATGAGCAGGTGCGCGCGCAGCACTTGAGAGAGACTCGCTGGACCGGTGTCTGCCTTGTGTCTCTCTTTCACTCGAGCGTTTCTGACTCGCTCGACCGGTGTCTACGTTGTCATGTAAACTTCGATCGTAAACCGACTTTACAGACAACCAATTGTTTAAATAAATGAATGAATAACATAAGTCATTTAAATTTACCATATTATCTGAATCGAAGGGAGCTACATCTTCTTCAAAATCTATCGGCATCATATCCATGATACTGAACTCCAACTCAGTAGGTTCCTCTGGACAATCTCCACCACCAGTTGCGCGCTGCGCTTTTTTGAAGTTCGAAATCGAGCTTCTTGCCTGGGACTTCATTCGACCCCACTGCTCCTTCAATCGTTGCAGTGGAATATTGTGTCCAAGGGCTTTCATCTCTTCTTCAACTTCCGCCCACGCAGCTATTTTTAGTTTTAATATCTTTGTAGTACTCTCTTTTGAGTCTATCATGGCCACGTGAGGCTCTATAAGGGACTTTAAGGACTCCTTCATCTCAGGCGTCCAGTTACTTGATCGCACTCTCTACGAAATCCTCCATATATTTATATTTTATTTTGTTTAAATCATATACATTTACCTGCTTCGTATTGCTCTCCATATTTTTCAAATGTGTTTTATATTGTATCATAATAGCTCAAAAATTTAAAATTACAATTAAAAACTAGCAATTTTATATTTTATGTCAATATTTGGAATTAAATTTGACAATATGTATGTAGTTTGAAACGATTGGGTAAACCGACCTTAATTATTTTAGTGCCGTCACTAAATATGTTATTGGTAAGAAAAGATAGTTGAACTATTAAATTTAGTTAGTGCCGTTTAAGTGGCCACTAATTTAATAGCGACACTGAAAAATGTTATTGGTAAGGCCCAATATGAATTCAATAGAGACAATCGGTCTAATAGGCACTATTGAAGAAGCCGGTGGCCATTCTCGTCAACAAAAAATTTAGAGAAAAAGAGTTGATCCGATTATAGGTTTTGGTGACGGCGAGTTTAAAACATATATCGTTTTTCTAAAGAAAGTGCTCGATATATTGTTAATCTTGTGAAGGCAGCGATAAGTCTGGGTACAAGAGGCTAGGGAACATCACCTCAAATGCAAGTATTAATTTCATTACGCTGTTGGGGTAGAAGAGATAACGTAAATTAAATCAATGGTATTGAATTAATTTATTGAAAAGTTACAAGACTTCAAAGCTCTTTTACAGGTTCAAGACAATGCAGGAAATCTTCACGGTATCAATCAGCCAACAGTGAGCAGAGTTTGCGCAAGGGTTGCTGTAGTGTTTTGGTGTGTGGAAGCAACGGTTTCGATGTCTTCTCCACGGTATACCTGTTCCCCTGCAAAATGCGAAAACTCTAATTGTAGCCTTAGGTGTACTTCGTACTATAGCCATAGAAATGAATGAAGCCATTCCAGGTTAGTATTTTATTTAACAAATCAACATAGATATGTATTATTCCAATTTCAAACATAACAATAACAAAATAAAACTAGAAATTTTGTATCATATTATACCACTCCAATCATCTTCTTCATTGTGCACCACTGTGTGGTTGTTCCTTCGCTCCATTGATCATTGAACTGAAGGCTGGGACAACGTTGATGTGATATGTGGAGTCGCATCTTTCTGAAGTTGTCTGGATGATCCGAGAATTTCGACGTGGGTCTCGATGCCTGGGATTCTGCGGCCTCTAGCTGGGATGTTGTTGTAGTTGTGCTGGATGACTTCCTAGGTGAAATATAAAATATATTCCTCAATAATATTAATCTTAATCTTAATCTTAATCTTAAGGAAAAAGGGGGAGGCGTTAGCCTCGAGCGCTCAGACCACGGTCCATTGCACTCGTCCCCTACCCTATCCGAATTTTTTAGTCATCTTGACGAAACTAAGAACATCAGATAGAGATTGAGAATTGAAGTCTTCCATTCTCATTACATCAGCGCCAAACGTCGTTCTGCGCGCACGGGAGAACGCCGGGCAGTTACAAAGGAAGTGCTCCGTACTGTCCTCGTCCTCCCCACACGAAGGACACGTTGAGTCGCTGATGATCCCTAAGGTGTTCAGATGCTTGCCGCATGTGTTATGTCCCGTGACCGTCCCTACGAGCGTTCTGCAATTCTTATCGTTTCCTTACTTACTTGATAAAATGGAACGTGTATCATTTACTTAGCCATTATATGGATATTATATTATGTTTGTTTCATCTTATCCTCAATAATATTAATATTCCTCAAATGTGCATATTAAATTGCCTAAACTTCTCCGTAGATCGGGGGGCACGGCAGTGCCCCCGCCAAGTCAAGCGCGAAGCAAACACTGCCGTACCATCCTTTACTGGAACCATTTCGCCGCATTTTCAGGCCCCTATTTGAGAACCTCTGGATAAGACCAGAACGCAGAAATTTTGGTCATCTAGTAAGCTATAATCATATACTTAAAATCCAAAATTTCAAGTCTGTAGGTCATTTAGTTCCGAAGTTTAGCGAAAGCAAAGTTTCGCATTTATGACACTCACTCACTCATGATCATCAGAATAGAACTAGTACTTCCCACAAACTCAGAGAGCTGAAATTTGGTACAGAGTTAGGGTTTAATGAGAAAACTATAAAAACTAGGATAATCGAAGATCTGGAGTACCTGGTGACCCTGATTAGAAAACACAAGAGCCCAACCAAACTATTAGAGATCGACATACCGCCTTTACAAAAAATATTCAACTTGGTGGGCCGCTTCACTTGATGTCAAAAATCGAAGGTCTGAAGTATCTGATGAAGAACCCTCAGCTGGTCTCAGCTGTATTAGAGATATGGTAATGCCCCCTTCTACTATTGGTACATAAAAAATCCAGCGTAGTGGGACACATCTTCTAATTTAATCTAGCCTATAGCGTCCCACTGCTGGGCGAATGCCTCCCCTTCTGCTTTTAATACGCATATAAATAAAATTAAAGGAAAACTCTGGATAAGACTAGACTGGCTTTTATACTTATACTTACAAGTTTACAAGAAGAAATAGTCGAACGATTAACTTTATTCTACTTGAACATTATACAAATTAAATAATAAACAAATTACACTAAAATATTAATTTCGCTCAAAATTTGGTCAAAATATAATGCATTGGACTAAGAGTGGCGGTGATACCCGCACATGTCGGTAGATGGCGCTGACTGTATTTTAAAACGCGCTTACGTTTGTTTTTCCGATAACCTTATATGGCGAAATGGCAACCGGCCGCGTTACAGTCGTTTACGACATTCTTCTACTGTGCTTGAAAACGTTTGCTAGGGATTAGGAGGGATTATTTGCATTTCGTTGATTTCGCTTATTATTTCGTGAGGTTTCCTAAGGTTAATTAGCAGGTTGTTGTTATAACAATTCGAAGATTTGAATAGGTTAGGAATTTTATGATTAGTGACGGATTACTGATTATTACTTAACTATTAGATTTAAAAGAAGTTTTAATTGAATACTTTATTTAATTGTTATATGTAGTTATTTAGTACTCTTAGTTTTCTAGGTTTAATTTACAGTTAGGCAGTATTTCGAATCGCGTTCGTGTTTATAAGTACTTTTCTAGTATTCTAGGGTTAGTTTATTTAGTTAGATATATTACTTCGTTTCGTTTAAAAATATCATTAATTAGCTGTATTTCAGTACTAGGTAGGTAATACCTTTGGTAGAAAGTTCATTGATAATTAATTATATTGACACTTGTCTAATAATTAAGAGTTAACGTTTTGTTTATAGTTTGTATAGATTGAGTAGGCTGAGTAATATTTTCTTTGAGTTTTTTTTTATTAAGACAAAAGAAGTCTTAAAGATATAGGTTATTATTGTTTTAGTCAAAATATTATCGGTATTTCTGATTTGTTGTCCATATACTAAAGGTCGTTGAGTTTATTTGTGTTTGATTTCGCAAGATAATATCGTAAAAAATGTCGATAATATTAAAAGACGACGCTGAACTTAGTGGCTACCAAGTAGTTGGTATGCCCAAAGACGGGTCTTGTCTCTTCCATTCAATATCTTTCTTGGTGTATGGTAGAACTGACTCAACTTGCAGTATCAGATCTGCTATAGTTGCATACGTTGCTAAAAAGAAAAAAACTCTGTCAAATAAGAAAATCTAATAAAATAAATCAATATGCCCACGTTGCTACAAAAAGAAGTGAAATCCCACCAAAAAAATTCTGTAAAAAACTAGCCAAGTCTCAATGGAGCTGCTTGTTTTTATATCTAAAAAGTAATGAAATCTAGACAAAGTCGTGCCAAGTCTAAGGTTCCTTACTGCGATTTCTTGGAACAGGTCAAGCTCTCGTGAAGTTGTACAGATTGATATGATACTGTGCAGGAACTTTCGTCTGAAGCTTAAACGTGCGAATATGCAAAAAAATTTTCCAGGAAAGGTCAACTTTCCGAGATATTTAAGTTTTTAAAAAAAAATTCCAAACAATATTTTCGCATATTTCGGCGAAAATTCCTGCACAATTTCACTTTAAATCAACACTTCACTCACAACTCACACGATTTGCAGTAATAAAACCAACAGGCAACTGAAAAAATCAAATATTTGTATTATTAATCTTTACTTACCAAAACACTCCATTTTCATCCGGCAGCTCAGCTGTCAAACTGATTCGTTATTTCGAGCTACCCCTCCTAGCTCCTCGGATGCGTTCAGTAATTGAACGTGCATTCATCAAATTCATCTAAATGGATTCGGCATAAAGAATATTATTTGAGATTAACTTTTCAATACTTAATTGCTTAGAAAGAAATATTTGTGTCTTATATTTATTTGTAATAAAATTGAACATAATATTTGTGTTGCAATTTTAAGCGGAAAATAAATCTCTGGTAAAAACCACTTGTGGGAACAGTTCAGTGGTTGTTTTCATTTAATTTATAACAATTTCGGAACATATCTATAAGTATTCATCCTGTTCGGATACGTTCACTAACTGAACATGAATTCAGAATTAGTCCACAAACTCAACGAAAATGTTTAATAATTTTTAAAAATAATTTATGTTATTCTTAGAAAAGGAAACGATTGTCACTAATATTTTTAAGTATTGGTCTTTTTATTTAAAAAATTCAATAAATAAACTTTATTTCATGAACTTTCGTTCATTTTTATTCCGAAACTTATCGAATGTTTTTGCACTAAGAAACTCGATAACGGTTAATTCTTTCTTGGTATCTTAAAGTGCATTGTGTACGGTTTGTTTAATTCAGTGGCAGTGAATTAAGTATATTTACCAAGTTTTAATACAAAGTGTTGTGTTTAAAATGGTACGTATTGCTTTCAGTTTTTAAAATATACAAAAATAAGTTTAATTTAGTGACTTTAAAATAAACTATAAGCAATGCATAAAATCGCACCTCCCACAATGCATCGAAATTGAAGTTTTTCTTGCGGAATTTTTTGGACTGAACCAAGTTTAAATAAAATAAATCTTGAATGCTACTTATTAATCATTAATTTTTAAAAAATAATTAAAAAAAGAAAAATAAACATTTTGTATAAGGAAAATTTTCAGTCAGTAGGCAATTTGTATAAGGAAAATTTTCAGTCAGTAGGCAATTTGTATAAGGAAAATTTTCAGTCAGTAGGCAATTTGTATAAGGAAAATTTTCAGTCAGTAGGAAATTTGTATAAGGAAAATTTTCAGTCAGTAGGCAATTTGTATAAGGAAAATTTTCAGTCAGTAGGCAATTTGTATAAGGAAAATTTTCAGTCAGGAGGCAATTTGTATAAGGAAAATTTTCAGTCAGTAGGCAATTTGTATAAGGAAAATTTTCAGTCAGTAGGCATTTTGTATAAGGAAAATTTTCAGTCAGTAGGCAATTTGTATAAGGAAAATTTTCAGTAAGTAGGCAATTTGTATAAGGAAAATTTTCAGTCAGTAGGCAATTTGTATAAGAAAAATTTTCAGTCAGTAGGCAATTTGTATAAGGAAAATTTTCAGTCAGTAGGCAATTTGTATAAGGAAAATTTTCAGTCAGTAGGCATTTTGTATAAGGAAAATTTTCAGTCAGTAGGCAATTTGTATAAGGAAAATTTTCAGTCAGTAGGCAATTTGTATAAGGAAAATTTTCAGTCAGTAGGCAATTTGTATAAGGAAAATTTTCAGTCAGTAGGCAATTTGTATAAGGAAAATTTTCAGTCAGTAGGCATTTTGTATAAGGAAAATTTTCAGTCTGTAGGCAATTTGTATAAGGAAAATGTTCAGTCAGTAGGCAATTTGTATAAGGAAAATTTTCAGTCAGTAGACAATTTGTATAAAGAAAATGTTCAGTCAGTAGGCATTTTGTAAAAGGAAAATTCTCAGTCAGTAGGCAATTTGTATAAGGAAAATTTTCAGTCAGTAGGCAATTTGTATAAGGAAAATTTTCAGTCAGTAGGCAATTTGTATAAAGAAAATGTTCAGTCAGTAGGCATTTTGTAAAAGGAAAATTCTCAGTCAGTAGGCAATTTGTATAAGGAAAATTTTCAGTCAGTAGGCATTTTGTATCAGGAAAATTTTCAGACAGTAGGCAATTTGTATAAGGAAAATTTTCAGTCAATAGGCAATTTGTATAAGGAAAATTTTCAGTCAATAGGCAATTTGTATAAGGAAAATTTTCAGTCAGTAGGCATTTTGTAAAAGGAAAATTCTCAGTCAGTAGGCAATTTGTATAAGGAAAATTTTCAGTCAGTAGGCATTTTGTAAAAGGAAAATTCTCAGTCAGTAGGCATTTTGTAAAAGGAAAATTTTCAGTCAGTAGGCAATTTGTATAAGGAAAATTTTCAGTCAGTAGGCATTTTGTATAAGGAAAATTTTCAGACAGTAGGCAATTTGTATAAGGAAAATTTTCAGTCAATAGGCAATTTGTATAAGGAAAATTTTCAGTCAGTAGGCAATTTGTATAAGGAAAATTTTCAGTCAGTAGGCAATTTGTATAAGGAAAATTTTCAGTCAGTAGGCATTTTGTAAAAGGAAAATTCTCAGTCAGTAGGCAATTTGTATAAGGAAAATTTTCAGTCAGTAGGCAATTTGTATAAGGGAAATCTTCAGCCAATAAATATTTTATGAATAAAGAAAATGTTTAAAAAATCTTTCAACTTACTAGGCTACACAGTTTATAAATATTACGGATATTATCCACATATGCGAAGACCAAAGAGCCCTGATTGAAAAATTAGGAGAATGGGGGCTCCTCGCAAAAGAGGGTCTTCTCAAATGTCCCAAATGCGGCAACTTGATGAAATTGGTGCACGATAAGCAAAGACAAGACCAATTTATATGGGCTTGTTGGAAAAAAATATCGAAGCACAAGCAGAAGGCTGTGAGTTGCAATACAAAGCAGGTACTCCGCAAAAACACCTTTTTTGCAAAAGCGCAATTAGGCTTGCAACAGGTAAAGTGTTAAATTTAATTTTTCATGTTGAAGAAAACTATTTCAAGTTATTCAATACAGATCCTAATTTATTCTCATCTCTGGATTCATAACTCGGAAATCCAGTTAATCCAGCTTGAAGCTCGAATTTCGAAACCAACAGCTGTGGACTGGAACTCGTTCTGTTTTGAAGTTGTAGTCGATTTTGCATTCAGGCAGAGAAAACCCATTGGTATGAATATTAATAACATTACATTGAAATCACATTTACTACTTATTATTATTATTTAGGTGGTGAAAACATGACTGTGGAAATCGACGAATCGAAATTTGGGAAGAGAAAATACAACAGGGGCCACCACGTGGAAGGGCAATGGGTCTTTGGTGGTGTCTGCCGAGAGACCGGAGATATATTTCTTGTGCCCGTTGAGCGTCGTGACAAAGCCACGCTGATTCCGCTTATAAAAAAGTAGATTGCTCCCGGAAGTACGATTATCAGCGATTGCTGGAAAGCGTACGACGGACTGAATGAAGCGTCGTTCCAACATTTGAAAGTTACCCATTCGGTTAACTTCAAAGATCCGGACACGGGGGCGCATAGTAATACTATCGAAAGTTTCTGGCGACATGTCAAAGGAAAATTGCCCGAGTACAATCGGCGGGAGTCCCTGTTTATTGGCTATCTTGCCAAATTTCTTTTCGTCCGTTACTGTAAGGTCAGGAAGTTAGATCCAACAATGGAGTTTTTTAAAGCCGCTGCAGAACTCTACAACCCATACAGACAAGAAGAAACGTCCACATCTGTGGAGGTAAGATCGATGTGATAAGTTAAAAAATAGTACAATAATTAATAATTATTATATTAACAGGAAAATGAAGAACCCCATGATTTCGAAGAAGGCGAGAGCTCAAGGGCTGAAGTTGTAAGAACATTTAATTACTTCTAAAAAACTTACAATAATTATAAAATTAACAGGGAAACCAGAGATCAGAAGGTTCGCAAGGATCTCTCCAAACAGATGTAAGATTCTTTGTATTAATATAATTTTATATTTTTAACATTATATTCTTCACAGGCATGCGATCTATATGAATAGATTTTGCATGTTTTTTTCTTCGGGGATTAGGGCTCCTGGCGATACCCCGTCAACAAAAACGAATGGTCTGGCTACCTCCTGGGTCATTTGGAAATGTCAATGATATTTCAAAAGAATACCAAAATCTAAAGGTAAGATAAGATTTAAATAATTTTTACTCTTTTCTAATTTGGTAGTCCTGAAAAGGACTGATTTTTTTTTTTTTTGTACTTTTACTGCCTTGATCTTCGAACAATCCTTTTATTAAAATACCGCCAATCCCCATTGCAGTATACAACTTTCCTTTCCAAAACATTATAACTATAATATTTGGCTCTGGCCTCAGGATTATCGCGAAGCATTTTAAGTATATCCGATATCTTCCTTATATCGCTCTGTTTGAGTGGCCTCCACTTCAAAAGACTCAGCAACTGGTCTTCCGTGATACCGTTGACGAAGGCAAATGTTGTCACCAGCAGTCTGGTATGATAAGTACCTTCGCCAAAAAAAGCATCAACTATGAACTGAGGCACTTCCCAGAAAGAAAAGATATCGGACTTACTCAAAAGCAACCTCCTGGCATTTAATTTATTTTCTGCAATTCTTTTTCTTGTTGCACTATCCATAATTTTTTTTTAACAACAATACCGCGTGAATTGTCCACAACTGTCAGAAACCGTTACAAACAAACATTCCGAAATTGTTATAAATTAAATGAAAACAACCACTGAACTGCTCCCACAAGTGGTTTTTACCAGAGATTTATTTTCCGCTTAAAATTGCAACACAAATATTATGTTCAATTTTATTACAAATAAATATAAGACACAAATATTTCTTTCTAAGCAATTAAGTATTGAAAAGTTAATCTCAAATAATATTCTTTATGCCGAATCCATTTAGATGAATTTGATGAATGCACGTTCAATTACTGAACGCATCCGAGGAGCTAGGAGGGGTAGCTCGAAATAACGAATCAGTTTGACAGCTGAGCTGCCGGATGAAAATGGGGTGTTTTGGTAAGTAAAGATTAATAATACAAATATTTGATTTTTTCAGTTGCCTGTTGGTTTTATTACTGCAAATCGTGTGAGTTGTGAGTGAAGTGTTGATTTAAAGTGAAATTGTGCAGGAATTTTCGCCGAAATATGCGAAAATATTGTTTGGAATTTTTTTTTAAAAACTTAAATATCTCGGAAAGTTGACCTTTCCTGGAAAATTTTTTTGCATATTCGCACATTTAAGCTTCAGACGAAAGTTCCTGCACAGTATCATATCAATCTGTGCAACTTCACGAGAGCTTGACTTAAGCCGATTTCTTTATTATTATAGTTAATGTTGTGTGACTTGGCCGTTGAAGGGTACACAAGGGTACAAAACCAGGTGCTCCATGACACCATTGCACCAATCTGTCGCCAGAACCGTTACCCATTCACGATGGAAAATTACCACTTGGAAAACGTTGATTCAATAACCAGGCAATTGTAGGCTTGATAAAGCTGCGTATTTCAATAATACTTATGTATAGGCGAGCCTGAAACAAACAGTATAAAAAATTATTTCCAGTACAGACGGACTTCTAATCATTGATAGAATTTATTTTATTTTAGATCGGTGGTCGATTTGACGCTCCAAAAAGGAGAGAGCAGAAGTCAGCATTGTCTGGCGTCTAAAATCCAATATTTATTGCGACTGGTGGTAGTAAGTACCAAAGAAGTCCCGCCGAGTACAGTTTCTCGGTGGAGTTTATCAATAATTAATAATTAATGAGACTACGTGGTGATTCTTCGGGAATATAATTGGGTGTTTTTTTCATATGTAATGGTTGCGTGAGATAACCGTCCTTTCAAACGCATGAGTCCTTGATCATCGATAAAGGGACTTAATTGCAACAATTTACTCTTCGGAGAAAGCGACTTGTGCTGCGATAAATCGTTATAGTCGTTTGGAAAACTTATTCTCTGAACTAATCGTAGTATTACAGTCTCGGCTTTGCGCAATTAGCAACTAGATATCATTCCTACTTGTTTTGTTAACGAGGACTTACAATTTTCTCGGAAACGCAGTATTATTGCTGTGATTCTGACTAGCTTGTCAAATGAGGAATATCGAAGAATTGCGCTTCAATTGCAAAACTTGCAGTGGAGGATTTTTTAGCTTCTAATTCCGTAATTTCTTCAGACTTTTTAATCTTCGGTCAATTTTCTTCACCTTTGGCTAGCCAGGCTGGGCCGTGCCACCAGATATCTCTAGATAACAAATCTGTAGCTGTTGTGTCTCTGGAAGCAAGATCAGCTGGATTTCGTGCGGTGGGAACATGTTGCCAGTTTTCATATTTTATGCTATCTTGGATTTTAACAACCCTGTTGGCCACGAAGGTTTTCCAACGCGATGGGTGTTCTCGAATCCATTGTAACTCTACATAGAGTCTGTCCAAGCGAATATAGGGACATTCTCCATTTTCATATCCTTAAAATTTGTTTTAATTAGACGTGAGAGAATTACTGCTCCGTTCAACTCTAATCGAGGAATGGTCGTTGGCTTCGTGGGTGCTACTCTGGTTTTAGCTGTCAATAACAGAGATGAAATGCTTCCATCCTCTTGTACTGTCCGTAGATAGATTACAGCTGCGTATGCTTTAGTTGAAGCATCGCAAAAGCCATGCAATTGAAAACTTGCTGTAGCAGTATATTGAATCCAGCGTGAAATTTTGATTCGAGGGAGATTTTCTAAATCCTCTTTAAATTTCTTCCACTGTTCGTTAATGGCCGTTGGTGCTGGATCATCCCACGAGCAACCGGTTATTCACATATTTTGCATAAGTATTTTCGCAACAACTATTATCTGTGCTAACCAACCAAGTGGATCATATAGTGATGCGATCTCGGATAATATAGATCGTTTAGTGAAAATATCTTGGTTAGGGTTTAATGATATTTTGAATGTGAAATAATCTTTTGTAGGAAGCCATTGAATTCCCAATGCTTTAATGGAATCCATCTTACCAAAGGCTAATACTTCTTTGATTTCGCAATACTCTGGTGGCAAATGAGCTAGTAAATTTATGTTGTTGCTGGCCTATTTTCGTAAGTTAAACCCTCCTGATTTCATCATTTCCATTAATTCATTTTGAAGGACCTTAGCACCTTCTATATCATCGGCTCCTGTTAATAGGTCGTCGACATAAAAGCCTTTGAAGGTTACCTTAGATGCCAACGGCCATTTACCTTTTTCGTCCTCAGGTAATTGCTGCAGTGTTCGTATGGCAAGGTAAGGAGGTGCAGACGTACCGAATGTAACCGTTTTTAATTCATAGTCTTGCTCTTCACCGATAGTTGGATGTTTCCAAATGATTCGTTGAAAGGGTCGGTGATCTGGATGAACAAGAATCATTCGGTACATTTTTTCGATGTCTGCAGTAATAGCGATTTTATGTTTCTGCCAATTCATCTAAATAGCAAAAAGCTTTGGTTGTAATGTTGGTCTTTTCAAGAGGTAGTCATTGAGTGATTTCCCATTAGATGTCGTACAAGACACATCAAAAACGACTCTTAATTTTGTGGTCGTGCTATCCTTAAATACCGCATGATGCGGGATATAATAATGTTGCTTATCGTCAACAATAGGAGCTGCCATCTCCATATGACCGAGCTGTATATATTCATAAAGGCATTTAGGATAGTCATTGGCCAGATCTGGCCTTTTCTTAAATCGTTCTGCAGGGCTCTGAATCTTGTAAGAGCTCACCAAGGTTGGGAATTTCGTTATTAATAAATGGTAGTTCAACTTGATACTGACCATTTTCCATGCGTTTATGAGTATATGGGTAATGTATGTATATGGTCCCATATTTAATAACCTTTTGCTTGTTTTCTTTTATTTCTTTTATCTTGAGCTGTAAAAATTAATTAATAATTTGAATCCTTTCCTTTTTAATTTACTTGAATTTAATTTTAGTATTTCAATTGATTTACAATTTTTTATAATTTTTAAAGTTCTCCTTTTCTTAATAATTTTTGAATTAAACTGAAAACAAAAACTCTCGTTGCTCACTTGATTAGTTGTGAAAATTAAAGATATTTGACGAAGCGAAGTAACCAGGGCTTTTTACAGTGACTGAAACGGTCACAAGTAGCTTGAAATATAGCTTGATATTCTACTTCATCCTTTTTGAAGACTGGGTGCGAAGGAAATTCTTCAATTTCAAAAAATTGCTTCAGCTGAAAATTTAAATCATTTTCTGTTGTGGCTGTAAGAGATATTGCGCTCCTTGTGGACTTCGTTAGTAGTTGGTCCTAACAGAATCCAACCGAATATCGTGTTAATTGCTACTGGAGCTGTCTTGTCGCCCCGTATTATTCCATCTTGTAATATTTAAACATTTTCCCCTAATAAGGCGTCGATTTGACCTGGAAACCCGGATATTATGGATCAGCCAAATCCAAACCGGTTAAATGTTGAAGATTCCCCTTTGATATTTTTTGCCTTGGTCAGGGGTCCGTAATTTTTTTTCAGAATTAAAAAGGTTTCCTGGATTGCAATTGTAAAGTTGTTTCTTTAAATGAGTTGTCTGCCTGTGATCGTGATAGAGGTCGGAGTGCATGTTGCATTTAGTCTTTAGCAGGCATCTTCCGTCAGTAATGAGGACTGTGAGCCTGGATCAATATGACATCTTAAGCTGGTGGTTAACCAAAATGCGGGTATTTTCAAACCGCTTTTTTAATTTCTCCCAAGCAGGTAAATAATCTACCTCAGTTATAGGAGTGTGGCGCAGTACCCGTTCAGCTTCACCTACTAGACAAGACTTCAAATGGTGAAGTTTTTGTACTGGCGACAATTTTGCATTATTATGCACTAACGATGTGAACATATGAGCGAAGGATCTCCACATATCATAATCGCCATTAAATTTCGGAAGAGTAATTCTTGGAAGTGCGGAGTCGTGATGAACCACAATAGCTGTAGTGGATTCATTAGCGCTGGGTGTGACTGTGGCTTCAGCCTTGAGTTTGCGTAAACCTTCACATAATTCGCTCATATAGTCAGCATATTTGACCTCTGTGTTAGAAAAATAGTCTTCCTTTACGTAAGTATGTTCGGATTCCTGGCCTGGATACTCTTCTCTTATAATTTGCATTATTTGTAAATCTAGTGCACTGTTCCCATAACTGTTTTAAATCTGCGCTTCGAGATTCGAAAAAGCCCTGTGTTCGTCTGGATATAGCTGTTTTCCTTGCATTTTCGATGCATTTTTCTACCAGAAGTCGCAGTACACGTTCTTGAATAAGTAGTTGCTTTAACGTTGACATTTTGCTCATTTATAGTAAAAGATTTTAATACTGTTGCAGTTCCTGCAATGAGAAAAATTGATCAGTTTCTGTATTCGTAGCAAATTTTAATTTTACCTCTTGCAGGAAATTTTTAGCACTCATTCCCGATCCCCTAGCGTCCGAGGAGAAAATTAGGCCGGGTAAAAGCCGGAAGCGCAGCGCGGTCGACGACCTCCACCATCTTTGGCGTGACCTGTAGAGAGTGCGGACGGTGAATTCGGTGCAAGCTAAAAGAAAATTAGAATTAGTCTAGAGAAAATTAAATTTAGTAGAATTGTGTAGCCTAGTTTAAGGGACGATTAGTCAACGGAAAATTGTCTTCCAAACATTAAAGTGTCGCCTCACTTCGAACCCGGAGTTTTAATTTCGCCCTGTGACCGAGGCGGGTGGACTCAGTCATTTTACTTTTCAGGTCGGACAAAAGGAAAAGTGATTAGCGTGGACGAGTCCCGCTGTGGCGGATTCCGCGGGCCCGAAGGTTAGTGCCGTGCCCTACCTCCTTTTACATCGGCTCAAATTCAATTAGGTTTTCGGGAGTGAGAAAATAGCGCAGTGAAAAGTTTTCTTCGGTCGGAAGTCAATTAAGCATCAGCTGCTTACGCCTTCTCAAGCCTTCGCGGTGTCCTTGAACTTCGCAGTGGCAATCAGCTGTGCGAGGCGCTCCGCCGATCGGGCCCCTGTCACCTTCCAGCAACATTTGGGCGTCGCAACATAACCGAGAGTTGCAGTGCAACATTTCTCGGCCCAGTTCCTGGGAGATTGTGACACTCACACACGCGCACTGTGAGGAGAACTGTGAGGCCGGCGCTCGTTTATGCTTTAATTCCCCGGTAATTCACTAAGGCGAGCCGCCATAAAAAAAATAAAAATAAAATAAAATAACCAGGCAAGTAGGCGAACTTACCCGTGTAGGCAGCTAGGCCTGAGTCCCGCGACGATCGGTGTCCTGCTGCTGCTCCGTCTGCTTCTCCGTCGTCCGCTGCAGTTCCCGAAACGAAATTGCACCGCACTTATTTTTACGTAACACGGCACTTACACTGCACAGAGTCACTTTCACTGCCCAAAGTCACTCACCACCCACTTTCACCACCTCGGCCGCGCACTGTTCAGGATTTGTCCCGAACTTAAGGAAACCGTCACTGGAAAGTAAACAACCGGCGAGCTGTTTACTTCGCCTACTTTCCAGTCCCACACCGCAGTCGCGCGCCGCTCAGAGAACCGTGGGAAAGCTCGCTGTGAGTGAGTCGCGTTGCCAAGGCGCCCGACATTGAGGCGAAGCAGAAAGGAGCAAGTCGATTTAAATTGTTCATTCGTCGCTGGGCCATCGTTGCCAGATTTCGCCCAAGCAAGTCTTTTCGGAATTTCATCCGTGGCCGACACATTAAAAAAACAAAAGTCTCCCTCTCGGACTAAAACTGTTCGGCCAAAGGTTACCGGGAAACCACCGATTCGGTAACAATACAATAAAGGTGAGAATTCAAACAAGAGAAAAAAAGAAAGATTGTGAACGAGCTACGTACTGTTCCTGGATGGAACCACCAAAAAAATGTTTTGTGGCGACCATAAAAATTCTTTCGGTTGGTAACGCCAACAACGCACGAACGGGAAGTTCTTCTCCCCGTTAATTTTCGATTCTCTTTCTTCTTCGCGACGACCTTCCCGGCGATCGGACGTGTGGCTCCCCAGAGAAAAGAAAGTTTGTTGTACCAATTATTTTACAGAAATAAATCCTGTGTTGTAGAGCAGCCCGCCGAGTTTCCCTTAGTACCATCTCTCCTCGGTCTACATATTTCTACCTCTAGCTAAAGTTTCATCAGCAGTAGAATTTTAGCTAATTAAATTTTCAATATTTAAACTAACTCCGCCTGATCTAAAAAAAAAATGTACAGGTTAAACCCTCAATTCAATTAAATTCAGTTAAATTACGATTCAATAAAATTTCTTAACTATAAACAAGCTAAACCTAAATTCAATTTAAACTATTTTTTTAAAATATAAATTCTCTTAAACTAACTCCCTTTTAACAAATTATCTATCAAGTCCCGTTGGTGATGACCGTTATGTTATGTCCGTTAAAATGTCATGCACATTATGCCGACATCATGTAACTCAATTGCATTTCAAGAAAAAATGACTCAAAAGAGCAATACTTTCCCTCCGTGTCAATTGAGTATACCAAACGCAAGTGAAGTTTCCCTTCTATGACGCTCCTTTTATAGTCCTCCGCCATGCCCTACGTCGATAAGTACATAAGATTATCCATAATCATGAATTTGCCCATATTAGCCCTTAATCTTTTTCGCAAATTGTTTCGAACAATTCGAATATGCAAATTGCATGTGAATTTATCTGATTTGTAATTTATTTCATTATTTTATTTGAAAAATCCTTAGGTTATCGTTACCTTACCTACCTACACTCGTGCCTCGAAAGTGAGACCTACGTCTGAGTGGGGTGATGATATGTAATTAATTTCTTTCTGAAGGGAAATAAAAAGAGAAATAGAAATAAAAGAGAAATAATGAATTTAAAGAAAAAATTAATATAAATCGAAGTTTATTTCACAAAATCTAGTTCAGAACTTATTGATATGTAATATCTTTACTTTCGGTTTTGGGTATGATTTCGTGAAAAGGGACGGAAGTAGCGTAACAGGAAGTGAAGAAGCGCGCGCGCGCCCGCACTATTTGATTTGAATTTCTTCTCACTTTCCTGCTATCTGTAGGAGTGATTTCGTAAAAAAACTTTTTAACAAAATAATTAAACCGCCGAAAAAACTGAAGAGCAAAAAATAATAAACCTTTTTTATTTAACCTTAATAACTAAGTCTTTAAACTAATGTAAGTATACCTAAGTATATATTTTTGTAATTATTTTGAGTTTTTATTTAACCTTAATAACTAAGTTCTTAAACTAATGTAAGTATACCTAAGTAATTTTGAGTCGGCGCCAAACAAGTAAATTAATTAATTACGTAAAGCGTGTGCGCGGCGGAGGCGCGGCGTGAGAGCACACGTCGTTGCGAGGGGTCGTGCGGAGAGCGCAATTTTTGGAATGTTAATGGTTTTCGCTGGAGATTTCACGTTGCATTGTTAATTTGATTTGGTTATTTCTTTAAATTTAAGGTAATTTAGTGATCTTTGTTCATTGATTATTTGGCGCCGACTCAAAATTACTTAGGTATACTTACATTAGTTTAAGAACTTAGTTATTAAGGTTAAATAAAAACTCAAAATAATTACAAAAATATATACTTAGGTATACTTACATTAGTTTAAAGACTTAGTTATTAAGGTTAAATAAAAAAGGTTTATTATTTTTTGCTTTTCAGTTTTTCGGCGGTTTAATTTTTTTGTTAAAAAGTTTTTATTTTATAATTTTTTGTGGCTATAATCTACTAATTATACACACAAGAGACTGACAGGTCTAAAGCTCATTCATCGTGAGGTTTTTTTTTTTTTTGTAATATACAACTTAGCATTAAAATCTGTACATACATCTGTACATACATTACAATCAATGAGTGAACAATCACTCATCCCCTGTTTTTCTACCCTTAGGGTTGGATTTTTTTTCCAAATTTATACGGGACCAACTTCAGGGTATACCCTTTCAAATAAAAAAAGAATTATCAAAATCGGATTACTCTGTAAAAAGTTATGCGTGATCATACATAAAAAAAAATAAAAAAATATATGCGTCGACTTGAGAACCTCCTCCGTTGTTTTTCGTCGGTTAAAAAGGGACGGAAGTGTGTAACACGATATTCAAGATGGCGGACTGTGCTTTCCTGCAATCTGTGGTAGTGATTTCGTAAAAAGGGACGAAAGTGTGTAACAGGAAGTGAAGAAGCGCGCGCGCGCGCACTATTTGATTTGAATTTCTTCTCGCTTTCCTGCAATCTGTGAGAATGATTTCGTAAAAAGGGATGGAAGTGTGTAACAGGAAATTCAAAATGGCGACTGTCAAATTTTAAAGTTAATGCGATTTGCACGAAACTTGGAACTTATGGGTTTTCGGGGTCGCTTATTTCAAATCAACTGTCAGAATTTCCGAATTCAAGATGGCGGACTGTCAAATTTTAAAGTCAATGTGATTTGTATCAAACATGGAACTTGTGGGTTTTCGGAGCCGCTTATTTCAAATCAACTGTCAGAATTTACGAATTCAAGATGGCAGACTGTCAAACTTTAAAGTTAATGCGATTTGCACCAAACTTGGTACTAGCGGGTTTTCGGGGTCGCTTATTTAAAATCAACTGTCAGAATTTACGAATTCAAAATGGTGGAATGTCAAATTTTAAAGTTAATGCGATTTTCAGATGAGATGTCAGATGTTACATATCATTTGCGACTACTGTAAGGCTCGCTCGTTCTTTTTTTTTAACTCTTTTTGACATTTCAGTTTTTGTTTTTAAAGTTAACTAAGTTCAGAATTAAAGTTCTTGGATTACTAGGTGGTACAGCAATTGGCTGGTGGCACAGTGAGTCGGCCACATGTACAACAAAGTATTTAATAGTTAGTATCAACATTTATTTTGCATTTCAACTTGCACCTTTTCCACTGTCATTATCTAATAAAGAAAGAATGTGGAAAGGTACAAAATCATCATTATATAATGCATTTTCGTCTCTCGATGCACCTATTGATCTCGGACTCAGAAAACATTTCATCATGGATATCTCTTTCATATGCAGTTGTTTAGCATCGTAATGTATCTGTTAAAGTCAAGACTATGTCCAAAAACACTTTGGTCTATTAGTTACCATTGTTTGTGATGGATACCCTGATGACCCTAACATCGCAGGCGCTAAGTCATGGGAACTTTTAAGAGATCTAAAAAACACAGTTCTGCGTGCTCGGTTTGTAATAGTGAGAGTATCCCGACAGTAGCCCAAGAAAAATTCCTAGGACGGGATAATAAAACAATTTTTATTAATTTACTTAACACTAGAACGACGGAACTTGTCAATTTAATCGCTAATGAATTTTGAACTATCGTAGGCACTATCTAGAAAAATGTTTTCTGATTTATTGATTGATTGATGGTTTTATTTATTTATGCTTTTTCTGGCTGCGACACAACATCAGAAGCATTAAATATTGGAAAACTGTTTCTTAAAGCCCTTGAAAAATACCCAGAATTGCCTTTTGGTAAAGAGCTATTCCTATTCGACCGCAATCTACTCAGTCTGATCGGTGAACGATTTTTTTTTCGCAGAATATAGTGGAGAACAATCCATAAATAATCTACGTTGCAAAACATTTTCGAAAGCTGTAATTAAAACAACATTTAATTTACCTTATCTCCCACCTACACAAGATTCAGCTCATATGCACACCTTCAGAGTTTACCAACAAATACAAACTTGGCTTGAGTGATATAAAGACTTTGAGTTATGGGGTTGGAAGAAAATATGTATCTCAAATTGTTATGTACAGTGTACTCAGGCGCTTCGAGATATAATGGCGACCAAATGGGTGCACCATCGACCCCGAAAACTCAATCTTAAACTCCTGTTGGACTACCCCACATAATTAAAAAATAAAAAAAAACATCCCAACCAAAATGCACGGTTGGATCCCCAACTGACCTCGCAACGCGTTGCAGGAAATCTCGTTTATCGCTTTACGATAAATAATAATTAAAAATTAGTAGTTAGGTATTTTCAGTGTTGCTGATTTCAAATCGAGTGTCAGAATTTATGAATTTTCAAGACTTTCAAATTTTTTTTGTCCTATTTACATCAAAATTGGTTCTTAGTGTTTTTGGGGTCGTTGATTTAAAAGTGAATGCCAGAATTTACGAATTCGAGATGGCGGACTGTCAAATTTTAAAACGTATGTGCTCTCCACCAAAATTGGCAGTTGGGAGTTTTAGTGGCTGCTGATTTGAAATCTACTGCCAGAATTTACGAATTCAAAATATGCGATTTCCACCAAACTTGGTGTTTGACGGATTTCGGTGTCGCCAATTTCAAATTCAATGTCAGAGTTTACAAACTATAAAATTTGACAGTCCGCCGTTTTGAATTCGTAACTTTTGGAAGTCGATTTGAAATCAGCGACTCCGAAAACCCCTAATTCCTACTTTCGGTGGAAATCGCATCACTGATCGCAGATTTTACGGAAGAAACTGCATCTACAAATAAATGATTACTGAATAATGTTTAGCTAATAACTAAATAAATAATAAAAAGAAAAATCTTTTTGAAGCGAATTATAAAAGTTTATATGTATATAACTCTTATCCGAAAACCAGAAAAATATATGTAAAAAAATATTGAAACAAATTCCATTAGTGAACGGAGAATGTTTGCATTTTTTGTATTGTGCGATGTATAGGCCAATCACCGTGGACGCAAAAATCGCCTCAGGTTGCAAAATGTTGTACTGTATACTGATTTTTTGGGATGTTAGGATAAATACTATTAGTGTAAAACCAAACGTACGCAGCTTCGAAAGACCTTTGCCAACTGTGTGGTGCTCGAAAACCTCGAAATGTTCAGGGCTTTTCATGTTTTCTTTTACATAAAAGTTCTAAAAGATGCATCCTACGGAAAAAGTCACCCAGTACACTTTTAAAGTAGAAACAATTTGATATAATTTGAGCGCAACCGCAGCTCTTCAGGTCCAATAGATCCCAAGAAAAAGCACCTCAAACATTAGCCATTTTTTCCCAAAAAGTTTGAAATTGTAGTTTTAGCCGTCTTCCGAGCAGAATAACGGCTAAAATACCCATCCTAAGAGGAAAGTCATGAGAGACAGTGTTGTATTGCAGTTATTTGGTTATAATTTCAGCAAAAACGTAACCCTGTAGGATCAATAAAAAAGAAAATTGTCACAATCAACTGTGTTTTATGATCTAAAACAAAAAAATAATAATAATAATAAATAATAAAAATAAAAAATAACATAATAATAAGTTATTTTTTGTCAGATTACACGCTCTTTATCATAATTAGGCTTAGGAATGATAAAATATGTAATCATTTATTTTTTTAATCAATTTACTATACATATTACGAATTTTCCACCTCAGTAACTTTGAAGGCTGATTTCCACAAGGAATAGCCTATTAAGTACTACTTTTTTTGTAGAGGAAATTAACCAAATATTAAATATATGCTTTTGTGGCAGAGAAAAAATGGTATTATAAATCAAAAACTTTTATTTCTAATTATAATAATATCAGTCATACATTTGCGTTTAACTTAATAAGAGTCTTTTGATACATACCTACATATATATATTAATTAAAAGTAAAACATTTTCTCAAAAACAAAATCAACATAAAGGTATCTAATTATAGAATAGGTAAACTTTGGAATAGTTAAAAAGCTATGTATGAAAAATCAACATTATGAGATACTATAGAAACTTTGGTCGAATTTAAAAACGAACTTTATCTACTACAAACATGTAAACAGTACAAAGTCATAATATACATATACAATATTGTTTACAATCACATATTGAAAAACATTCACTTTGTGTGTATACCTTAAAAACTTTTCTCATACCTATAGCGATAAAACAAAACACTCTCACCCCGGGCACAACACTGACTGCTAAGTTGAAACCTGTACGCCAGTATAATGATTGGAATCAAGGACCGTAATCATTAGGATCAAAAAATAAAATTAATTTTAATCATAATGTTTAAAAACCAAAAAAAAAAAACAAAAAAATCACAATTTCGAATGTCTTTCCAAAAAGGTCAACATGCCCCCTATCCCCAACCCCTTGGCCATAATCACCCCTGGAAGTTGAAAAGTTAACTTTTATTTCACGATTTTTCACCTTTCGCCCCATTTTTCTCCGAAATTCACGTTATTAACATACCTACTTTTTATTTTTATTTTTTTTAAGTAAATACTAGTCACCCATTCAGCAACTTTTTATAGTAGAATAAGTGACTGCTGTCCTATCGGTAGTCAAAAAATAATTGCGCGGTAATTACAGCCAAGCACTAAAAGTAAAAGTGAGTAGTGTTTAGCCATTAGAGTCTAGCGCAGTTTTTAACGTTACCCAGGAAATAAGGAATTGACTTCTTAGATTTTTAATTTAGAGTTGAAAATTCAAGTCTAAATCACTCGAACGTAATTCTCCATTTTAAGTCCAAACTTTTGTAGCTTGCATTAATGTTACGAAGCTGATTATTTTATGCGTGAAAGAAAAACTCATAAAGAATGAGTTACAAAAAAAAGTATCCACGAAAAAAAAACCTTCTACATATTAAAAATAATTTAAGCTGATCCGATCGAAAATTGTTAAAAACATACAACGAAAATCATAATTCGAAAAGTACGAAAAATCGCGGAACATACATGTGAGTGATTCGGATACCCACACCTAAATTTTACCTTTGGATGTCACTTCTCCAGCCACTCTGTATAATATAATATATGCGGACGACGGGTTTACGATCCTCGCCACTAGACATTTTCAGTTTCACAGGTCCCTGCGATTATTGAATCCGTCGGCGGAACTGCCACTAAAATCTGTAAAGTACTTATTTCAAACTTTCAAATTTGTTTCTTTCATTTTCGACAATCGGGGGAAATGTTCAATTTGACTGGAATGTTTTCGGTAATCAGAACATTTGAAATTTACATTCACATTCCCGCCGGCTGGTGGCGGATTTGGCAATGGGGGCCAATGTACTTACATACATATATCTTCTGGCTGCCGTCGAAAGGCCTTTTTACTTTTATAAATCTAAAAAATAAAGCTATTGTTTTTGTACCAAACAACTGAATTGTAAATAAACTAATGTCTAATTGACCGCAGTTTTAAAATGAATCAGGGTTTGTCGGACAATAATTCAATGATTTGGGATAGCACGAAATGATAGGTCTTTAATAGATAAGGATGATTATCTAGCAAATAACGTGCACAGAAAGGAAACATTAATCACGTTATCGTGCTTTCTGATAGAATCAAGATGGGCACAGGCATCTAAGTAAACTTGACTACAAACAGAAGTTTATCTTGGAGCGAGGCGAAAGCTCTTAGTCCGAACTGTGAGGTAATTAATAATTCTGCTACCATTGTACACAAAACGTTATTAAATTTCCTTTAGGCAAAATGGAAGACACGACCTTCCTGTAAAGATAATAATGATGCAATCCGGCGAGAGATTTAAGTGCTCCGATATTAATTTTTTAATTTATAGTGCCCGGCTAATGGATGTAAATTATGGCCGTAATTGTACCTAAATGCATTAATTTTATCAGATTATTCGAAAAATTTTATTCCGCGGTATCAGCAGTCTCGCTGCCAGCAATTTGTCCTTAATTATAATAATTTTCCTTTAAAGTTCGTGTTTAATCCACATTAGCAAGGTTATTAAAACGGTGGAATTGATTCAAGGTCTGACACAAACTTTTACAGCCTCGGCGCTGCTTGGTAGAAATAATATAAATAAGTGATTAATTTCTTAATGGAGCATCGTTAGGGATTGGTTCTTTTGAGAGGCGTCAGTTTAATAATTAAACCAAAAGGTACTTCAGAATAACTGGGTCCTATACGTCTTCTCTTCATTATTTTGTAGGTTTAATCATTACTCCGGGCATTATCTTAACACATTACGTCCCGTGTACCTACACATATTTGCGCGTTTCATTGAACTTCACGAAAGTCCCGTGTACGCATATTTGTGTGTTTTGTTAAATTTGAACTCAAACTTCTTCATAAGATCCAAAGGGACGGGGTAACGGTTAATTTCAAATTCCTTTCATCCAAAAAGTAGAATATTCTCGCCTGAGCTCAAATTTCTCATTATTGCTCTCTTGAGTTTTAATTTTGTCCCCATATTGAATTATATTATAATTTATTTAATTTTGATAATAAAAAGTTGTTTTATTCAAATTTCTGGAGCTAAATTTCTGAAGCTAAAGAAGAAGTTTTTTTAGAAATGATGGCGAGTGGTAATGTGTTAAAACTGTTAAGGAAGTTGGCCAATAGACCAAAATATGTGGTGAGATTTTGCTACTATGATTTATTCTTGAACAGTTACTCAATTTTTTTTTTTTTTTTTTTTTTTTTTTTTTTTTTTTTTTTTTTTAGGGAAGCGGGGAAATACCGTTACGCACTAGGGAGGCCGAAGCCGCCCCTGTGCCGGACTCCCTGGCCAAGGCCAGGCCTCCCGGCTAAAACCCCGCTCCCCCCTCCAGGAACCCCACCCCGGAACCGTCTTATTAGACATTACTTCGGGATGGAGCCCTGTCAACTCGCCCACAGTCGCAGGCACACACCAACTCATGGATACATCCATCCCATTCACCCAGCCAGCAGGGGCCATCAGGGACCCCTGCCTTTGTCGGCACCCCCTAATTCAGCCAGCCAGCAGGTGCCCCTGAGAGAGCACCCGCTGTTGTCAGCCCCCCTTCCACACTGCTGGCGAAGGCACTCCCCCCGAGGAAGGCAAGGCCTCGCCAGCCAACACACACACCACGCAGACATCCGTCTCCATTCACACAGCCAACAGGGGCTCCCTAGAAAGCCCCCGTTTTTGTCCGCAAACACCACTCTGGCACAAGTAAATAAATAATAAAACCACACACCAGTGAAATAAGTTAACACAAAGAGCCAACAGGAGCACCCGAGGGAGCACCTGTTTTTATCGGCAGACACCAAACAAACAAACACGCCAATAAGAACAGAACAGTTACTCCATGGATAATATTATAAGAATAACAATAAAAGTGCAAATTATAGTTAAATCCATTTGCTTTTTAAGGGGTAGGATTTAAAAGCAACAAATCCAGTCCCTTCTGTGGACGATCCAGGAGTTGAAGAAATTGAATGTTAATATTTCTACATTATATGTATTTCGTTGGCAACACAACAATTTTTTTAGTCAAGCAAAGCAAATTAAATGTAAAGCCTTTTTTTACATTGACTTTGTCTTCAAAGATTTTAAAAAGTAACGTATTTTAAAAAATAATTCTTTATGATCACCCAAGCGGCAATACGTTTTTTACCACTACAACGAAAAAATTTTTTTTTTATTTTCACGAAATATAGTGTTGGGTACGGGTATGGTATGGGTATGGGTATGGGTATGGGTAACTTTTTTCCTGCTAAAGTCTGGTATCGGTCGCAAGAAAACAGCTCAAAGAAAATATGCACATATTCCCAGACGGAGTTTTGACAGTAAGCCAATGAATTTTGACAATTTGCCAATTATTAAAGAATTTAGATGTCAACATTTTACTTTTATTTTAAAAATTAAGTTAAGATAACCAAAGATAAAAATTTGGAACAGTCTCAAAAGTAAAGGTTTTTTTATTATCTTGTACTTTATATCATAAGTTTAATTAATTAGAGAATTAATATGGACCTCATTATTGCTGTGGCAAGTGTGGTGTCGCTCAGCGAGCTAGAAAAAAAAAGGAAGAGGCCGTGTAAAGATTTCGGCTTAAGTCAGGCGCCTAGACATCGGCCAAACGGCAATGAAACTTTGCAAAAATTTGCATGGGGGTCAAGAACGACTATATATGCAATAATCCGTGATGGCAGTACCGATTTTCCCGATATTTTTCAGGAAAAAAACATTTTTTCCCCGGATTTCGCCCTCACCGATTTCGCATATTTTGCCCCATTTTTTGCAAAATTTCAATGCCGTTTGGCGATTATCTATGTCTTCATGATGTTTTCTTCGCATTTCTTAATTGATTCTTCATTTATAACACCTGAAAATATAAAATTTTTCATTATTACTTTATACAACTTACCAGTGTTCCTTCCTCCTGTTTTGACATTTTAGCTGTCACATTTGTGTTTAGCTTTTACAAAATGCCTATTGACGGAGGATTTACCTTTTACAAAATGCCTATTGACGGAGGATTTACCTTTTACAAAATGCCTATTGACGGAGGATTTACCTTTTACAAAATGCCTATTGATGGAGGATTTACCTTTTACAAAATACCTACTAAGTTTGCAAGAGAAACTTAAAAAAAAATGGCACAAAACAAATGTGACAGCTAAAGTTTCAAAACTGGAGGAAGGAACGCAGGTAAGTTGTATAAAGTAATAATGAACAATTTTATATTTTCAGGTGTTATAAATGAAGAATCAATTAAGAAATGCGAAGAAAACATCATGAAGACATAGATAATCGCCAAACGGCATTGAAATTTTGCAAAAAATGGGGCAAAATATGCGACATCGGTGAGGGCGAAATCCGGGGAAAAAATGTTTTTTTCCTGAAAAATATCGGGAAAACCGGTACTGCCATCACGGATTATTGCATATATAGTCGTTCTTGACCCCCATGCAAATTTTTGCAAAGTTTCATTGCCGTTTGGCCGATGTCTAGGCGCCTGACTTGTTCCAAGATTTCTTACTTATGTAAGTAGGTATATAAAACATACTTGACAACATCTCATTTTTTACACTTGTTCACTGATTTGATGCTCAATGGAACATTGTTTCAAGAAAATTTACACATGAGTGTAGAAGAGATCCACTCATTTTTTATGTGTTGAACCACACCTGAAACATAAGAGGAATGTTCGGATCAATGATTCCATTTCAGTAATTAGAAATTGTTGTAGATTATAAGTGTTTCAGTACCACCCAATGGTTGAAATGGACCGGAACGTTATTCCGGTTCGTGAAATTACCATTCAGTTTCATAAAAGTTTTCCTCATATCGTTCTGGTTCGCAAAAATTATATTTCATTGCACAACTTCCGCTTTTCAGGGTAATCATCTTCGGCATCAGTGAAAAGCCTACTTTCGGACGGGCACAGCTTTTCAGGGGTGCGTCAAGCTGGCACCGCCACCTGTAAGGAATTAAAAAAATTATACGCAAAAATAATGTGCTATTTATGGGCTAATTATGTGCCCAAATAAATATTTTTGTGCTCGGTTATTAACGCGGCAAATGACAATTGTTAATATGCGGTGCCAGCTATCGGAAAGTTAGCACAGCCCCTCTACCCGCGGCGTCACACTTGGCCTTGGAAACAAAATAACAGTATCAAAATTAAGTGCTTTTTATGTGCTTTAAAATAGCCCCGAAAAGTTTTTCAAAAACCCACCCCCTGTATGAAAAACAACCCTTACAAGAAATTGATCATGTATGAAAAATACAAATTTCAGCGAAATGGCTTTTTTTATAAGAAAATAATTTCTTCTCACAATTGAAGAGTACAGGAATTATGTGCTTTTTATGTGCTCGTGGTTGAGACAAGAAGCGATTTTCGTGCTCCAACCACACCCGATCTGGAGAATCTTTAGTGTTTTTAAGGGAGGTGCAGCTCGAAATCGCTTTTTTTATAAACAAATAATTTTGTGCTCGCAATTGAAGAGCACAGGAATTATGTGCTCCTAAAAAACAGATGCACGAATTTTGTGCTTTTTGTAAAATAGATTCAGGAATTTTGTGACAAAAATGAAAATGATCGGACCATGCGTACAATTTTGCAATTTTGAATTTACAAATTCGTTACAATTGGGAAATGTTGGTTGCCATATTTGATAGATGTGTAAAGTTAGCAGGGGAACATGGGCAGAACCAAGATGTTAATACAACATATTAAAAGGCCCATTATAGGCTAATTAAGTGTCCAACTCTCAATTTAATTGCTCTTACACTGTCTTAGAAAAAAACATGTTCTGCTAACTTTTGAAAAAGTTAACAGAACGTAGTTAAAATCGTTCAATAATAACAATAGGTCCCCTTATACCATTAAAATAATTAAAGGCTAATTAAATGCTGCAGAAAAATGTATTGTTTGCTTACGCAAATTAATTTTATTGATTTTATTGATAATGCAAGTCTCTTGCAGTCTTATATTTCCATACTCAAATATTTTGTATAATTTATTTATTCGTATTTGGGAAGTTTCTAAGAAAAACGATTAAATGACAATTTTTTCGTTTTACACACACAACCGACATCGTCAACCCATCTGTTTCTATAGAAATGCTCAACGGATTTTGAAAAACTTCTCAGAAGTCAACGCGCATAGCGTGGAACCAGCACCCTCACACCACCGTGATCCAACATTCTTTTTTACACCTCGCGCGTTTGCCTATTCAGCTCATCGGCTTCCATAGAAATTCTTAAAGGATTTTGAATTTTTTTTTGAGAATTTAACGTACACAGTATTCGTCTATTTCAGCTTCAGCTCATCGGTTTCCATAGAATTTCTTAACGAATTTTTATTATTCGAATTTTGCACAGTTTCTCAACATTTTTTATGCACATAGGTAATAATAAAAAATATGTGAAATGGAAATTCTGTAATCTTACGTAATAACAACATTATTCTGTCTGTCATCATTACTTTTTTACATATTCTGATTCTGACTGTAAGAGTTATCTTGATGAAACAAAGTGCACAAAATTATTTGTTTATGAAAAAAGCGATTTTGAGCTGCACCCCCCTTAAAAATACTACAAATGCTCCAGATCGGGTGTGGTTGGAGCACGAAAATCCCTTCTTGTCTCAACCGCGAGCAAATAAAAAGCACATAATTCCTGTACTCTTCAATTGTGAGAAGAAACTATTTTCTTATAAAAAAAAGCCATTTCGCTGAAATTTGTATTTTTCATACATGATCAATTTCTTGTTAGGGTTGTTTTTCATACAGGGGGTAGGTTTTTGAAAAACTTTTCGGGGCTATTTTAAAGCACATAAAAAGCACTTAATTTTGATACTGTTATTTTGTTTCCAAGGCCAAGTGTGACGCCGCGGGTAGAGGGGCTGTGCTAACTTTCCGATAGCTGGCACCGCATATTAACAATTGTCATTTGCCGCGTTAATAACCGAGCACAAAAATATTTATTTGGGCACATAATTAGCCCATAAATAGCACATTATTTTTGTGTATCATTTTTTTAATTCCTTACAGGAGGCGGTGCCAGCTTGACGCACCCGCTTTTCAGTTTAAAAAAGCGCGCATACAATTGGACCGCTCGTGACGGCATCCACGCTCCGCTCGTGTTCGTTCTTTGCCGTCCGGCCCACTCGCATCACGCGACCCTCGGCGCAGCCCCACGCCATTCTTGGCGTTGCCAGGGTGAGTGTGTGCACATACATACAAAAAAGAACCAAAGCATATGTCTCACTCTCATCTCACCCAGAGCAAAGACGCGTGTACCTAATAGAGAACGTGAGCACTGAGCAGTGAGCAGTGGCTGCTCGGAGAGCGCGAGCAGCGAGCTCGGATCTGTTTTGGCTCCTGCTGCCTGCTCACTCGGTCGTACCTGTAACTGCTGTGACCTTCACTGCTGACTGCTCACGTTCTCTATTAGGTACGCGCATCTCTGCGTTTTGACGTACTTTGATTTCTGTGTAGTAGGTATGAGCCGAGCTAAGGTGATAGCGTAGTTTCAAATGCATTTGTTTTCAATTTTATGCCCTAGGTAGACAGCGCTCTAAATCATAATTTACTAAATGAGTCATTTAGCATAAATTACTTATTAGTGAAGTGGTGACACACAGCCACTAATTAATTACAAACGGTCAGCTGTCAGTTGTGACATTTCTCAAAATGAATCGAAATCAAGCGTTCAAATTGGCTTTCATCAATTTCATTTCACAATATATCGATATAGAAATGAAGAAGCAATATTATATAAAAAAAATTTTTGATTGTCAAACGGATATTAATATGTGCGTGAAAGCGATACTGGATGGTTATAAAAAAATCGAAGAACAAGTGCAAATATTGAAGAATTTGTGTTTAGTTTAAGAAGTGCTACCGCCTAGAACAATTCAAAGAAGACTTTGGACTCTTGTAAGTTCAGTTACAATTAAAACCTAAAAAATTATACCTTTGAAATTGGAGGACCGAAGAAGTAATTTCTGGGAGAAAGAAGTGCCCACGTACAGCGAGGACAAATTTAAGTAAGACTTTCGTATGACACGAAAGTCTTTTACAAAAATTTGTGAAAAATTGTATCTTTTGAAAAAAGAAGATACAAACAAAAGGAAGGCAATACCTCTGGAAAAACGAATTCCAATTGCTTTATATGCATTAGGTTCCTCAAGCGAGTATAGGACAGTTGCAAATCTGTTTGGAGTTGGACGTACAACAACGGGGGAAATCATTTTGGAATGTTGTGCTGCTATATGTAATGTGCTCCAAAAATATATATTAATGCTTATACTCCATCGGAAGACAAAATTAAGGAAAATATTACCGGATTTGAGAGTCTAGGGTTTCCGCAGTGTTTTGGGGCTATTGGTAAATATGCAAGTTGAAAAGCTATGTGCAGTAACAGATGGATGTCATATTGAAACATCGCCACATAAAGATGAAGCCACGGACTTCTATAATTATAAAGAATGGTATTCTGTCATATTATTTGCATCAGCGGACTATAGGTACAAATCAATTACTTAACTCATAAATGTGATTTCAGGTGCAGATTTACATATATAAATGTAGGCTCGCCAGGGAGGAACAACGATTCTTTCGTATTTGAAAATTCATCCCTTAAAAAGATCCATGAGAGCAATACCTTATTTAAAGAAAAATTCAAAGTAATTGAAAATGTTAAAGTGCCCATACTTTTAATAGGCGATTCTGCATTCCGCTTATCTAGATATGTTATGAAACCATATCCATACAATCCAAATCAGTCTGCAGATGAAAAGAAATTTAATTACAGATTGTCAAAATGTAGGCGAGTTGTAGAAAATGCCTTCGGCCACCTCAAGGCACGATTCAGAAAAATTGGAAAAGGGCTAGAAGTTCATCCAGAAAACACTTCCACCATAATAAAAGCATGTTGTATTCTGCATAATTTTCTTAATGAAGAAAATGATACTCTTTGGAAAACATGGCTAGATGAATACAAAGATAGGCAAAATTTAACCGCTTATATCCAACCACAGCACAATAGCACAGCCGGAGAAAAAGACATCGATGGAAATAAAATTAGAAGAGCTTTAACATTACATTTCAATAAGTAATACACACAAATTTTATGTAGTAACACCTCTTTATTTCTGAGTAACAACAATTGTTCTTAAAAAACAAAAACAACTACCTCATGTATCACAAAACTTATTTCATATAAAAAAAAATATTTTCCACATATTCCCTTTTCGATTTTAGCAAATACATAATTTGTAAAAAAAATTATGTTTAAATTGTTATTGATGGAACAATTAGGCCCACTTAATTGTTCCATCAATAACAATTTAAACATAATTTTTTCTACGAATTATTTGTAAACATGTTCTTCACAAATGTTAAAAAGTCTTTTTGCAATTCCACTTGTTGTTCTGATAAATTTATAATTTTGCTCCCTAACTCAATACTTTTTTACAAGCTTTTATTTAGTTTCACCTGTCCCGGTGTCTGTAATGGAATCTTGCAAGTTAAATTTGACCAACTTCCCGGTTTCCGATTGATCTGAAATTTTGCATGCATATGTATATCGCGTGACAATGCAATATAATGATGACATGGAGGATCAAAAGCTTCTTTTTAAAAAAATTTTTTTTTTGCATATTGCTTGTTCAGTATGCTTTTCTAACAACGAAACTGTTTTTTTTCCAATTTCTAGTTGCTCCTTCATAATATATTGCGAAAATGAAAATTGCTTTTTCATAATTTCTTAGTTTTCTTTAGCTATTGCTAGTGCTGCCTTTTGAACTGAATTTGTTTTCTTTATTGTAACAGGTCGTGAGCAGCTAGAGGACGACGAACTTATTGAGGCCTGTGGAATTGAATCCTCTTCCAGTACGGTGAACGATGGCGGTGGACTTTCACTTGATGAGGCTGAAGGCATCGCTGGAATTTCAATCGGTGGTGTTGATAGTGGCACATAATTCTTTTCTTCAAATTCATCCTAATAATTTCAATTAATGTCGAATTATGATTAATAAATTTTTACTTACAAACAAAAATGACTCTTCCATCATATTTAAGTTGTTGCTTTTAAATCCCCCCAGGATTTTATGGACCTTTTCATAATGGATCCATTTTGATGGCGATCCCCCGGGGAACCCTATTTTTTGTTTCTCGCTTCTAAAATGTGAAAATCATGTAAACTTAAAAAAATTTATTCATATATGTATACACTACCTGTATTTTTGTGTAAAATTATTTATTTTAATACGCACTTCTTCGGGAGTGTGACTCCCCAAAGTTTCTGCAATTTCTGCATACATATATATGTGAATTGCGCCGGGCTTTTCTCAAGTCCTCAATGGCCTTCTCCCAAAAATTCAAAAAAAAATATTTCCTGCTCAACGTTCGATGCACTTCGTTTTCTTTTTAGTCTTTCACACATATCGTCACTCATTATTCGCCGTTTTCAACAAATTGACAAATATTTTCCTTCTTCTTGTTATATGCAATGGAAAGCGCACAGTAATTTAAAAAAAATAGTATAGAAGTACAAAACAGCTAAACTCTAGCACATTTTGCCTCATTTAGGTATAAATGATGAAAAGAAATTGGTCATTTAGCAAATCATAAATGATCAAGTATTTCGTGATTTAGCTAAATGAGCCCATGACACACAATGTCTAAATTACTAATTATACTAATTAGTAATTTACGTGCGCTGTCTGCCTAGGGTATTAGGTTGATGAGCTTAATAAGTGTTTATTAAAGTAACAGCGTTTAATTTAGTATAAATTAATGTATAAAATCCAGGGGACAGTGTGCGTGCATTCTAATTTAGAACTTCTAACTGTACTTTTCTTGTCTCGTCGTTTGCGCAGTTATTTAAAATGAGCAGTCTTCCAGTAAATTGGCTTAAAAAGAGGCCACACGAATCTGACGAGACTAGTTGGATTAGCAATAAGAAAACAGAAAAAGGTGATTAAAATCTTCCTAGCACAAGTGCTGCATGTAAGGTTGATTAGAACAGTGATACTATTATCCAACATATGCCTGCTTGTTGGAAGATTGGCCAGTACGAGACAGTCAAGGAAAGCAATGACTGGTTAATTGCCGAAAATAAGGATTTGGGCTGTTCAGTTTGCCGCAAAGTGGATTCTTTCGCCATTCAAAGTGACAAAAATAAAAGAGTTTCGAAACTGTGGCAAAAATGTTTAGTGACAGAAAATGGGAGGACTAGGGAGCCTCAGCAATCAAGTCTAATTAAAAAAATATTGGAACACAAAAATTCTGAAGTCCATAATAAAGCTATAGATATAATATTAGAGCAGTCTAAAAAAAGGCTATTGAAGCAGGCATTGAGAAAATGAGTGTAACATACATACATACATATGTAATTTACTAAAACCGAACAAGTTTTCAGAACAGTTTACAAAATTGCGAAAAATCAAAGGCCGTTTACTGATCTACCTACCTTTTGACATACATAGATCTACAAATTTTAAATGGTCTTACGGGTAACATTTTACATTCCGACAAAAGGTGTCATGATATTGCGACTTATGTATATTGCATTTGAAATGAAAACCGTTATATGCAAAAATATTATTTATGTTCCTAGCCAGCCCTAGCTGTCAATGGATAGAAATCTGAAATCGATTTATACTCGTGTACATTTATTTTCCCTATTTTAGTAATTCTCAGTGACCGGTCACAAGTCACAATCGAATCACAAGAGTGCGGCGATTAATGAAAAATCTTGTGACTTGTGATCGGTCACAACGCTCTGAATAGGGGGTAAATGAACCTAATTAAGACTAGATTACGGGGGTGGGCCGGACAATAAAGGTTAAGCTTAAGGGAGGTTTTGTCCAGGTAGAAATCAAAGGAAGGACAGTTGTTAACCTTCCGTAGCATTCGAGTGAACGGTTCAAAATGGCCATAGTTTGTGCGGTGACTCTCAAGGCGGAAAGTGGGAAAGTATCTAACGTTGCGAGGGTTACTGTTCAGGGAGATGCAATGAAGGAGGTCAGGTCAATCTATGGAACCAGTTAGGACTTGCTGGACGAAGACAATGTCGGAGACATCGCGACGAAAGGCTAGAGGATGAAGGTCAATTAGTTTGAGGCGGTTTTCATAAGGGGGAAGACTGAGGTGATCTGTCCATGGAAGATCACGGAGGAAGAACGGATTAATCTACGTTGGACCGATTCAATCCTGTTATTGAGAGAGGAGAGGACGGACAAAGAATATGTAGATCGATTTGGTGACATAGGGATCGGAGAACTCCTTACATATGTACATATATACTTATAATTTTCTTAACGGCTGGACTAATCCGGGTAATTTCTTTTTCAATGTGGCGAAACGTCATCCTTGATTCAACAACAAAGCAATCGTTTTAAATTTAAAAAATTGCAAAGAAGGCTTCGAATAATAAGAAACGAAAAATGCGTTAGTCGACTCAAGAATTCTAAAACGGAAACATCAACTTTTATGTATTAATACTAAATAAAAATTTGTGTTTGAAATAACTAAAATAATAAACATTAAAATAAATAAAATATGGAGTGTTTTATTAACTCTATAATTGGTGTTTCCACAATGCTTTTATTTTGGTTTGAGTTAAGGTGCTTGGTACCTTTACTCTAATAGTGTGATCGTGGTGCAATGTACACACAAACAAACAATTCTCTTGAATGACAATTCAACAAATCTTAAACGTCGAATCGGATGTTAAAGGCTGGTTCTGCATTGCGTGCTGGATTACCATGTTGCCGTGGTGCTGGGGCTGGTTTCCGTACCTTTCGTACTGGACAAATCTTGTTTTGATGTTTCCATAGTAGAGTGGCTCCTATGACAGCTATTAGTAAGAGGCTTACGTATCCTATTGAGAATTGGTGTATCTCATGTGCAGGTAATTTCACCGATGTGCTGGTGTGCATCCTCAGTTGTTGGACCTCTTGTTTTATAGTGTCTGTGGCGGTCGCAAACTGTGGTTTGTCGGTGCCACGGGCAATTCGAGAATTCAGCACTTTTTAGCTTAGACGTGAACCCGCTCACAAGATATGTTAACAGTGTGAAAGGTAAAAGCTTTTCTAGCGTGTAGATGAACTTACTGTCGTAATTAGAAATAACTTATACATTGTCAAAAATTTGTAAAATCTAGTTAGCTTATGTATGTAGTAGTAGTCCTCCCTTTTGTATTGTTTTTTAAAAAAAGGGATTTGAGTCAGTCTGAGTTCCGAGTACATGTATACGGTCGAGCTTTTCCACTAATAAAAAATAAAATAATTTAACTTCCAAAAAAGCTTCATATTCAGCATTAACTTTTATTTAACCGATACTCGACTCGAAATAAATAAAATATAAAAATATAAATAATTAAATCAAAAAAAGTAAATAATATAAAAAGAAAGTTAAATCAAATAAAGAGGACATCCGTCCCCTTTAACTGGTGACCCCGACAGGCCAAGACGGCCTAGGACCTTCAAGAAAAGAAAAAGAAAGATAAAACTCAAATCAACTTTAATCAAAGTCAAGAAAGAAAATTTCCATCATACATCTCCTCAAAAAAGAAAATTTCCATCATACATCTCCTCAAAAAAGAAAATTTCCATCATCGAACTCCTCAAGAAAGAAAACTTCCCATTTCTTCAAGAAATCCTACAAGGGAGTACCTTTTTATTTACTTTTAAAAAATTTAGACATTAGGAGAAGCTTTCACAATTCTTTACATTGTTACAGCTATTTTCTTTTCACACTCCGCGTTCTCTTTCGTTATATAATGAATAATTCAAGTGGTGACTTCTCGCAAGTCTCCGTGGTTCCCGGGAACCCGAATCGTAACTTTAATTCGAGCGAAGGCGAAGGTGATTTTCTACCAAGAAATCCCATTCCTCCCCCTCGAAACGCGATTCCCCCAATACCCTCAATCTCTACGTTATCTTTCAACCCTCCGACATTTTGGAAAAATGCACCCAAATTTTGGTTTTTAAAACTTGAAGCTCAATTTGATTTAAACAGAATAAGTACCGAATCTGCTAAATATAATCATCTCCTCTCCGCGTTGGATGAGAGTCTAGTTTCCATCTTAACAGATCTTTTAGAAAACCCCGATTCTCGTCGACCCTACACAGAATTAAAAGAGGCGTTAATTTCCAGACTTTCGGACAGTGAGACCTCAAAACTCAACAAATTGCTTGGTGACATCGTTTTAGGAGATAGATCTCCATCTCAATTCCTTAGAGAGATGAGGAATCTGTCAAACGGTAACCTAAGTGATGACGTCTTGAAAACCCTTTGGCTACAACGACTCCCGAGTGATATGAAAGCAATCCTATCGTGTAACTCCGGATCCCTCTCAGAATTGGCTAGTTGTGCCGACAAAATTTTCGAAGTAAACAATAATAATAAACCTTCAGTTTTTGCCTTTTCACAACATAGCAACAATAACAATAATAATATTTTATCAAATTTAACCGCTGAAATTTGCAGGTTGAACCAACGTATTGAAGAAATTTCATTAGAAGTGAAATCTTTAAAGTTCCGCAATCGTTCCCCCAGTTGTTGTTCCCATCATAGTTCACATCATTCAAGAAGCTCCTCTCATAACCGACCACAATTCAAATTCAATCGTCGCAATAACTCTCAGTCACGTACAAATCCTGATTGGTGTTGGTATCATAACAAATTCAAAAATAATGCTACCAAGTGTGTACCTCCTTGCTCTTTTGATTTCTCCGACCAAACAAAAAAATAAATCGCATATCATCAATGACGACGGATGATAATAGCGAACTCAACAGTCGTCTGCACATTTTTGACAAATCAACAAAACAATATTATTTAATCGACACTGGAGCCGATATTTCAGTTATTCCAAAGCCTCTTTCAGCTAAATTAACACCTACAGAGTTACAACTTTCAGCTGCCAATTCTTCAATAATAAACACATATGGGAATAAAATTATGAATTTAGATTTAGGCTTACGCAGAAACTTTCAATGGAACTTCTTGATCGCTGATGTGGAAAAACCAATCTTAGGAGCAGACTTTATATTTCACTATAAATTAATAGTTGATTTATCTCAAAGAATTTTAATTGACCCCCTTACCAAACTAACGTCAAATGGTAAGTTAATTAAAGGTCCATCAACTACGCTTTCAGTTTTATTAAAATCCACTATAAACGAAAACATTCAAAAATTAATTCGTGAATTTCACAGCATCACTGTTGATTCTGGCTTCCCTAAACCGGTGAAACATCTAATAACACACCAAATTAAAACCACTGGCCAACCTATTTTTTCTAAAGTCCGTCGATTATCACCTGAAAAACTACTAATCGCTAAAAAAGAATTTGAATTTATGTTGAATCAAGGTATCTGTAGACCTTCTAACAGTCCTTGGTCATCACCATTACATATGGTACCTAAGGCCAACGGAGATTGGAGACCTTGTGGTGATTATAGGCGCTTAAATGCAGTCACCATTCCGAACCGCTACCCAATCCCGTTGATTCATGACTTTGCATGCCATCTACAAAATTGTAAAATATTCTCCACTTTGGATTTGACTAAAGCCTACCATCAAATTCCAGTGGAACCAGAAGATATTCCAAAAACAGCTATTTGTACTCCTTTCGGTCTATTTGAATTCACACGAATGACATTTGGTCTTCGTAACGCTGCTCAAACATTTCAACGATTTATCCACTCAGTCCTTCAGGATTTATCGTTCTCCTTTGTATATCTAGATGACATTTTGGTAGCTTCACATACCGAACAGCAGCATTTAGAGCATTTAAAACAAATTTTTCAACGTCTACAAGAATACGGATTAATTATTAACATCGAGAAATGTAATTTTATGCAACAGGAAGTGAAATTTCTCGGTCATTTCATCAATTCAAACGGTATCAAGCCTTCACCCGAAAAAATTAACATAATTTCAGAGTTCAAACTGCCTACAACAATCAAAGATCTCAGAAGATTTTTAGGCATGGTTAATTTCTATAGACGATTCCTTCCTCATGCAGCCGAACATCAAATTCTATTAAACAAATTTTTGACTGGTAACAAAAAAGATGGTTCCAAAAAGATTGAATGGACACCTCACTCAATCAAAGCTTTTGAAGATATTAAACTACAGCTGGCTCAAATTACTCTCTTAGCATTTCCAAATATTGATGCACACATTGCGTTATTCGTGGACGCTTCTGATAAAGCTATAGGTGCCTCTTTAAATCAAAAAGTAGACAACAATTGGCAACCACTTGGCTTCTTTTCTACAAAACTAAGTTCAGCTCAAACAAAATATAGTGCATATGATAGGGAATTGTTAGCGGCTTACAAGGCAATCAAATATTTCCGTTACCATTTAGAAGGTAGAAACTTTACATTATTCACGGATCACAAACCGTTAGTTTTTGCTTTCAGACAAAACCCAGATAAAGCTTCACCAAGACAAGCAAGGCACCTAGACTTCATCGGCCAATTCACTACCGATATTCAGCACATAGCTGGAAATGACAATGTCGTAGCTGACACCCTTTCTCGAATTGATGAAATTCATTTGCCAGCCTCTGTAGATTTCGAAGCAATCGCTATAGCACAGGAAACAGATGATCAACTTAAAAATCTCATTACAAACCCTCACTATAAATTTTCCAAATTACCTGTCTTCGGGAGTGATAAACAAATTTATTGTGAGGTTAAAAACAATCATTACCGCCCTTATATTCCGCAACAATTCCGCCTTCAAATTTTTAATGCCATCCATAATCTTTCACACCCTAGCATCCGTACAACCAACAAGATGGTGACTTCCAAATACTTTTGGTCGTCCATTAACAAGGATGTTAACAGTTGGAGTCGCAGTTGCTTACAATGTCAAAAAAATAAAATTTCTAGACACGTTAAAAGTTCCTTTGGATCATTCCCCACCTCTTCAGCACGATTCGAAACAATTCATATGGATATTATCGGTCCTTTTCCTCCCTCGAACAATTTCAAGTATTGCCTCACAATCATCGATCGATTTTCACGATGGCCTGAGGCAATTCCCATTCCAGACATTTTAGCCGAAACTTGCGCTAAAACACTCTTCAGAGAATGGATTTCTCGATTCGGAGTACCGAAATTTATTGTAACCGACCAGGGAAGACAATTTGAATCGCATTTGTTTAAAGAACTCTCAAAATTT
Organism: Machimus rusticus; assembly: GCA_951509405.1. Lineage (NCBI taxonomy): Eukaryota > Metazoa > Arthropoda > Insecta > Diptera > Asilidae > Machimus > Machimus rusticus. The sequence continues at coordinate 12,088,717 of OX608050.1, forward strand.
TTAGGTTTCAAGCATAATCGTACAACGCCATATCATCCACAGTCCAATGGTTTAGTCGAAAGATGGCACAGAACCTTAAAAACAGCAATCAGAACTGTGGAAACTGATTCATGGTCCGAGGCACTTCCCTCGATTCTACTCGGTTTAAGAACAACTTTTCGAGAAGAATTCGTAGCAACACCAGTTGAATTGCTCTACGGGCAGTCCTTAAGACTTCCAAGTGATTTCATTGAACAAAATTCCGAAACCTGTCATCAAAGCGATTTCGTCAATCATTTAAGAGAATTGTTTAACAACGTTCGTCCTATTCCACCCTCTAATCACAATAAAGCCAAATTCTTTAAATTTAGAGATTTAGATAATTGCTCTCACGTTTTAGTTCGGGACGAGGTAGCCAAAGGAAATTTTCGGAATTGTTACAATGGACCGTTTCCAGTTGTGGAAAGACATAAACATTTTTTCACTGTGAAAATAAACAACAGAAATATTAACATCTCTTTGAATAGATAAAAGCCGTTTTTCTCTCTCAACATTTCCGAAATTTTTAAACAAAAAATTCATCCTCATCCAACCAGGAACGAGTTTTACAACTCTTTACTGACCAATTCTACTATTCTAAAGAAACAGCCAGAGTCTGTTCAAATAAATGCCAATTTTTGTCAGCAGCCAGTGCTTATTCAAAAAATGGCTCCTAAAAATTCCTCATTCACGTATAATAAATCTTCAGCTCAAGGAAAAACTTCTAAAAAAGTTACTTTCGCTTAAAAGATTTGAAAATCAAAATTTCATTCCGCTCTATCGCGCTTCACTGGGATGGGGGTGTTGTGGCGGTCGCAAACTGTGGTTTGTCGGTGCCACGGGCAATTCGAGAATTCAGCACTTTTTAGCTTAGACGTGAACCCGCTCACAAGATATGTTAACAGTGTGAAAGGTAAAAGCTTTTCTAGCGTGTAGATGAACTTACTGTCGTAATTAGAAATAACTTATACATTGTCAAAAATTTGTAAAATCTAGTTAGCTTATGTATGTAGTAGTAGTCCTCCCTTTTGTATTGTTTTTTAAAAAAAGGGATTTGAGTCAGTCTGAGTTCCGAGTACATGTATACGGTCGAGCTTTTCCACTAATAAAAAATAAAATAATTTAACTTCCAAAAAAGCTTCATATTCAGCATTAACTTTTATTTAACCGATACTCGACTCGAAATAAATAAAATATAAAAATATAAATAATTAAATCAAAAAAAGTAAATAATATAAAAAGAAAGTTAAATCAAATAAAGAGGACATCCGTCCCCTTTAGTGTCTATTTCCGCCACATATGACTGATATTGAGCGGTATGATTAAGGGTAAAATCCGACTTATTTGCGATGTTCATATCTGTGAGGTTGCTGAGTGGGATGTAAGATGCTTTCATAGTAGATGGATAGGTGTTGTGTCCTTGTATGGTTACCAAGGGTTGTCGAATCATGCAACGACCTCGAATTTTTAGGATCCCTGTTCCCTGTATTACCTGCTGAGTAATCTTGCTACCGCATACTACATTTATAGTCGTCTCGTGGCTTAGTACGTATGTATATCCATTCATTCGAAGTATATAGCTGGATCCAATGAGGTCCATCTTCAACTCTGGTAATCTGGCAAGTGGCTGAGGGAGGTGAATGATTCATATAATTGATTTCGCATTCGCTAACTGAAGATCCCTTTCTATAGATAGGGTGATTCTGGTTGCAGAGGTGCTTGCCTTCTTCGATGATAATGCATGCTTGTAGTTCTTGCTCTGTCACCGGATAATATTGGTCTCGATGTAAGTTTATCATCAGGAAGGGAGATGATGGTTTAATTGCCACATAGCTATCATTGATCCTCACTGGAACGGGTGTGACTTTGAACAGCTCGAATTCTTCCGATGATAGCAAAGGTATTATCGATTTAAAGATTGCATATCTGGCTGTAATTCTTCCCTGAACTCTCATTAACGAGTAGTATTTGATGGGCTCGTTTCGTTGTAGTGGCAACTGCAGAGATGATGGAAGATGAGTCTTAATTTTTACGAGTTCTTCCTTTAGCTGTTGTGGGGCCACAAGGAGTGGGCTAATCCTTCCGTGATGAATGTCAGCAATCACGTCTAAAATTGAGGTTTGAATTCGCAGGAAGTTGGTTGCCGTGAGAGTTACTGATAGAGAAGCCGTGATAAATGTTTGCGCTAGTTTTTCTTGGTAGAGTTCTGCCATTATGCCATTTATTTGTCTCGGCACTTGCTCGATGTTGTCCTATAGCTGACGGAACTGGTGGTTTATTGCCTCTTCTTCTCTTTTCATGATGTTTAATGTGGCATCTAAAACCAATGTTTGGTTTTTCATCAGCTGTAATGCGTGATTTTCATTTCCCTTGATCTCGGCTATTGTTTGGGTAATTTTTTTCGGGATATTCTGAATCTAGAACCCCGAACAATGCTTTCGCGACGTTCCCGATTAAGTTTAAGGCCCCTCTCTTTCTTCGCCTTTGATTGTTGCTTGATGACAACAATATATTGTTCGCAGCTAATTCAGAAAGCAGATGTTCTAGATGGCTGACAATTCCTCTGAAGGCCTGATCATCGTCGATTTTTCTACACAACGTTTTTAGAGATATAGTATAATTTTGCAGGAATTCGAACTCTTTCCAATAAGGTGCCAAATCGTAGTACACTACCAAATCCCATTCGTTTGAAATGATGTTTGCAGCTCCTAAATTTTCAAAATAGATTCCTGGTTGGTACCTGAATGGTGTTATTTCTATTTCTGCGGCCTTTGCTACTGGCATAACTAAAGAGGTGAGCAGGAGTGATACTATAGCAGCGCCTAGTGATATTCTTTGTCTTTTTCTAGTGCTGTGCTCATGGCTGTTGGCTTCAATGCTTTCTGACGCATTTCTGTCAGTAGTTATCGAGTTGCCGGAATTATCGGGTGATTCTTCCCTTGGATGCTTACATTCATCGTCTGAAATTTCTGGATTCACAGGAAGTGGTGCTAGCTTATGAATTGGGCGACGACTAATTCCATTTGCTGTTCTTACATCAACCACACGAACTAAACCATCTTTTCCTTTAATAACGTTGATTATTCGACCAAGCATCCACTTCAATGTTGGTAAATTATCCTCCTTTATTAATACCATGGTGCCTTGTATAACATTTTCTTGTCGTTGCTTCCACTTGTAACGATGTTGTAGCTGATTTAGGTAGTTTGTGCTCCAGCGTTTCCAGAACTCATTTTTAACATAAAAGACAAGTCTCCAGCGAGTGATGAGATTGCCTCTTGCGGGCTCGGCATTGGGATCAACTGTGCTCGTTAGTGGCTCTCCGATTAGGAAGTGTCCCGGAGTTAACGCTGTTAAGTCGTTTGGGTCTGAGGACATTGGAGTGATGGGTCGAGAGTTGAGTGTGGCTTCTATTTCCACAAGTGCTGTCTCGAACTCTTCATACGTTAGCGACGCTGATCTTAGGGAGCGCTGTAGCAGATGTTTGGCTGCCTTGACTGCAGCTTCCCACAATCCCCCAAAATGCGGGGCTCGTGGCGGTATGAAGTGAAAATCAATACATCTTGAGCTGCATGTTTCCTTGATTTTATTCTGAGCTTCTTCTGATGCTAGCATCACCTTTACCTCATTTAACATGTTTTTTGCACCGACGAAGTTTGTTGCGTTGTCACAATAAATCGTCTTGCAATATCCTCGCCGTGCTGTGAAACGTCTCAGAGCTCCAAGAAATCCCTGAGTAGATGAATCGCTAACTATTTCCAAATGCGTGGCCTTTGTTGGAAAACAACAGAATACCGCAATACATGATTTCTGGGGCTTCTTCCCGCGGATCTTGAAATGGGTCCAGATAGACCCACAGAAATCAACTCCAGCATTTACAAATGGCTTGGCGGGCTGAACTCTATCGGATGGTAAATTGCCCATCATCTGTGTTAGCTGCTTCAAGGCGGCCACCAACTCTAATCATTTTATCGCTGTCGATAAATGGCGCCAAGCTACTGAGGCTGCTGTCCTTGGACACTTCTCCATTTCGTTGTAAACAAGTCGTCTTTGAAGCTTTCTTGCTGCATCAGCCTGATGATGACTACTTGATCTTCCTTTAGTTCGAGTGGGGTCGCCTGGTCTATGCCTTCCAAAAATGTCTTCGCTTCTGCATTGACTGAAGCTCCAGCTACGGCTCTTCGCCTTCTTTCGGTATCATTCTCAATATTTTTCTTTACATATGCTGGTGGCCATAAATCTTCAGAACCATGCAAAAAGGTGGGCCCATAGAGCCACAGATTGCATTTGCCTAGCTTTTCGGGCATTGTTCCTCTTGACAATACGTTTGCTGGGTTCTCTTTGGATCGCACATGTCTCCATTGTTCAGGGATGGTCAGTTGTTGAATTGAGGAGATACGATTCGCCACGAATGTTTGATATGATGACGATGATGCATTTATCTGTGACAGAACTACTTCAGAGTCTGTCCACAGGTAAATTGGCGAATTCTTGATGTTAAGATCCTTCTTGAGGCGATATGCAAGCTCTGCTGCTAGTTTCGCTGCGCATAATTCCAAACGAGGCAGAGTGGTTTGCTTAATAGGAGCTACTCTAGATTTCGCACAAAGTAAGCGTACTGCTACAATATGATCATTGTCTACTGATCTTACATAAGCTGCGGCTCCATATGCCTTCTCTGAGGCATCTGCGAAGACATGGATTTGAATTAGTTTCGGGATTTTGTGAGCCAAAACATGCCTTGGTATTTTCACGTTATTTAGTTCCTTTAGTCCTTCACGGAAATTTAACCAGAAAGTCTGCAGTTCCTGAGGCAGAGCGGCATCCCAGTCACATTTCAACAGCCACAATTTCTGCAGGAAAATTTTCGCAGTAACCACCACTGGGCCTATAATGCCAAGCGGGTCAAAGAATTGCGCTATTTCCGAGCAGGCTGTGCGCTTTGTCACACGATGAATGAAATTCCCTGCTGCCCTTATGCATAGATCGTCATTCTTAGGCCGCCATATTAATCCCATTGTTTTGATGTGTTCGTCTGATGTGCTACCGAAATCCAATTGTAGCTCCTGATCTTTCTTTGGAATATTTTTCAACAGGCTGGGGTGATTAGCGCACCACTTTCTTAGCTTAAATCCGGCAGACTGTAGCAGAGATTGCAACTGAGCTTGTTTTTCTATTGCTACAATAAGCTTGTCCGCCCCAGTGAGGACGTCGTCTTCATAGAAATCTTGTTTAAGTACTTCTGTCCCAAGAGGATATTGATCAGCCTGCTGTTCGGCCAGCATCTTCAGACATCTAACGGTTAGATATGGAGCACTTGTAGTTCCATACGTTACCGTGCATAGCTCGTAGCATCGTAATCGATCGCTGGGACTGTTTCGCCACCAGATAAGTTGATATTTTCTGTCGTCCGGATGCACTTCTATCTGCCGGTACATCTTCTCGATGTCCGCAGTAAAAACGAATCTGGACATGCGGAAACGTAATAAAATTGCAAACACATCATCTTGTATAGTAGGCCTAGTATACAGTAAGTCATTTAAGGATATATTGTTGGAAGTTTTGGCTGATACATCAAAGACTACGCGTAGTTTTGTAGTTGTACTTTCAGGCTGAATGACGCAATGATGTGACAGGAAGCTATAGGGTCCCTGGACTTTATTAAAATTGATTTCTCTCATGTGTCCCAATTTAATATATTCCTCCATGAAGCTGATATATTGATTTCTTAGATCTTCTCGTGTGCTGAGTTTCCTTTCAATAGCCATTAAGCGCTGATATGCGACATTCTTTGAATCTCCTAATTTGTTAGGATCATCCTTGAATGGTAGTCTTACTGCAAAACGTCCAGCATCTGTTCTTCGTGTGTTTTGCACAAAGTGTTCTTCATATCGTCTCTCAGCAGATGTGAATGCCCTTGATGATGTTTCTGCGTCATCTAGTGCCCAAAATTTTTCAATTTGTAGCTTGAAATCTTCCTCTTCAGAGCACAACAACTTCCACAACTTGCTTGTGATTCTTGTGCATGGTGAACTGTTCCTGCTGCTGTCCACCCAAAGACGGTGTTTTGTAAAACTGGTAATGAATCTCCCAGTTTGATTTGGCCTACAGAAAGAGTTGAGTAATATAAGCCTGCTCCAATCAACAAATCAATGTTGTCTGGTTGATTGAATCGCGGATCTGCTAATTGTATATTAGCCGGTATTTCCCATGCTGAAATGTTTATGGCCTGTGCAGGCTGTGGTGAAATGATGCAAGGCAGCACATGAGCCTCCAATCTAGTGCTGAATCCATTGATTCGGGACTCTAGCAGGATGTTTACTCGCTTACAATTTGGAATTTGGGTTATCCGTCTTACATGGATGGATACGTATGTTCGAGTGTCTGTTGCATCTTGCCTATAAATTACCAATACAGAAATGGCAAGCTCGAGGAAGTGATAAACAAATAGTAGCGGAAAACAAAGCTCGTATACAAAAACAGTTTAGAGAGCGATGCGGTTTGATTATAGACATGCCAAAATCGGGATTCGGGAATTCCAATGATGGTAATACCGGAAGAAGGTTTTTTAAAAATGCAGAACTATCAGCCGAAATCACGAAGCTTGATCTTCAACTAATAAAAAAAATACACACAGTCATGATAGTTGTTGCCAGTGGGTATGATATAAAAGTTGAAAAATTCAGAGTTTTCGCTAATCATACCGCAAGGTACTTCGTTGAAAAGTATCCATGGTACAATATGCCACCAACTGTGCATAAATACCTTATACATGGTCCAGAAATAATATCAGCGGCATTACTTCCTATCGGACAATTAAGAAGCACAAGAGGCACGAAACAAAGACTTTAAAAGATATCGGGAACACAACTCCAGGAAATGCAGCAGGGTCAAGACAAACGAAGATGTGTTTAACTTATTCCTGATCACTAGCGATCCACTTATCACAAGTAAGCGCAAAATAGAAAGGACAAACCGTCAACACCTTCAAATAGAAGTTGTATCTATGTTAAAACCTACAAGCGTACACACTAATATTGATAATAGTGATTTAGACACAGAAGCTGATGTAGATATCTTGGAATTATTACATGATTCCATTGATTCTGATACAGCAGAATAAATATTGTGTTTAATACTTTGCACATATCATACTTGTGAAATGCACACTTTAAAAGATTTTTCAATAAAAATATATATGTCTAAAAGATCTAAAATGTCTTTTATTTATATTAAACAATGTATTAACAAACCAATATGAAACATAGAAATATTAACAAACGCTCATTTATTTAATGCCAGCTTTTTATATACCCTGCCCCAGTGTGCGTCGTGTGGTCGCGAACAAAATACCGCGTCACGTGAAGCGGGGCCGAAAGTCGAAATTGCATAGTATTGAATTGCGGAAATTATTTACGGATTGAATTTTAAATTATAGTTTTGGGCCCTTTGTAACAGTGAAGCTCAGAAATTATTAGAAAAGCTTAACTTTTTCCATAATGTCGTTTTCAAAATTATACCTATAATGTGTGATCAAGGGTCTATTAGTAGAAATTGTTTCAATAGATTAGAAGCAAGTTTAGATGTACCACATTTGTATTATACCTATGATGTGGCAAAAAAAGTATGTTATCTATGATGCCCCATATTTATTTAAATCTGTGAGGTATTAAAAAAAATATCAAACGTGATGATGAACTTGCTTCCTGTAAAGTTGTTATTGAGTAATATATACATAACATAGAAAAGGTCAATTCACCTATAAGGGTTTGTAAATTAACTGAAAAGCATATCAGGGGAAATAGCTGAGAAAAGATGAAAATTTCTTGTGCAATACAAATCATTAGTCATATGTGCAGCGCTGCATTATATAACAGTATTTGAAATAAATGTTTTCAATCCCAATGTGGCATCGTATGTACATATATCGTTTCAACAGCAAAGTTTTTAAAGATATGAATAGATTGTTTGATTGCTTATATATTAGATAATATTAATAATATTAGAGAACCTTTCTCTAAAAACTAATTTTAAGAACCACCTTCGTCTCTGAATTAATCACAAAGTTGGTAGTAGTAAATTTTCAATGAGCTGAATTCACCACGAAAAGTTTTATTCATAGTACAGATTTGAAGCCCCTTTTTAAAGTCAACTCCTGTTTATACTTTCGATTTTATGTCTTCTTTCCAAATTAGGAACAAGAATTGAAAAGCACTAGACTTGTTTTCTTTTAAATGAGTTGTCAATATCTTAACAAAATCTTTTTTTCCAGGACCGTAATCTTATACCAATTTTTCAGGGAAAAGTCAGAAAAGTTATTACATAATTGAAAAAGAGTTCCAGTTTTCGAGATATAAAAGCCCAAAGGGCACATTCAATTAAACAGCAGTTTTTCGTAAAGAAGGAAACGAAGGAAACGAGAATATCCAGCTTTACGGAAATAACCCCTTTTACTATTTACTTTGTAAAGCTGAAGCTTGTAAAATCCTTTTACTCCGGAAACCAATTTTATTAATTGAATCAAGCCGAAAGCCACAGATTCTCCTGATTGATAATCTAAGTCTCTTGCGGGAAATTACTCTGTAATTTCGTGCCTTTCCCACAATCCGCGTAAAAATAAAGCAATTATGTCCGGCAAGAAGCCCGAAAACTTCTGCATCAGCTCACTAGATCTTGTCGGAAGTCTATTTCGTACATTTGCTTAAACCAAGTAAGTGCATTACCAGAATTAAATTGGAGGCGGCAGTGTTCGGCAGTCGCACCAGAGCAGTTCATTTCGCTGCGCTGGTGGTTCACCAGAAGCCAAATAATCCGAATTCTAATAAAGAAGGGAAAAAAAAGGGAAATTAAACGCTTAACCGCCCACAAGTCGGACGTTTGCGGTCATGATTAGAAACTTCTTCTTCTAGAGATTCAGATTCCTATTGTGGTTGCACTTCGCAAGTTGTTGTTAGGGGGCATTACCGGGCCAGATGAGGGCAGGTACTTTGGCCAACAAAAAACCTCACAAAGAAGTCGGGCTGCATGAAAGTGCAAAACTTTTTCAATTTATTCCTCCATTTGTGGATCCTTGCGCTTTTCCAACGTTTATCTCAAAGAGTTCAATTTATTCTTCTTAGGGCGAAAAGAGAAGCCCACGTGGCCAGCAAACACTGCTCTGCCGGCTTTCTATATAACTAATTTGAAATTTGAGTTATTTCCAATTTCCGACTGCAAAATCAGTGCTCAGTAAGTGGCTATTGCAAAGTAATGTTCGAGAAAGTTTTGCAGCGCAAATATGCACTGAGAGAATATTTAGGACAAACGTGTATATTTTACATAGATTTTTTCCTTTATACAAGGCGTTTTTATAGTGTATGCGAAATGAGTGGAATGAAAAATCTAACCTAGACAAAAAAAATTCAGACAAGGAGATCCATTTGGGAGTTACAGGGTGATTCGAAAAGACCTAGTATTTTTGGTATGTAGATATTGTAGGCATACATCACAATTTGATTTTTGTCTTTTGATCTACTAGCTATCCAAAAAAAAAAAAATGCCAAGAATGACAACACGAACAAAAATTGTCTGGCAGGGCCGTCCATGTGAACCGTTTGGGAGTTACAAGGTGATTCTTAAAGTCTAATTTTGAATAGTAAGCACACCAGCTTAACCGTACGCATATCCATAGAGCAAAAACTCTTGAATTTCAAAAATACAGAGTTGGGGTGGATTGTTGGTTGTTGTCTTTCCATAGAAATTTTTTTTCAGGAAAAGGGAGAAAGTTACAAACTGGGAGAAAGAGAAAGAATCCAAAGAAAGAGCTTACGCGGGACTATCTTATAAAATTGAAAAAAATGTATTAAAGATTCGCCAAACATTCGAACAATGAGTGCAAGATATTGTGAGCATAACTTAACGAGAGTAATCCACGGTGATTTCTGAGTTTTGGATTTTTTATTTTTTTTTGCGGGGAAAGCGGGCAAGGTAAAATATATATATATATTAATACGTGAAGGGAAAACTTTGTACCCTTTTTAAGCGTATTGGACGGACGGAGGAGTGTGAGATTTGGCATAGTTAAAGTTTATATGTACATATATAGAGAAGTGCAGAAAGCTAAAATTTATATACATATAATATGTGTTACAAATACATTTAATAAAATAAAATATATTCATTATTTACGATAACACTGTCTATGTCAAACACATCTGTCTGTGGTCAAACTTTCGTAATTTTATTATTGACAGTGCCAATTTCAAACACATGTAATGTTAGGAATATTCGGTATCGGACACATTAAAAAACTCGAGTAGTATTTCAGGAAAATACTTTATTACTTTTCCAACCGACGGCCGTACCGCCCGTTCTCGTTCAGTTTTTTCCAACGACTCCTCGAGTGCTTTCAATTACCGCAGCTCCACACCTTGACCACGGCGGCGACCCATTTCGCCTCACCCGATTTTGGCGACTTAAGCTACCTTGACATGGGCTTGTTGCGCAAGCTTTTGCAGTATAAGCACAAACCCAGCTGTTCGCCGCGCCCAGTGGTTAGCGACAAGCTCAGGTGTGCCAGCACGCGCCCACATGACGCAATATTGTGCTCTGCTTTATTGGCTTGCGTTGACCTGGATTAATTCTGCAATGGGGTTTGTATTAATCCAGGTCGAAAACATTGCAACGCCCGGCAGCGGCTTCCGCGGGTGAACCAATACGCGACACACAGTAGGCTGTGTACATTCGTATTTTTCGTAGTAACCCCAGTAGGTCGAATTTCAACCACAAGGCGACCACTAGTTGGGATAGTATGGTGGAACTCAAATTCCACTTAATTATTTAAGAAGAATAAAATCATCAAAGAGATTATTGATTATTGAAAGTTTTTTTTTTTTTTTTTTGAGGAGTTTCTCAGTTTCGAATATTTCAACTAAGAAAACTAATGTTTATATTCCGTATAAAAATATACACGGCGGGCCATTTTAATCTATCCATCTGAATATTTCGCCAGGAATGCTCCGAATCAAAAAAAAAAAAAAAAAAATTGATATAAAAGTTGTCGAGTTTTGTAGGGAGCCATTTAACTGTGACCTGTAGTTTGACCCTGATTTGACCTTGGTTGGTTATTTCCAGGCCAACTTGAATTTTTTAAACAAGAATACCTATTTTTGATCCGTGATTAATTCCTTGGAGATGTAAGGCACGTACTTGCGTTTTTCTATAATAACCTTTCATTTTGATCAGAAATACCGATCATTTGAGCCTTGTTTGATCAAGATCCGGTCATGTCATCCGTTTTTAAACTACAGCCAAAACTAATTTATGTCCAATCCAAGATTCGCCAACTGTAATTGGATGATTTCACATTTTAAAAAACTATTGAAACCGTGGAAAATCTCTGTCAAAATTTGCCAATTCATAAAACTTAAAATATAAATTAAAATTAAACAGTCTGTTTTTCAAGTGAAATTTCTGTACTATCCTGCTTATGAAATAGTTGGCATAATATGGTGTTAGGACAATGTGATAATAATTACCGTTTAACGGAAAGGCGTTACGCTGAACGTTTTCCAGTTAGAAGACATCCTATCCATATAACGATACGCTGTTAAACTACCGGAGCTCGCAAAGGACACCTTGCTCGCCAACGTAGGCGTCGCGAATATGATGATGCTCGTGTTTTTACTATTCTTGCAGCTATACATCTTGATCCTCAAATTAGCAGTCATCAAGTTGAAAGGCCGATAGGTATACCAAGCAGAAAATTTTTGAGAATTCTAAGAAGCCTTAATTATCATGCTTATCATATTAGACTTGTTCAAGAATTGAGACAAAATCATATTCAATTACACATTGAATTTTTCCAATTGGCTTTGCAAATTATAGAAAATGATCCAAATGTTTTTGATTTTGTGTTTTTTTAAGATGATGTAGTGATAGACAAGTGAATAGGCACAATTGCTGAATGAATATCTAATTGGTCCTTACTTTTTTGAACATAATGTTGATAGTGTTAGTTATTTGGAATTGATAAGAGATCGGTTGCCAGAGTTGTTGCAAGAATTCGATTTGGAAATAAGACGAAGAATGTGGTTTCAGCAAAATGTACTGCGCCATTTAAACACATTCTACGTAATCTTTTAAATCAAAATTACAATGGCAGATGGATAAGAAGAGGAGATCCAGTTGACTGGCCACCTAACTCTCCTGATTTAACATCTCTAGATTTTCACTTATGGGGTTGGAGGTGAGATGTGAATAAGCATCAGGGGAGATCGCAAAGGCTTCTCCCAATAAATAGCCACAGCCGAATACGACGGATCTAGAGGGGACATACTCAATAAGCCCCGCAATCCCGGGTGTAAACTATCGTGCCCATGGGATGAATGGCACTGCTTAAGTGTGTCTTCTAACGATGGACTCCAGATACCTGACGACATCTGGTTTCAATTTAGCCTTCTTTTAGTAAAGGGCTATCCTGCAGGTGACAACCCCTTCCCTAATACTCGTGGTAACAAAAATCATGAAGATATTCCAATTCTACGAATGCCGGTGATTGTCAGTTGGTTCAAGATGATCTGAATGTTTTTCATTCCTTGTGTGCTCACAAAAATTTGGAACTTAATATTGACAAATGCGAGGTTATCTCTCTCTGTCGTGGACGTAAACCTATTGATTTCGTCCATCAGAGTGAATTCTTTGATGCACTAAATCTGTTAGTGACTTGGGTGTTGTTCTCGAAAGTAAGCTTGATTTTGTTGAGGCGAGCAACTCTGTGGTTGCAAAGGCCTGTTCTGTGTTAGGATTTATTTAAAGATGGTTACGTGAAAGCAATTATATTTTACTCTTGTTCGAACTGTTCTTGAGTAATCGAGCCATATTAATAATATTGAAACGGTCCAATGCAAATTTGTCGGATTTGCATTGGACCGACCCAACTTCTATCCCTTCATAAAATGACTGCTTATTCTTGCTCACTATGACTGGAAGATAATATTGACTCCCAATTCCTTAAAACGAAATTCGTGCCAAGTGTTAGGACTCGCAGCTTTAGAAACTACACTCTTCTCGAAACGAAACATAGCAGAACTAATTATGGTGTATTTGAACCTACTAATTGCATGTGCCTCAGTGTTCATAAAATTGCCGAACTGTTAATGTTAACATTGGTAAAAATTCACTTAAAAAATCGCTATTTGACTTTCGCGCCACTCAATCTTGGCCTTGGCAATTGACAATTAAACTTTTTCATTGTTTTCTTCTTTTTCTCATAAGCATGTTGTAGCATGATGTGTGTAGTTCTCTTTACAATCGAGAACCAAATGATACAATCAAATGCACATGCGGCAACACTGCTTGAGCTTAAATTAAGCTGATGGTTCTTTTATAAATACTTACCAGAAAAAACAACTTATTCACTGTCCGGTGTTGAGGGGCAACATTGTGTCCGATATTAGGGGACAGGGAACCAATCAAAAATACGTGTTCCATACCAAAAGTTTGCGGAAATCAACAAAAACTTTCACAGTCCACGAATAATAATTGAACACTACTTTTATTAACAATGCTATAAACAATACACAAAATCTTTCAAGTAAATAACATTTAATTATGATCTATATATGTGACGCAATGTTTTCCGACCAAGACACTGCTACCACTCGCGCCATAGTCCTTCGCGTCACTAGCAAACCAGGTCCTGCGCCCATTTCACTCGTTTTTGAATAGAACGCGTTTCAACCTGCCGAGATAGTACGAGTGTCCGGAGTTAGGTGCCGTCCGGTGTTACGGGACTTCCCCCTTTATTCACTTTCGTGTTAAGTTACACGAAAGTTGCATATTTTTACTATTACGTTAACTTTATATGGAGCTATGCAAAATCTTAGGCATTATTAGCCATTCAGACGTCCGATGTATTTATTTTAAATTTGGACTTCTAAGAGTGGAAATATTTTAAAGAACAGCAACGAAAAAATGTCGATTTTGCGATTGATTGATCGGCAGAATGAAGGGCCAAAGTCAAAATTTGGACATTTAAATTGCCATTTTCGTAGTTTGACGCGGCTTTATTTGTTTATGGACTAGGTCGTAGAGACATTTTTGGAAAACTTGAAGGCTCAGCGTTTTAATAAGCTATCAACCAATATTCAACGATGTTTCTCAAGAGACTTAAAAAGCGTTTTTGGGGCTCATCAATTCCAAATTTTCTTCCGTCATTGTCCGAACTCCAAATAAATCGGAGATATGTCTCATAGGAGTTTTTTAGCGAAAAATGTAAAAAAAAAAAAAAAAATTGGCACCGATACAAAAGGAGTTATGCCAAATTAAAAGGACGTATGAGCATCTGTCACAACAAATAATTATAAGTTTACAATTTAGATAGGTTTCAAATTCTTGATGAATTCTTTTGTATAGACGATGTTATAATTCTTTGTGTTTTTGTTTTTTATATACCAAAATATAACTATCTAACTACAACTGAATTGAATGTATAAATACTGTTACAAAATTTTCCCTCGCTATAATTCACACTTGACATTTTAGTCAAGTGAATATGAGGATCGGCGTTCAATCCGCACGATCGTGGCGTATGTGGCGGACGAGCCATTTTTTCTCAACAAAAATTATAGCGATGGAAAGTTGTGTGCAATTTTGTCCGCCAGCCGCTCGGCGGGCAAAATTGTAACAATACTTAATCAAAGTTACAGGTTTAACTAAGAAATAGGTAGTAGTATTTATCATGAACCATAATAGTAGTATCTTAAATTTAGAAAAAAAATCTGCGTTTGCGTAATAAAGAAACAACTCACACAACTAATCAAATAAGTTTTATTAATTTTTTGCAAGACAACCTTTCTGTAAAATAACTGAGGCTCGTTGCTCTCAAACACCACTCGCTGAAAAAAACGGTGGATATACATATATGTTATTATTCTAGTAATATTTTATATTTTGGTAGTATTCTACCTTTAGTTAACTATAGTTGGTTATTCGATAAATACACATGTCCTGCACAACGTACGTCTCACAAGACTATTACAGCGACTCAATAACTTTTCAATTACTTCATCGTAGTACATTAAAACTTTAATTAATATTATACGACAACATACGAGTCGAGATGAGTTAATTAACCGAAGTCAAACATAGTTCGCCCTATTCGCCCCAGTGTGTGGGATAAAATTAGGAGGAACGTTGCAATTTAAGCTGCTTCTTGTTTCAAATTCGTATAATTGCCTGCATAAAACATGGGCCAGGGGATCTCAAGGTAAATTGGTGCCTACCCGGAGGGCAATGAATATTCATTGCCACAATAAAGTGCAACCAAAGAAGTTACTGCCTGATTGGAATTCTAAATTTTGTGGAAAGAGTTTTAAATCCTCTGGGCTGAAAGTACCAAACTCCTGGGTGCTTTAAATGAATTTTCGTGAGATAAAGTATTGGAAGGACCTACTTCCCTGTGCCATAAAGAAGAAAATCGACTCTTTCTCATTAAACGAGAGACAACCTAAAAAGGGTTACAACTTTTCGCTGTGAATAAATTCGCCCTGATCAAGTTTGCACTGGATAATCCTTTTGTTTTATTTTGGTCCGCCCAACAAGAATCAGACACCGCGAATTCTTCATAAATTAATTAGGGTACTGTGGAAAGTGACTTTAATCGATTTCATTAGTTCTAAAATATTAATTATTCTGACGCTAAGCAGCAATCTCAAGGAAAACTGTCAAAAGGGATATTTTAGGTTTCTACTTTGGCAGATTAGGGATTCAGCGGCATTGTCATTTGGGATGAACTTTATAAAAAGAATTAAATTTTTCAAAACAGCTATCAAACCAAGAAATTGTGATAGATTGAAGTATTTCCCCTCTGCCATACATACATACATATATACAATAGATAAATAGTTATGTACAAATTTTTTTTTTAATCAAGCCTATAAAGACGTTGGTTCGTTGGTTGGATTAAATGACAATTAGCACGGTCTTGTTAATGCAATTAGCACTAGTAAAATTAGCTATTTTGATATCACAGAGCTCTAATCTGGTTAAATGTACATGTTTTTAGGAAGCAAGAAGGAAAACTAGATGCGAAGACTTCGAATTGGGCTAAAGCCGTATAGCGCTGAACTGAAGAATATATGACCAACGAATTTTTAGCCATCTTTCCAAAATCATCCATTAAATACTTAGTGCCCGAAGTCTAACCTCGGAAGAGCACTTTCTACTCACTTAGGACCTCGAAACTGTTTAGTTGCGTACCTATTCTGTTATGGCCAAGTTAGGATAGGAAAAAACTCGGTGCTCAAGGAAGCCTTATTACTCAAATGTGAAGGCCGGAAAATACTTTTATTTGTTCTTTAGTTTTTTTATTAAAAATGAGATAGTTTATCTGTTAAATAAAAAATGCGGTTTTATTCGGTCTCTTATATTATGAGTGATTTTTTTTTAACAAAATATGTGTATAGTTTTCGCTGTAATTAAAAATTTGTCAAAAACTTCTTCCAAAAATTGTTTCTTCCGTGTTCAGTCTTCTGACGTCCTAATATTTTTCTTTTCTTTCTTCTAAATACTCAACCGATTTGCATGGGGTAAATTTTAAATAAAAGATAGGGCCACATGAGCTTCATCGCTTAGCAAAATTTCCCGTTTCCCCCACTCCCTGCCAAGTTAACCCTCACCCTATATCTCGACCAACTCTCAACCAAATTCTATAATATAGCCCTATATTGATTCTTCAAAAACAGTCAATCATTTTTCATGGAAAGTAATTACCAGTATACAGGTTTATTTTCAGATATTAGCGAGATGTAAAGGGAGGGTTCACTGCACGTTAATAATAGAAAGAAAACTTATTTTCAGCGCTATCATTTAACCATATTTATTTAACTTCAACATCAAAGTTATTTCAGTTTCAGCGCCGCAGAAAATAATATCATGTTCACGAGAAAGAAATACTACCGGTTACAAAACAAAAAACTGATATAAAAAAAAAAAAAAAATTTGGTTTGTACTATAAATTAGCTTACATGAGTGTGTGGGCAGTCCTTTGATATGGCCTAAATAAACCCACTATAAAAATCACCGACAATAAATGGAAACTCGAAGACACTTGCATGACCATTAGACTGATCTGGCCCTCCCTAGACCGGTACAGGTCGAAAGATAAAATAGCTGCGTTTTTTTCACCCGATCAGCGGTTTTACATGTAAGTAACTAAATCCTGTCTCTGACCAGGGTTTCGGTCAACCAGATGATTAGTCCCAAAAATTCCACCAGAGGCTATTCTCATATTTCGTTTTTAAAATGTTGTCAATTCTGACAATTGACGTTTTTGCTTTGTTTACATTGGTTTATTAGAGTTAATTGATGACTTATCTGAATCTGAATCTATTCGAGTTATTGAAATAATTGAAAATAAAAAGTAAGTAAAAATTAAAAATTTGATAATGGTAATGGGAAGGAATGAAGGAAGGTGTGCCGACATCTTAAAAAGAAATCGCTAATCTGGGTTTTTGACTTGAGTCGTTTTTTTCATTTCAGGCTGAATCTGGTCACAAACCCTGGTGAAAAAAACCCAGCTAATATCCCTCAAGAGAGGAACCATCGCTAAAGTAGTAGCCGTGCTGACTGGGCACTGCCTCATCGGTAGACATGCCAGCAGACTTGGAGCTCCCCTCAATGATTTCGAAGAAATTATTAAGCTCTTCCTCTGTCAATGCCCGGCACTCGCAACCCTAAGGTTGCGCTGTCTGGGTGCGTACTTCTTCGATGACCTAGCTGACCTGGGCTCAACGAATATCCAGCACATCAGCAGCTTCATTAAGGACTCTTGGTGGTTCCCTGGTTAGAAGATGGTTTGCCCCATTGCGGTATCACAATGGACCTAGCGATGGTCTAAGTGTGCTCACAAGGCTGCCACATCACCATATCATAACGTACCATAATGATCCCACGGCTCCTGAATTAGAGTCAGGCTAAGCTGTTCACAGATAAACCTCCTGCTAAGCACGTCAGACGCCGCTTTTGCATGGTAGAGGTTTATCTGTATACACCTTAGGTGGGTGTATCCCATTTATTTGGTAGATTAATTGAGGCCTTTTTTTGGCCCCCTCTGGCCTTTGGGGCCAGTCTTCCCTCCTCGCCTCACTTTTTTGATGCCGGCTCGGCTGCTTCTTCTCTCCTGCTTGGGTCGATTGGACCCCGATGGTCCTACCACGCTCGTTGCCCCTTTCGTTTTGGCTGCCGATGTTGTTGCAGCCACCACGGCCTCAGGAGCCCGATCGGACGAAGAGAGCTGAGGATCCGTCCCAACCGGTATTCCAGGTTCAATCCGTTCTTTAGCGGCGTTAGTAGGTTCCGATCCGTTCTTTAGCGGCGTTAGTAGGTTCCTCAGTGCTGGTAGGTCTTATGGCCTTTACTTTTAGCTGAGGTCTTTCTTTGTGGGGGAGTCTTGCCAGTCCCTTCCTTAGGCCGTAGTCTCACGATCCCTAGCCTGTAGCCGGTGGTGTAGCCGGCTTTCTTTAACACTTCTGCGGATTTGTTGTCCACAGAGAGTATTAGCTCGGTGATCTCGTGAGGTCTGCTGGTGCGATGCAACACCTTCCACCCTGTCACGATTAATCGGAGAATCGTCTCCTCTTTCAGCTCGGTGTTGTGAGGGAAGTAGCCGATCATAATATGGGGGCGAGGAACTTCGTCCTCTTCTACCACCACCCTAAGGCTGGCTCCCTTCCATGGATGGATGCTACCGATGATACCTCTAAGCCAGGTTGCAGTACCCTGGTTGGCGCATATAAGGACCATCCAGCGTCGTTTCTTGGAGGATCCCAGGAATCTCAGCTTTGGAGACCCTTCTTCTAGTCTCATGATTTTCTGGACTAGCGAGTTTTGTTGGTCAAACTCGTCTCCAGGAAGTTGGCGGGAATGACCCTCAGTCTCACGCTTTCCGCCATATCGTTAAAGGTGGGTTGGAGCGGTGACCTGGAGGCTTTTGAATTCTCCAGTGCGGCCCTGCTCCGCTTTACTCCCGGTTGGGTTTCTCCTGGGGAAGAATCGTCGGAACGAGTCCGCTTAAGACTCTCATCCGAGCGATTTTTCATTGGCTTCTTGGTCATCTCGTAGTCTTCTTTTTGACTGTGGCCGTGTTTTGTGAGCCACTTGAGTCATTTTTTGCAGCACCGGAAAGCCTTGGTCTGCGACTCGGTATGATAGTGACGTTACCGGAACTATCAGATTGGGGGGAGATAAGGAGTCTTTCCTCTTCGACGGAGGAGGCCTCCATAGCCTCGCCGGTACTTAAGAGACTTAAGCTTCCTTCTTTTCCCAAACTGCGATTACAAGAATCCTCAGAATTTGGCGTTTTTAAAGGGGCACTGCCTATTTTTTCGGGTGTCTCTTCAATTTTGAGCTATTTATTCACATCTCGCCTCCAACTGATATATTTATTTCCGCAGTATTTTCACAGTTCAAATAACAATTTCAAATAAAATCATTGAAATTCATAAAATTTCGTGATATCACAAGTCCAGAAAATATTAGCATTTCCAAATATAAATGGGATGGAGGGGAGGTCAAATTACACGTAAAACAAGAAAAATAAAATAATCAACGATTCGCTTCAAGACTATCAGTTGGATACTGACTGAGTCGCAGAGGTAGTTTAAACTTTCCGTTCCTCGTTGCCTCTGATGATTTCAAATAAGTTAGTTTGCTTCCAAATGCAACTATACAAAAATAAATTAGCTGGTAAGCTTAGTTTTGACGTCGTTAGTACATATGTATGTATAATAATTCGGGTTTTATAAAAACTTCATTTGTCGGGAATAATTTGATCCTTCCGACTTTTCACTAATTTGTGTTACGAGACTTCGTTTATTTCATTAAGTATTTATTTTTTTCCATAAGCACCACAAATCGAAGCTTATATTTAAGCAGCAGAGTATAGACGTGCCAAAATTTGACATAATTATTAAAAAATATTTGCTACAATTTAGAGGAGCTCTTTATAGCACAAGTTTGTCTTTGCTTGGTAATCGATCGAATCATTACACTAACTCATATCTATTAATAATTTCCGTCATCTAGGAAGAACTCGTGTAGGTACAATTTAAAATCAGATTAAAGTATTACAATGTACCTACATATGTTGTAATTGCATTAAAATGTAAATTTCCATCACTGCTTTTCAATGATTGGTTAACATAATTGTTCAGTAATTACATATTTTTGAAATTAATTAAATGTGGACTCCCAAGTAGAGTTGAAAATTCCGAAAAAAAAAATGTTTTTTTCGTGAAAAAAACAATCATTGATTTTTTTCGGTTTTTTTCAAGAAAAATTTGAAAAATACAAATTATATAATTGAGAGAAAGAAACACAGCAAATTTGAAAAAAAAACGGGTTTTTTCAACAGAACATGTATTTTTCGGAAAAATTTGATTGAAAACTAAAAGCATTCCTTCATTTCCACAATGTTGAATTAAAGATAATTTTTTTTAATCTTAAAAAACAAATTAATTCTCATCGCAACTTTCACTGTCACTGCAAACTAAGTTATCCATTGACGGCTTATTATATTGCAAAAATTGCAAATTTGGTCTTACATAAATCAGTTTATAAAGGCGATCAGGGGCTAGACGGTTCCTGTCTTTTGTGTGTGTTCGTCCAAATATAGACCAATTCCGTTCGCAAGCTGCAGATGATGGAGGTACACTTAATAATCTAAGAGCAATTGAAGACAGCGGCTTAGATGAACAAAACCCTTTCCACCAATCGCGAGGATGAATATTTGCGACTGGTTGTCATATCAAGTCATTACTCCCGAAATTACTCCTCGATTGATATTCCGCAAAATTAGCCAATATTTCAGAAGTACCCTTTTGCGAGGAATCAGCTACTTGGGATAAATATTGTGTCATTTGAAGGAATTCATTATCCGCTAAAGTTTCAAAATTAGGATCAACAGAATTATGACATCTGGGATCCAGCATGTATGTGGCTAGATGGATTGGCTGTACACAAAACTTTCTTCGGTTTTTAAAAAAATTTAAAATATTGTCCTTTTGGTCTTTAAACTCAAAACAATCGTCCGGAAATGTAATAGTTTCAATTTTATTTTGAATTGTCTTAAATACCACTGGAACTTCTGATAATAAACCACTGTCGGATTCTACAGTATGTATTTCTTTTGATATCGGTGATAAAATTTCTTCCACAACTTTCAAATTTGTCCAAAAAAGATCAGATAAAATATCAGCTTTTATAGCGTGATCAATTTGTAAATCTTGACAGATAACAAAGGCTTCTAAAGCTTCGCGATTTGCTAAAAATGATTGAAATGTTAAAATTGCACCAGCCCATCTAGTTTTACTTGGAAGTTTTAGAGTTGAAGATTGATTCCCGTATTTCTGTTTTTGTTTTTCTTCAAAAACTGCCAGATGTACATGTCTTTTAATTATATATTTTATAATTTTTTTACACTGCTGAAAAAGTTTATTGAAACATTCTATTTTTATAATGTCACCAAATAGTAAATTCAGGCTGTGGGCAGCACATCCTATGCAATCAATGTGTGGGAACTCCGCCTGAATTTCTCTCCATGCTGCTCTCATGTTACTTGCGTTATCAGTGATAACAGCCACAAATTTTTCAGGACCAATTTCTCTTATTATTTGCACAACTTGTGTATTTATGTATGCAGCCGTTTCCTTTTCTCTTCCTGGGTATATGCATTTATGAAATAAAGGTTCCGGGGTCGTTATGATGAAGTTAATTACACTCCTACCACATATATTAGTCCATCCTTCAGTAACAAGACCTAATGCATATGCTTTTTTATTTTCTCATCGATGTTCATTTAACTCGAAAATATTCAGCGTCTAGTAAAGCATTACTCATAGCGTATTTGCTTGGAGCTCTGTAATTAGGTTTTAAAATATCTAAAGCATTTTTCCAGTATGCAGATTCAAAAACAGAAAGTGGCAAACCAGAACAGTAGGCAACTCGTGCTAATGCAGCATCTATTTTATCTGTAGAATCGTCGACATGTTGGCTAAGTTGAAAAGAGTTTTCGCTCTGTGACGATAAACTTTGCAGCAGAGTGGAATTAGACGTGGTGGCACTCCTACAGGAAGAGGCGTCGAGGATATTAAGGCTGTTGACTTCTTTGGCTTCGGCTTTGAATCCTTAAAGGTGCTTTTGATGTCGTATGGATATTGTGTGCATGAAAGTAAATGTTCGGCCATACGCGTAGCATTGGCAAATGAATATTCCTTTAAACAAAATCGGTATTTGGCATATTTGTTGTTGCCCTTCTCTACTATCTCAGAATGCTTCCAAACACTGCTTTTATTTCTAGGCATTGTTAATTAAAAGATTACACGAAATTATAAGCGCAAACGATAAGTCCGTGAGTACATACATATATCCGCACTATATGTATATAACGCGATGAATTAAATATTATATCGCAGTAATAATAAAATGTAGTTTGTTAAACTGTGATATCGTGTGATGCTCACATGAGTTATCAGATTGAATGATGCCACTTGACTCATGAAAATCACTCCTCAATCTGCGTAATTCACGCATTTTTAAAAGCAGATTCTTGAAAAATAACGGTTTCATTATCATTAGGCATGTATGAGTGTACTTAACTTTACAGTGGCGTCCGGAATTTCGGATAAATTAAGTCATTAAAAAGTCAGTAAATATGCAGTATTTATAGAGAAATTATATATATAGCAATTGAAAAGAACTAATGATTCTAGAGTTTTAAAAATACACGGTTAAAAATTTTGGAGTAAATTTTAATAAATTTGGTATTACATATAGGGCAACACCAGAAAAATATTAAATATAAATATTTCGAATATATTATATTGTAATAACCTTCATACTAAAAGTAAATACACTACTGCATTGCTATGTAATACATGACAGTACTACTTTTAATAAATACTAGTATTACATTCTAATACGTGACAGTACTACTTTTAATAACTACCAGAATTACATTCTAATATATGACAGTATTATTTTGTAATGCTTTCCAATATTACATTTAAATACATGGTAATATTAAAATTCAATGCAACTAAATATTAAATTAAATAGAAATTTGTATTACATCTGTACGTACCAACAAGATTATTTTTATCCAGAATAAATTGTAAATTTATACATGAATAACTTAATGTGTATAATTATTTGTAATACCCACTCAATCTTATAGTTTGAATATCATTCTGTTCTGTGAGCGAGTATTACAAATAATTATACACATTAAGTTATTCATGTATAAATTTACAATTTAATACAATAAAAATAATCTTGTTGGTACGTACAGATGTAATACAAAATTCTATTTAATTTAATGCTCAATAAAAGTATTACTGTTATGTAATAAAAAGAATATTTAATTAAAGTATTGTCAATTTTAACATTTGGCCACTAATTTCATTGAATTTGTGCACAATATGTATATATGTACGATGTTTTAAAACAAAATGCATTGTCTTATTACCAAAATGAAACCCAGATACAAAAAAAAACGCATTTTTTTAAAATCTTTTATTCATAAAATAGTTTCATTCAATCTTTATTTGGCAAGATATAAGGCATTAAAATATATATTTTATCTTCTAAGGTATAAGATTGATATGGCTTTTTGTACTTCAGTGATTTGTACTCTATAAAAGAATTACATTCAGCTTTTTTAACTTCATGACAATTAAGGGAATGTTCAAACTCGATAACTTTGTAAGTAGTACAAAAAAAGTAATGATTATTGCCAATTATATATATTTTTTCAATTTTGCAAAATTCACAGGAGTTTACATATAAAAAAATATTACATTTATAGAGAAATCCGTTTTCTACATTTAAAATGTCACTTGAAAAAATATCATTTTGGTTTTTTAATTCTACATAATTTTTTAAATATTGGTATTCTGCAGCTGTTACATTTTGCAATCTTCCACACTTTGGTATTTCAACAAAAGTTAAATCTTTCCACACGTGGCAAATCATTTGCTGGTGTCTCAAAGCTAATGTTTTACATATATTTATAAAGTTATTTAAGCCAGCGCTAAGTTTCGTAAAATATCCGTGTTTAGATTCGTATCGTGTAGTAGATAAATTTATAAGCGGTCCCATAGTTCTAATAACAAAAGGATAATGACATAATATATGGTGCTTTGGCAAAAGATTAAGTTTAAAGTCATTTAGGACGCAATTCAAATGGGTTTTAATAAGAATCGATAACTTTGCAACCATTTCCGTAGAAACTGTTGGAGCAAAAATAATATTTATTATACCTAATAGACTTGTTATTCCGACCCACAAATCAGGAAAATAATTTCGATAATCATAAAAAATTAAAGGGAAATGTAAAAACAAACATAAATTTTGACAGGCTGTTAACCCTATATTTGTAGGACTCTTTTCTAAACTTATGTCAGAAGGCAAATTTTTACGGTGTAAGTATCCGTAAGGAAAGCAATGAATTTTCCTATTAATAGATTGAATTGTTATTATGTTATCTTTAGTTAAGTGTATTAAAAACGATCTAATAATAAACGGAACGCAACCTTCTAGAATATCGTGCATTAAATCTACACTCGGATTTTTAAATATATCATAGTAACACAGATCGTTAAGGATACAATATCTTTTGATTCCGTGAAATTCATTATAATCTTGGAATATCTTGTTGGAATCTGTTTTAAATTTATTTTCATATTCTAAAGAACTCCTTAACAAACTGGGTATTTCACTAACGGTATGTTGGGAGTCCGATCGATGAATTTTGCAAATCCTACAAAAGTAATTAGCTTTGAAAGATTCTACCAATCCAAGTGCAATATTTGCACCCAGATTATCATGACTGAGACTTACTAAAGTACCTTTTAACAGTATTTCATCATTTATTACAATTCCGTTAGTTTCCAGTATTTTAAGATCTTTAATTATTGGTTTGAGTACAGTATTAAAGCAACAACCCTCGTTTTTTATATCATTTACATAAAACAGAGCTACTAAATGGATGTTTTCTGTATGCGAGTTGTGATAAAAGTCCAAATTTGATAACGTAAAATATATTGCTCCTATTTTGTGAACTGTTGTCTTACTGCCTAAAGGATTAACTACTTCAAAGTCATCGTAAAAAATTTGTAATTGAATTGCGTTTGGGTTTGTTTTATAAAAAGGATTATTTTGAAATGTTTTGGTGCAGCAAAATTTTATAAAAATATCTTTTTGACAGCTGTGCTTTTGTTCAAAATATAAATTATGAAATGATTCATTTTTAAATAAAATTTGTAGTGTTTTTAATATGGGTATATATTGAAACGTGCACTGCACAAATTTATCTTTATAAGTCTTACTAAACCGATCATATATTTTTTCCCATCTGCCCCCTATATCTTTTGGGACTGGAGCAACATAAACATCGTTGGAGTTTAATTGCTTATTTCTTTTATATGAAGTACTCAAACTTTTAAATTCGTTGACTATGTTGTAGCTATAATCAGAAATAATATTTTTGATATTCGTGCTGATATTATTCGCATGTAGATTCTGCTGGATGTTGATATGAGATTCTAATTTATCAAAGGATGCCTTAAAAAGGTCACTAACTGACAAGATAATTTTATTTATATTGGTTTGAGGAATCTTCATTAACATTAAATCATTTGCAAATTTTTCGACATTAGTTTTAAATTCGTCTTGAGTTATATCTTCTTTTATTTCATAGTTTTCTTGTTTCTCTGATTCATTATTTGAAATACTATATTGTGTATATGACATATTTTGAACTTCAGGGTCCTTGCCAATACATTCCGTTGTAATGTATGATGAAATACATTTAAGGGCATGTTTTCGTAAACCGCTGAAGGTGAAAAATTCACGTGTACAATTTCGATTCGATATGCACTTTAGAACGTGATTGTTATTTAAAAAATGGGTTGTGCGTAAATGAGAAAAGGTAAAAGAAATATTTGGAAATGTTTTTTCACAAAGAAAGCAAAAGAAGTTCATTTTTTTCAATTGCGTTTTAGAATTAATTCTTCCGTAAGCGTTTATTTTCGAATTTAGAAAATATTTCTAGCGTTCGATTAGACTTGGTATTTTCTTCAATTTTATAAATATATGAAGCAAAGAAATTGTAAAAATTTATAAGGCCGGGATCAAATTCTATGTTAAAAATGTAGAAAGATTTAAAGAGCATATCAAAAACTTTTACAAATGAAGAATTGAATGGCGTACATACTAATTTTTTATCAATGACGATGAAATACTGTGAAATAGCTTGACGGTTAGCTCCAACGGCTATTATATGTGGCTGTTTTTCCCTTAAATCATACTCTTCTTTTGGTGTTGTTAACTGAAAAGTAAAAAGTTGCTTAGTATTTAAAAAAAAAAATTGACAATTATAATACTAACCGTTTCAAATTTTATAAACTTTGAAAGGGATGTAGAAAAGTTTGGCCTCGTCTTTATTTTTGATCTGGGGCCTTGGGCAGTTGAGGGCATTAGTTTAAGGCACGCTATAAATGGAATTACTTCGGAGTTCCAATCTGAAAATATAGTTTGTAGATTTAATCGAGGACAGAAAAAAAAGATTTAAATACATTACCTTGAAAGCAATCTTCGCAATTTCCAAGGGTTTCCTGTAAGATGTCAAGAGCAATGGTGGAATATTCTTGCCATTTATCTAGCAAGAGTTCAGATTTTTCTCCATATCTCAATTTGAAATCGTATAAAATCTAAAATATTTTCAAATTATAAATATAAAGATGTTAATAGCAAATGCAAACAATGGCTTACGAGTTCAGAATTATAAAAAAAAAACTTAAAGTTTTGGAAGAGATCTATCTGTGTGCAGTTTAAAAGTAATTGCTTTCTACATTGAATTGTTTTTGCAAGTCTTTCTTTTATTAAATCGGCTTGCTCGACGGCCAAACAATTTTTAAAAAACTCCTCATCTTCTTTATTTAGAGTATTACTGTATAACTCATTTTGGATCGCATTTTCACAAAGTTTTGGAATTTTCGCTGCGTCATCCGTTCCTTCAACTCTATGTCTTTTAACGTTAATGTTTTTGATTTTATTTGTTAAATAACCCCTGTTTGTCGCTGGATTATAGAATAAGTCCTAATGGAAAGAAATAAGATTTTAACCCATAATATATAATACATATAAAAAAAAGCTTACAATTCCTCCAAACTTGCTATTTGGCACCGTAAAACTTGGAAACAGGTAAATAATCGCTTTAGCACAGGCAGTTTTTTCAGCTTTATTCGGATAGTTTCCAAAAATTGAACGCATATATTGCGTTGCTAATGTTACTAAAGCTCTGCGGCTAGAATCCTTAAGGGTTTGTGTTCTTTCATATTCCTGAATAATGTATGCACCCTCATTATTTTTCAAGTAATATTCGAGACCCTGGAGTAAAAATAAATCACTCTTTATTTTTAACAAAATAGGGTACGTCTACCATTTCTGAAGTTATCGATTTGAGAAATTAGCAGTTTTTAAAATAAAAACAGTATGGAAATGCATTTAAACTACTTATTACTACATATGTATTGCATTTTGGGATACTCAGTAAAAGAAAAAAAATAAAAACTTAATTTAAAAATAAAAATAAAAAATATTATAGGAAAATCTTGAAATCTGGTGTGTGTGTGTTATTGTATATCGTACATTGGACGAGAAAGTTACACTATATGTAGAAAATTTCGAAGACAATGGAAAATGAAATTTTTTAATTATTTTTTTCTTTTTCCTACAAAATGATTCAGCAACCATTCTCAAATCGAAATCCTAAATAATTCTTCCTTACAGATTTATTAATCAGGAGTTCAGGACCTATAGCAGCATTAACTCTATGTATTGCTCCAGGCTCTACTGCTGTTGATGTGCTTTGAGATGCTATTTTATGAAGTAGAAATAATATATAAAAATAAGGACATCCATGAACACCAGTAAATTACTTTACTTTACTTACTTTCCATTTCTGTCTCTTTACAATTGCTCACGACAAGCATAAAACAAGCACATTTACTAAATTGAGACACAATGTCTAGCAGATCTTCAATGTTAATTACTGCGTTGTCCCTGTCTTTTATTAAAAATCCGTCTGCCAAGTTTTCAGGAATAACTGAATGTGGAATAAATAAGCAATTTTATTTAAGTAATAAATTAAAACGAATAGGTAGAACGAATTCGCAGACCAAAATTACGCTTCTTTTCTCGATAATGCGCATCATGACCACAGCAAAGAAAGTGCGGTCAATAAAACTGCATATTAATAAAACTAAATTATTAGCAACACTATATTATGTAAACTATTATCTTCTCACGTTTTTAAAAGAAGATAATGTGAGCCCGCTGTCAAAATTTAGGTTTCGGTTGAACCACACAGCTTTTAACTTAAGAATCACAAAACAATACTTACTTGATAATATTACATCGGTCAAAGTTAAACAGTCATCTCCATCGTCACATTTTTTTTCGACTTTTACAAATCTTGTTTGGTCTTCTGGTAAATATTTTACTTTTATATAAAAACCACCATGAAGCACGTCCATCACAACTTGCGGCTTGCCACTACAATCTGTTATAAGTCCTTCAAAAGTTATACTTCTACTACATTTTAATACCGCTGTATTACATTTTAATACATTAGGATTACATTTTAATACTCCTAGGTTAAATTGTAATAGAACTTGTGATTAGGTTTAAATACAGCGGTATTAATTTTCAATACATCTTAAATTAAACCTTTGATTTAATACTGTTTGTACTAAATCATAATATTTTGGATTATTTTAATTCATTTAATTCCAACAAATATTAGAAAGCAATACAAGAATATTTAAAATCACTTTTAATAAATTGCTCTTACTAAAATCTAATATTTCACGTATTGCATATGCTCTTAATACCATAATGATATTAAAATCTACCTCCATAATTTTAACCGTGTAAGAATACCTAACGAAATGAGATTTGTTATAGACTTGGAAGGAGCGTGGAACTAAAGTATCATATCAAAATTCAAAACCAAATTTTAACTTGTTGAAATTGAGTAACAACAAAGAATTTGTTTTAATTAACGTCTTCAGTTTACGTTTCATGTAGATATATTATTAATTTTGTCCATTTTATCGTACTGGATATCTGTCTAACTTTTAATGAGCAAATCGAATTTATTGCTGTCAATGAAGCTACTTGTTAAACGGAGAAAGTTATTCTCCTTCATTTCTGTCGATTTCGTTTCCCACTCATACTTTAGATTCTGCCTACTAGCCCAGAAGATAATTGTAAATTTCAACGACCGAAATTCGGGCTAGTAGGACTACCCAGCAAATAACATTTCCTCTGTATTTATTTCATTAAACGTACAAAGCTCACAACGAAGCAATTTCCAATTTTAGTTGAAAAAATCGCCCAAGCAATAATCTCTCTCGCAATCACCACAACTATTAGTTTCACCTGCAACACAAAAGCAATTTATCCGCTTGGCATCCTTTGAGCTACGTCAGGACTTTCCTTTGCACCACAGCATGAAACTCAATAAACTTTGGACCCCCAATGAAAGCTCATCTGTTCCTGCCGTGCATTGAAGTGTAATGATATATTGGAAATTTACTGAAGAGCTCCTACAAAAAGTACAAAATACTTGACAGATAACATAATTTACTACAGGAACGACCATGTTGGTCTCCGGCTCCAATAATATAAGGGGGCCATTCGGGCGTCCCTCTGTAGTACACAATTCCGAATTTTCTCTTTTCGTACTAGATTGTGCACGACTAAATCTCAGAAGTTATTTTGTATTCTGCGCTATTGGGAGGTTTATAGTATTCCACAGCATAACGAGAAACTAATTGGCTTCTGATAATATCGAGTACTAATAAAGGTTTTAAAAGGCAAATAAAATACTGCCATGGACGATTGCACTAACACCCCAATGTAAAAGCCCGGGTATTTAAAAATCTGCTTACATAATTAATTTCCATATTTATTTGTCAGTGGTTCGCGCTTAGGCTGAAAATATAAAGTAAATTTTAATGTTTTTATTCGTCGCAAAACATTGTAAAACGTAAAAGTGAAGTTTACAACATAAAGCTTCAAGAAACTCGGGTCACTTGGATCCTCAGTCCAAGCTCAAAGAACAGACAAATCTTTTGTGGCCAATATAAATATTCAAATTCATTATATAATTTTGTATGCTGTTTTTTATTATTGCATAATAAACTCTTTGCAGGAGTCTCAATAGTATAGGTAAGTGAAGTTGTAATTTGTCCTGGTTTTAAGTTGATGACTTGTTGGATGCCGGTCGCATGAGCAGGCTCAATATGAAAATTTAAAAAATAGGCAGTGTGTTCTCTCGCAACTTTGTAATTAAGAAATTCTAAATATTTATCTCACGCACACAAACTTAAATGAAGTTGACCTGGTTGAGCTCTCAGATTTGTTTTCATATGGACAATTTTTGCTATGTGATTGCATATCTATCTATTATTT
The DNA here is from genome assembly GCA_951509405.1 of Machimus rusticus. NCBI lineage: Eukaryota > Metazoa > Arthropoda > Insecta > Diptera > Asilidae > Machimus > Machimus rusticus. The sequence goes on from OX608050.1 coordinate 12,119,251, forward strand.
GTCTATGATTGTACTAATCATATTAGTTTTGTTCCATGACCACAAGAAAGAAGAAGATGTAACTTAAAGTTACAGACTATGCATATAAATATATATTATGACGGAAACATTCAAAATAATAAACTTGTAGTTTACATTTACGCAAAAGAGAAAGGGAAGAAAACAATAGCCGTATTTGTTCACATCGGATCCAGTTCCGGGTTTTGCAGGAAATTTTGGATTGAATTGAAATTTTAAAAAGCATCACGTATAGAAAGATTTTACAATTTGCGAAAGTCGCATCAAATTGCCTTGATATTTACCTATTCAAACTTCAAAGCTTGAATCAGATATATTTTTGGATCAAATTTTTAACGCATAAGTGGGTATAAATCCAGGCAATTTGATTTTTTTTTTCGAGAAATAAAAATTGTTTGATATGATTGCTACTCATAGAATTCAATTCAGTCCAAAATTTCCTTCAAAACCCGGAACTGGATGCGATGTGAAAAGAACACGGTTAATGGAAGGGGGAATTTTTAAGTTATTTTTCTCTTCTTCAATTCTATACAGTGCTGTCGAAAGCATTTTAAATCAAAAAACCTCGGAATTAATAGTATCCCCTCTAAATCGGGTAAGAAGTTCTTAAATTTGTAATTATTTTTTTTATTATACATATATTTATGTATATCTGACATTTCATAAATGACATGGCAACATCATTATGATACGCTTTTCTTCCCAAACTAACGGAACAATAGTTTGACATTCTTAACCGATTCGATTAGGTTCCGATCCGTCTTTATGATCCAGATTCCCTCTGCGAATATCTGTTGCATTGCCACAATTTGAAAAGTAGATCAAATTGTCATGATTTTTATTCATTCGAATTTCATATTTGGAACGGAACAAATTTTTGAACTCACTTTTTGATGCAAGTGGAAACCAAAACAATTAGAAAAGATAAACGATAAACTCTTACGATTAGCCAACACGAAATTTTAAAAGTTAGATTTTTAAAATTCAAACTTCGCCAATCGTTTGTAACACGTTTGTGTCCTTTTGTTTCGAAAACGATTTCGTTGGTACCTCTTTAGTTTATTAGAAATTAAACTTTTAATTAAGGATTACGATCAGCCAACACCTTTTTCAAAATCCATTGTAAAATAGACTTTCGGGTACTCAATCAATTGGAAATCGTTTGTACCCTCCGAATATGCTAGTGAAAACCTTCGTATACCGCTTATTTTCCCATAAAAAGCGAAAAATAAAATCAATTTTTATCTTAATTATAAGCTTCTTACTTTTGCCACTACATGCACTTGTCGCTGAATTTCAGTGCCCTCTAGAGTAGTCATAAGTAATCTTGTAGTGAAAATGCCAGCAACAGCGGTTTCCTGTACTAATACGAGCAATATTTCAAAATTGGTATCTGCGCAATAGGCCAATGGCTAGGACATAAATCCTGCAATGAGGTCGGACTTTGTAATTTTTATTTTTTTATTTTAGTATTCTAGCCACGGTTGGGCAAAAATTGAAGCAAGGCCAAGTAAATTATTTTTTACGTAATAATTAATACATGATACAGAATTTCAAGAAAAATAAATATTTTATTAGAAAACGAGAAACATTATAAGCAACTTCAATGATTCAACTTTCTCCCGATTAGACAAAAAACTGGTTTGCATTATATACATAATTTTTCAACTGTAGTTCAATAAATATCAGCAAATTATAAACAGCCACAAAAATATTCGTTGAAAGTTTTGCAATTTGGAAAAGTGATTTTTTAATTTTTTAAAACGTTGTTGACATTGTGATCGAATTAACCGTTTCGAGCAAATTCGGTCCGATATATGAGCCGCTCAGTGCACAAATCGATTAACTCCATAAAACAAAAAGTTGGGAAACGCAATGAAATAATGTACTTTTTTCTTTAAAATTACCTTTATAATATAAATTGAAATAGATATTGTAGAATTTATAAGTACAGATGTAGTTTTCATCTAACGTACCTATATAAAATTAATAAGAAATAATTGCCAAAAAATGATCATCAGTAATGTTACGATGTTAATATGACTGGTGGAGTTAACCGATTTGTGCAATGAGCGGCTCATATGTAGGTAAATCGTTCCGAAAAGGAGACTAGTTAATTTTTTGTATTTCAATGAGGACAAAAAATTGAAGAAGTCCAAGAATCTCTGGCTGTGGGGAAATCTGGTAACCGTGCATATGATGCATACACGGAATCGAGCACGTGACTGTTTTGTGTGGCTGGAAAACACGGCGGCGCGGAGCAAACACCTTCCAGTGGCAGTTTGTTTTTTAGCATCGCGGTTTTGAATTGCGAATTGGCGTAATTGCGTGATCGGGTGGAGTAAATGTAGTGTAGTATCGTGCCGAATCCGTGAGATCGGTCGCTGAAGTGTGAAAGTTGAGTGATTGTGTTTTTAATTCCTTTTAAGCGATTGCGTTTCAGCGGCATTATCCGACGAAGGGGCCACGGGAAGACGAGGGGACCACGGGACGACGCGGAAATGGATACCTGCTCCCTATGTACTTAAGGTAAGTTTATACTTAACCCTTTCGGTCCTAAATAAATACTTCATTTTTTATGCGCGGTAAGCTCTATTTTACGGCGCCTACAGAATTACAAAACGTGTTAATGCGACTATACCTATCACCCAAGGAGTTAAATTTAGTGGTAAATTGCAGAAGCCCGATTACGTGATTAATTAATAAGACTCCTCGGCACAGGTGATCGCGAATTCGAGGGGAATGTAATGGTAATGCTAAATTCCTGAATGAAAGAATAAAAGAAAAGAATAAATCGAATTTGCTGAAAACAAAACCAACATTGGTAATTTTAACTAATGAATTGCTCCTTTGTAAAAACCACAATTTGTTCATTCTACCAATAATAATTTGTTCCTAACTATTTCTTAAAATAATGTTTCATGAAAAATCAAATATTTATATGAAAATTAAGTAATATATGCTATTTTCATCACCAAATTGGTTGAAATTTCTTGTTATTTATATCAATATATTTGTCCATTTAAAAAAAATCTTTTGGGAAAGTGCATGAAGTAAAGCAGAATTTGATACTATTTAAATGTGCACACTCGCATATACATATGTAGGTACAGTACATGTATATATGCATACAGAAAAATAAAGTCGTCATGTTTGTTTAAGTGATCTCCGATGATTTCATATATATTTACTACCCTTTTGATTTATTACCTTTATTAATTCACTAAATTAGACATACTGATGCGACAAAAATTGCCACTGCAACTCAGCATTTTCCAAACGACGAACGGCAAGCCCGACGCTCGCGGTCTGTGCTTTGAATATAAAGCCTAAGGCCCTAAGAAATAGTGTATCGTCTTAAATCCCTGTACCTACTTGAGCGTAGTAAAAACGGTTTTTATGCTATTACTTTTGTCTAATTTGCGTTTTTTTCAAATCCCATAATTTTAATATGAAGAAAAATTTGTTATGAAGTGGACTGTATATATCGGGGATGCACTATGTATTTTCATTCGAATACTAGTGTAAAGTGTTATTAAGTTGTCTGGCTAGGGTATCAACGGGCGAGCGAGATAGTTAGATTTCGTCCAAAATTTGTCAAAATTTGATCTCGTTTTTGAAGTGAGTTTTTAGCCAGGACCAGCAGTCCGGTTCCTATATGTCAGTGGCCCAAACCGATCGTCTGTTGTTATTGTAGCGTTCTTGTCGCGTGTTGTGTTTTATAACAGGAGGTCTGGGTTCAACTCCCAGTCTGGATATCATTTTTCGAGCTTTGACGAATTTTCCATCCTTGTTAAGTCACATTGAGTTAAAAAACGAATTATTAACGTTTCAATTTAAGATAATAATGGAAAAGTGGTTGAAACAGATAGCAAGAACTTCGTCGCCACCGCCGCACAGTGAGACAAAATCCGAAAAACCTGGCCATAAATCCGAAAAATTAATTTATTTTAGAACTATTTCTTGTTGCAACCTTCACTAGAGGACTCCAATTACAATAAAAACCCACTTTCAGGTACGTGCAGTCGCTAGCAGTTCGTATCATCATTCAGAAATCGACTTTTGCAGCGAGTGTCTCGAGCACAAAAGTCAAAGCAAAACGGTACCGCAATAAAGTGCACACAATCTTTTATAAAATAACAATATTAATAAATCTTGATATGGATTCTCCTCCACAAGGTATGTGTAATATAATGCAGGAATTGAAATTTCTTAATTATATCAATAAGTATAAAGTTATAAACAATTCAATAAAGGTGTTTTTTGGCATTCTGAAAAGAAAATTTTCATATAAACGTAAAGAAAAACTTATGACTCGATTTCACTCGTAAACAAATTAGAAATAGACTGTACATGATTGATGAAATAAATAAATAAATAAATAAATATATACATACTTATATATAAATAAATAAATAAGTAAATAAATGATATTCATTTCTTAAAGTTTTTTAATTGGGTGATTTTGTTACTTATGTTTAACAATTCTAGCTGTAAGCTCTGATTAGCCCTTTTAAAGAACCACTTAAGCGAAGAAATACGAGTCTCAATTCAAAAAGTTGAGAATTACGCTTCCAACAAATTGAGACGCATTTGTTTTATCTTAAGAAGCAAAAAAAAAAAAAATATCGTATTTGCTATACAGAGTCCGCACTTTGTGGAAGGAATCGCGAAGGACAGAACGGTCTTTTACAATAAAAAACCACGAATGGCTGAGTGGTTCCCTTCTGCTCACAGATAAAATTTGTGAGGAACAAAAATCAGATGACAAAATTGTCCGAGGAGCACCTTCGAAGAGTTTCACGCAATGCAGTGTTAGGTCAAAACGCCGAAGAACCCACAAACTACGTGAAGAATATGACACTGAGGAAATCGCATTTGCTGCACAGATGAGCCTTCCAGCTACTGGAAAAGTTGACGCTGCGAACGTGGTCAAAACGATTACTATGGGGGGCCCATCTATAGCGTCACCGTATAGATCATCAGACCAGGTCAGAGAACGAACAATGACGCTTGAAGAAGCATTGTCTGTTTTTGTGGAAGGGCATTTTTCCAAGCGACAGTATTTACTAGTGATGTCGAGTTCTAAAATGGTTAATTGTAAAGCTTATCCTTTTTATGCGATCATCAGAGAATCGAAAAAAGTGTGTTATCCGCCTGAGGAATCAATTACAATTAATAAAACATGTGGTGCTATAAATCTTCAGTCATTGTTAGATCATACTATGAAGCGCATTATAAAAGTACGGGAAAGCCTTATTGTAAATATGGAAGATGACGTTTTGTCAAACTTGAATTTAATATGCAAGTGGGACTGTGATGGAACATCGGGACAAAGTGCCTATAAGCAACAATTTTTCAACGATTATGGTACATTGACAGATACTAATATTTTTTTCACTTCACTAGTACCTTTACAATTACTATATGTCAGAGAAGACGATAAGACAATTATTATATGTCAAAATCCTCGACCTTCCTCTACACGATTTGCAGACCTATGAAAATAGAGTATATTTGAAAGAAACGATGGAAACAACTAAACGCGAAATTAAATATGTACAAGAACAGGAACAAAATTTCATTCCATTTAAAGATAGCTACCACGGAAAATCGATTACCGTGCGTTATAGTCTAGCATTAACAATGGTTGATGGTAAAATATGCAACGCATTGGCAGACAATACGTCGACGCAACGTTGTTATTTGTGTAACGCGACATCAAAAGAATTTAATGACCTCGAAAACATTGTCACACGTGAGATAAACGAAAATAATTTAAAATTTGGTGTTTCTTCATTACATGCATGGATTCGTTGCTTCGAATGTTGCTTGCATTTGTCGTATAAACTAGATGTTAAAAAATGGCAAGCGAGAAGTCCTGAAGAGAGAGATATTGTAAATAAAAGGAAAATGAATACACAGAAAGCTTTCAGACAACAATTGGGACTAATTGTTGACCAACCGAAGCAAGCATTCGGAAGCTCGAAGGACGGCAACACCACTCGGCGATTTTTTCAAGAAGCTATAACTTCATCCGAAATTACTGGTATCGATTTACGTTTGGTTACAAGATTTCATGTAATTTTGCAAGTGATTTCATCAAAGTTTGAAATCGACATTAATAAATTCAATAAATCCGCCTTTGAAACTGCTGAGCTATTCGTTGAATTGTAACCATGGTATCCGATGCCAACATCAGTACATAAAATATTGATCCATGGTTCTTCGATCATTGCTTCGGCTTTGTTACCAATTGGTCAAATGTCTGAAGAAGTTCAAGAATCTAATAATAAGTTGATTAACCCTCAAGAGAAGCACTGGGTCTGGGATACCCCGGGGTGAATTAAAAGTGTTTGTCCCTTTTAACTGGTTAAGTTGAGAGGATGACTTTGAGTGGGGGAAAAAATTGTACTATCCCCACTACAGATCCCCCACCATAGCCATCATGATATGTGAATACTAACAAAAATATAAGCGATCATAACCAATCTATGGGTATACGCCACCCAGTGCTGTTGTTGTGTCAGTGTTTTGTCAATTTATCTGACTAACCTTTTTGCAAAAATAGTGTATTTTTTTCCATCTTGACACAGTTTGCGGTAAACAAATTATAAATATTATATTTTCTACAGTATTTTTATTGAAAAATTTGATTTTTCATTTTTCAAACATTTATTTATAGGTTTCTTTCATTTTCTATTTAGCTTAAAATTAATATTTTGTCGCATTAATAAATTTATAATGTAAGTTTTGTAATGTAATTTAAGTGTTTATATTAATAAAAAATTAATGACTTCAAGTGGTTAACTATGCATTACTATTTTAAAACCAGTGAACTTTACCAAATATGTTTTTTCAATCAAAGCTAAATTATGTAATAAGTATCTGAAAGTACATTAAGTCCCCTTTTAAATGCCGTTGGAAGAAAGTTTTTATCTATTAACTCCGCCTAGATATGATGGTTTGAACATTTTAACTTTATTTTTAAATTCTTGCCGTTTTTTTCGAAAATATTAAGAGTACTATTATTTTTTAGAACATTCTATAGATATAGTATTTTTCCATACTGTCTGAGGTTTAAATTAAAAAAACAAATTATTAAATTGGATGATTGAATCAAAAGATATTAATTATCAAAGACATACGGGTATGGCATACCCAGTGCTCCTGAATCGGGAAGCCGCTATAGTGCTTCTCTTGAGGGTTAAAAAATATCGACAAGATTTTACGCGAAAAAAATAGTCGGGAGTTGACAATGAGTGATTTGTGGCACCGCTTACTGCTGAGCTCCGATCCATATATTTCGAGTATTCCCAACCTACCGAAAAAAGTACAAAGTCATTGTTACATGAAGCTCGCCAATTGATTGTCTGTAGATACCGATACCGAAAGTGAAATTGATGTTTCAAGTGAAAGTAGCTCTTAAAAAACAGCATTTACTGAATTGAATGTAATACTCATTTTTATTCTTCTTGAATGTACTCATTCTTATTTTTCTTGTATTTATAAAATACCTGTACATCTTTTTTGATAAAACCTTCCACTGAAAGTTGATTTTTTTTTTCAAATTTGGTTCGCCATATTGCAGTCACATTTTTTTTTCAAAACACTATCTCGAAAACTCTCTAATATGAATTTTTACCAAGATTTATTAACATTTTAACAATTTCATTCGCCCTATTGCAGCCACTATTTTGTTTTTCGAAAAAATATTTTCAGATTCGGAATCAGTGTCCCTAAAAACCCACGAATAGCGATTTTCACTGCAATTTGACCAATTTTTATATTTATGGCCAGCTTTTTTGGTTTTTGTCCCACTATGCGCCAGCTGATTGTAAACAAAACGAGGAAAAAATGGAAGATGTTCTTTTTTCAGATGAAAAAAGTGGCACTTTGTCTAACTTCCAAGACCCCTCAATGAGTTCACATGAAACGAAACGTCGGAAACTTATGAGAAAATATGACTCTGAATATCTGAAACTAGGTTTCACTTGGAATCATGATACGGTGAATCCACATCCTCAGTGCGTAATTTGCTACGAAATATGCGGCCGAGTAAGTTGATGCGTCATATAGAAACAAATAAGCAAGTAGATTTTTTCAAAGAAAATTGTCCGAAATGAAATCTTCAAAAAGTATTGTTTCACATTTCATTCATGTTGATGAAAATGCTACTTATGCCTCATATCTTATTAGCTTAAAATCGCCAAAGCAGGTAAGCCTCATACCATTGGCGAAGATTTAGTCTTACCATCGATAAAAGATGCTGTTGGAGCGACACACTGTAGCCTTCATAGAGAAGCACTAGTTTCAAAAGCATTACCTGATAATTTCAAAATAGTATTATACTAAATACTGCTGCGAAAATTGTAAATTATATTAAAATAAGACCCTTAAAAGCACATTTATTTCAAAAGCTGTGTGAAGAGATGGGTAATCTTCATAAATCTGTTTTTCTGCATACAGAGGTACGTTGGCTATCCAGGGGAAAGTACTGACACGATTAGTGAAATTACCCAGCGGGAAAAGAAGCAGTCCAAGATGCAAGCGGAAGCGATTCCTGGGAAGCTATGGATGCGTTCCCTTTCGTTGGACACTCCATTTCTTTTTAACATTGCATGTCCGCAGGAGGAAGCAGTAAAAAGCTTTTTTACTGCTTCCACCTAGCTTCTCTGGAATGCAAATGGAATCTTGTTCATACTGCTCCCAGCTTGCTTCCAAGGAATGCAAGTGGAATCTTTTAAAAAATTTTCATATTGCTCCCAGCTTGCTTTGTTGTTTATTATTTAATAAAAATATATTGTGTTCACTTTACCTTCTATTTTGCATAAAACAAAAACAGTTTTTCACGACTGAAATAATTAAAAAAACATAACACAAAAAACACTCGACGAAACAACGCAAAACCAACTAATTCCATAAAAAATCAAACAGAAATGAGCAAGATTTTGTGATGTTTTCTTTGTTATGACTAAAAAACAAAGCGAGAAGATTCGCTCGCAGCAAAAGTTCAATTCAGTTGATGCATACCTGCCTTCCCTGGAATCAACAAGGAAGCAACATATTTTTCGCTCATAAAAATTACTGATTCCAAATCCCCTTCCATAGGAAGGCCTGACCAAATTTCCGGCTGGGTACGCAATGCAGTTACAATTTACTTGAAAGGAAAAACTGAATATATTGAATCGCTTCTGGACGAAGAGTTCATTGCAAGGTTCAAACGGGTCCGACATTTTTGCAGTACACGATAAAATTCGAGCATTCATGAAAAAAACTTATGTTGTGGAAGAGTTGTATTGAAGAAAACAAGTATTATTGTTTTGAAACATTTGAAACTTTTATTATAGAAAACCAAGTGTAGCTAAATATGAACGTATTGTCTACAATTTCCACTCATTTATCACTGTTAAAAAATAACTTTGACGCCTACTTCGGGGAAGAGATAAAAAAAACGTGACACGATGAATTGGATTTGTAACCCATTTCAATACTACCTACCAACGAAAATGTCAACGAAAGCAAGTGAAGAACTCATTGATTTATCTGAAAATACGTCACTCAAAAATAGTTTCGATCGCAAGCAGCTAACCAAGTTCTGGCTCTTAGTAGCAGACAACTATCCTTGCCTGTTTGATGAAGCTATGGTAGTCCTCCTTCCCTGCAGTACCTCCTACCTATGTTACGCGGGATTTTCAGGTATGATCAATATTAAAACTAAATACCGAAATAAATTGGACGTATCAAATTCATTACGATTAAAAGTAACTAAAATTGAAGTTAATGCTAAAGCTATAAAAACAAAAAATAGGAAACAAATACATCCTTCTCATTGAAATAGCACTCCTTGTGTTTAATAATCCCAATGAATCCGCACCATTCCGATCTGTCATTTCCGCATCGTTCCGTTGAGAAAACTGCTTCCGAGATTTGACAATTATGTTTGTTATATAATCCTGGATGCTTTCTAATATCCTCAATAAATTGTTCTAAATTCTTTCTTTCTCAATGAGCTTGGAGCACAACAAATTAAGATATTAGCAAACTGTCACGATTTAAATTCGTTTTTGAGGTTATACAACTTAGCAGATCGGAACGGTGCGGATACATTGGCATCCTGGCTTAATATAATATTTTTCTTTTATTTGAACTGACGCATATTTATTTATTTATACCTGTACAATTTCATCAATGATTGATTACTTAAGATTTAACAACAACAAAAAATAAATTCATTTCTACAGACCATAACGAACCCGACTCTTCACATGAACTCTCGATGAGTTAAAATCTATCTATCTAATCTTCAACTTGCATTGAAGGAGCGCGACATTGAAGAAATAGGCTCATTTATACCATAGTTGGTTCGGTGGAAGGTAGTATGGAAGAAGTTCCGATTTCTCAGAGGACGAGCAGGCAACGAGATCTTGAATTTGTTAAGCAATTCGGAAGAATTAACAGTACCCTGAAGGCAGTCAAATGCAAGAACAGTCTGGAGTTGTATCGCCTGGACTCCAACGATTCAACCGAAATAAGCTGAAGCCTATCCAAGTATCGCGGTAAAATTGAACCGTCTGCCCAAGGGAGGCACCGAAGAGCAAAGAGGGAATTTTCGTTGGACAGCTTCAATACGGTTAATATAGAAGTCACGACTAGGAGACCAAACAGCACTTCCATAATCCGGTATTGGTCTAACAAATGTGCAATATAGCAAACAAGAGACATAGGGGTCCTCAAACTCCCGAAACCACCTCCTTACAAATGCCAAAGTTGCACTGGCTTCATTAACAATGCAAGTAATATGGTCATCGAAAGAGAAGCGGGAATCCAGGTCAATCCAGGCAATGGAAATACAGTGTATCACAGATAAGATTTTGAAAAAGTTTAGCAATGCAACTCAAATAAGCTACCCTTTTTGCATAATGGAATAATCACCGAAGCCTTCCAAGGACTAGGAAAAACACCAGTAGAAAGAAACAAATTAAATAATAACAAAGAACATTGATTAAAGTAGAATAACACCTTTTCAAAAAACACGAAGGGGTTCCATCGGGAACACATGAAAAACTATCTACCAATTTAGAGATGTCAAGTTGTCAAGAATCAAATCCTTACGTTGAAGAGAAGGCGGCGGAAGCGTCGTCATATATGTATGTGATATCCTTAGAACTAATATCACAGGTGGAATCACAGAATGCCTTACTGAAGAAATCTGCAAAAAGATTCGATATTATTTCTGGGTTGTTGCTATGGACAAAGTCGAAGAAAAGAGAGGCTGGGTAACTATCACTTTTACACTTAGCGTTAACAAAACTCCAGAACTGTTTTGGATTGTCACGTAAAAACGATTTAACATGACTAACATATTCGAAATAAGAGGATTCGACAGTAGAGATAAATTGATTTCTTAGCTCAGAGTAAGTCAAAAATCATCGTCACTCCGAGAAGTGCAATTCTCTTCCAGCCTTACACTTTAAATTTTTTAGATGCTTCACAGAAGCATTAATTCAAGGTTGGCAAATGAATTTAGAAAAGTCGGGCTTTTTAAAGTCATAACAATAATTGCACGGCAATGTATGTACAGGAATCAGAAACTGGATTAAAAGGAAAAGTTAGCTGAAGTGCCGGATGATGATCAGCCTCCGGCAGCAGCGGCGAAGTGCAGCGCTCCACAGTGGTACCTTCAGGATCCGAGGAAAATACGAGATGCAGATAACGACCCAACCCGTTTGCCACAGGATTGCACTGGAATCATCATCAAAAGCTCTTCAGATGGTGAGATTCTGCTTGATAGCTCGTCAGTAAATGAAGCCAACTGAGAATAAACAGAGGAGGCGGTATTTGGAGGCACATATGCAGTTGCAATATAAATTTTTTTGTGGGGCAAAAGCAATACCGCGCATAATAACTCCAGATCATCAAAGTGCGACGTATCAATGAGTTCGCAGGGAATGTCTCTCCGAACTGCGCACAAGACTCCACCACCAACAGAAGCACTCAATCCATTGTGACGGTCACGACGAAAAACCTGATAGTCATGGCAAAAAAGTTGAGCGACCTCAATCCCTCCACAGAGCCAGGTCTCGGTAGGCAGACCACGTCAAAAGTAGAGATAATCGTGCTCAGTGATAAGTTTTTTGTTGAAGGCTTTGTAGGGCTGGGCCGCTCCTTAGGAATGGATTCTCTTACAACGGATCCCGATGACCAGATGTCAGATGACACGATCGAATCAAACAAGTTATCTGGGGCGAAGATCTTGAATGAAGAGGTGAATGAGCAACCATCACGATTCCGAGCTGCATTAAGCTTGCGGTAAGATATAGTGCCTGGGGCTGTCCCAAAGCGAGATGCAATCAATTGCTCAATTTCACTCTCAGCAGTATCCGGATGGATTCTGGACACAAAACTTTTTCGTCGCGCTGCGCAGGTCTAGCTAGCGTTTGTTGGGGGTATAGTCGCTGAACCATGGATAACAGAACAGCCACAGACAGGAGGCGCCTGTGATGATTGAGAGTCCGTGGCTCCCCTATTAGAAGCAGGATGGTACGATGCTGGGGCTGCTCCCTGCAAGCTGCCCAGTTTTCAATCGACGACGTCTGAGGTGTGGCTGTTTATTTACATTCACAGGCCGGGACGGAGCCATCACAGATGGCGGAACGACAGCCTCCGAAGCCAAAGAAGAGGTTGTTGAGGGCACCTTCAAAGCGGTTGGAGCGTCCGCTAACGGGGAGCGGGAACCATTTAATATCTATTTATCTGTAGAATTTTGGATTTGAATAAAAAACAGATCACGTTTTATATTTGTTATATTTTGTTTTTCTTTATATGTACAGATACATATATAGTTTTCAGTTAATTCGTTAGTACATTAATATTCAATGCCAACAGTGTTAGCTACAGAAAGAATGAAAGCGAGATATATATATATGTTGTGACCACAACACAACAATTCTGACATTTCACTAAAACTGTCATGGCAGTCATCACCTGATCCAGTCATGGCCGACATCAGCTGTTCCGATCATGGCGGACATCAGCTGATGTCCTCGCCATATTGGTCGCCACCATATTTTCGCAGCGCCACCTAGTCACTCAACCCGGAACTCTCTTGCCTCCCAGCACTCTCGGATGGTATAAATACCGGAGGCAAGAGCCGAAAGGACACATTCGCTGAATGGCTTTCCGGTAGTACACATTCAATCACCGGCTTTCCGGTAAGACACCTCGACTGGCTTTCCAGCGAAAAGTAAGAAGATTTCTTCTAATCAGGCTTTCCTGAACTCTTTAGGTTTTCCTAAACACTGCACCAAGGCTTTCCTCGGTGTACATCAGGCTTTCCTGAACTCTTTAGGTTTTTCCTAAAACACTGCACCAAGGCTTTCCTCGGTGTACGTCAGGCTTTCCTGAACTCTTTAGGCTTTCCTAAACCCTACACAAAAGGTTTTCCTAAAGTGTACATCCAAATTCCGACTTATTACCGCCAGGATTTCCTGAAAGTAATTAAGTAATTCAAATCCCCTGCGTTCATTTCGTCTGCAGTACTTAACGTACGCCCACAGGCGCTAAATCGACTGTATCTATACATAACTATATTCCATAAATATTTTCCTCCACTAATCCAATACTTTATCTCCCTTTCTCGTTTCAGATTAAATTTAGAAATTAGAATTAAGATTATAGATTTAAATATTTGAATTAGTATTTTAGTTTTCATTTTATTTATTGTTTAAATAATCTCTTAAATTATTATTGTAAATTGAATTGTATTTTATTTTATATTTCATCATTTTTATACTAAGACTGAATTACAATCATATATTTTTATTTGTTGACTTAAATTTATATGTTCATTGAATAAATTTTCATTTTCTTTAAAACCCAAAAAATTCTTGTTGTTATTTTAACTCCCCTCGCTTTCTCCCTACTGTGAATCAGTACCTCTTTATGTGGTGCCTGGTATAGGCCCCAACAATATATATATTAAATATTTCGTTTTTAATATAGTTATCAGATTGATAAACTATGAAATTACATACATAGATACAGTAGAATAAAGAACCAAATAAATTGTTTCATCTGAACAATATGATTTTATTCATAGAGAAGTGATACAGTTTTCAACAACGATACAAAATTCAGCTCCGTTCACAGCGTTAAATACAATTTTTTTAGGGTTCCGTAACTCGAAAGGAAAAACGGAACCCTTATAGGATCACTTTGTTGTCCGTCCGTCTGTCTGTCTGTCAAGACCCTTTTTCTCAGGAACGCGTGGAGGTATCAAGCTGGAATTTATAGCAAATACTCAGGTCTACTGTCCGCTGTGAAAAAATCAAACTTCTAAGCCAACGCAATCAAAACATACAGCCCTTTATGCCGCAAATTTCCGCAAATTTTCGACAGTCACAAGGGAATCAAAACCTACAGGCTACTTCCCGTGAACTCAGAATCTTGAAACTTGGTACGAAGCAACGTCTTATAGCACAGATAAAGGAAAAATTGCGAAAACCGTAAATTTTTAGTTACATCATATAATAAAAATATTTTTAATAATTTTAAACTTACTACCCCTTTCCTCATGAACGCGTAGAGGTATTAAATTGAAATTCATATCAAATACTCAGGTCTATAATACCTTTAAGCTGTAACAAAATCAAACTTCTATGTCAACGCAATCAAAAGAAACAGCAATTTGGTATATATATATTGTATGTATATACATATATGCAATAAAAATACCATAACTATGACTCGATTGTCGTGATGGGTGAACTTTTACTTATATACCTACAGGTTTGTACGGAACCCTCGGTGCGCGAGTCCGACTCGCGCTTGGCCGGTTATAATATAAAGAAAAAATTTTTTTTTTGCAACAGACTGATTACTTTTGTCAATTGTGTCAAAACAAAAATATTTTTTTCTGAAATTGAAGGTATCTAGAGAAAAATAATGTCTGACATGAATTAAGTAATTTAAACTTTTTGATAAATCATAATGACAAATACCCTCAAAGCTAAGCACCTTGTCCGGCGGTATGTGGCCGCGAGAGCTGGCAAGGCTAGCATTTGCGGTAGTGTGTGGGTGTAGAGCCGAAAACCGCGTTCAGCCGCAGGACCGACCACCAGCAACGAACGAAATTCTCTAGCGAGACAGAACGATCCGAAGGTCAAAGGGGCGGAAAAGGGCAGTGCGAGGTGGACCCCTGCTCCTGCCTGTGATTGACTCTCAGGGGGAGGAGCTCTGATGAAACCCCCTGGCCTATGCCCCAACAACCCTGTGACCTCCCCTCGGCCCAAAATTTATGGGGAGGTCCCTTAAAAAATATGATCAAATCACAAAACTATCGGCTGAAAACCAGAAGTGGGAGGGGGCCAAAGAGTGAAAGAATTAAGTTATCGGAACATACCTGGTATTATTAATTTTTTCTTAACAATACAAAAAAAAGACTCCTCGTCGGCCGCCTTGCTGCTGCTGCTGAAGTAGTAGCTCTTGATGACGGCGATGCGGCTGCTGATGCTGCTGCTGATGGCACCGGCCTCTTCCTATGTGGCCCCGTCGTGGTGCAGACTCCAACAATAAGCATGTCACAACCTTATTAGGAAAGTTAATTTAAAATTCCCACGTCCAAAGTTATTTAATTAATTTTTCTTGTTTTAATTTTCAGATTCACCAATTATAACTGCAGGTAAGATTAGTCCACTAGATGAATTGTAATTTTATTTTGTATGTTTTTTTTTTATTCACCAATATCAGCACTAATTTTAATGGCAAGTTTATTAATTTACTTTTGTTTTTAATTTTCGGATTCCTAGGTGCTACACCCAACTAGGTAACTATAAAATTTAGCCACTAGATCTCCTTATTTAATAAAGTTTCCTTTCTTTTTATCCTATTTCCAGCTTCATGTAACCACGCAGGTAAGTACACAAACTACCCTTTTTTTTCTCTTCGGTTAATTAATTTAATTTCTTTTCTGAAGTTAGTTATAGCGCCACTCACACTCACCGTTAAGTTATAACTTTGGGTCACGAAATTTAATTACAAAATTATTCCTTCTTTCTTTTTTTTCTATTAATTCCAGGCTATTGGCTTAGACTTTTTTTGAAAATTAATTACATTTAACTTTTTTTTTTTTTTAATTTTTCAGCTTCCCGGATGAAACCATTTCACAAGTGAGCATTTTCTTTTCTCTTTCCTTTTCGTAACACCAAATTTTAAGGTAAGATAGCTTTAACTTCCTTTGGGTTCAGGTTCCTGGGCACTAGCTATATTTTACGAGGTAGATTATTCGAACCTCATAAGCAAAAAAAAAAATCTTCACAAGAAAAATTCGGTTTTAACTTTTCTTTTTCCCTTTCAGGAATCTCACTGGGGCACCATAACTTTCGTTTTCTCGGTAATTATAATTTATTATTTTGAAAGTAAATTGTCTAATACCTGTGACTCACAGCTGGTATTGATACCATGGTATTCGAATACCATGTAGTATACTAGATGTCACCCAATACTAGCATTGTACCAGCAAAGCACACTGGTATAAGCGTAGTATCGATAGTAGGGTTTTCACCGTAAAGGTGAAAAAGGAACCGAAAAAGAAAAACCTGTGTTGACAATTTTTTGGAACTCTCCAAAAAGAAAGAGGAAACATTCAATAACTACTTAAAGAAGAGCTCGGAAACCGACGAAAAAGTAGTTAAATTGTTAGAGGAAAATAATAAAATATTATTAATGTTAGTTAATAAAGAAAATAAGTAATTATATCATCTTGAAATATGCTATTTTATCTACGGAAATGTCTAACAATTGCTTGTCTGATTAAGTTACCCGGAATGTCTTCATCCCTGCTGGCTGTACTTCAAGCCTTAATAATAACATTCCAGGGACCGTAATGGTTATAAGTTTTATGATAAAAATCAGACTATAACAGCTATATGTTGTTTTAAATCTTTTTGGTTAACATTTAACCATTATTTTACAATTCATTTATTTTGGTTATGAGATAAGAGTTATCGATGAGCTTTTAAAATTTTTCTCAATAATGAGAGTTAATTCTCGATTTTAATTTTTTTGGTTACCGAATAACCACTATTTTACAATATATTTATTTTGGTTATGAGATAACAGTTATCGTTCAACTTTTATAATTTTTCTCAGTAATGAGAGCAATTTTTGGTTTTTTATTTTTTTGGTTACTGAATAACCATTATTGAGCAACATATTTTTATTGGTTATCGGATGATAGTTATCGATCACCTTTTTTAATTCTTCTCAATAATGAGAGTTATTTCTGGATTTTTATTTTTTTGGTTACCGAGTTACCATTACTCAGGAATTTATTGTTTTTTTCTCACCAAGCTCGAATTTGCATGCGATTTCACCCGAACTTGGTACTTGGGGGTCGTCGAATTCAACCCTTCTGTCAGAATTAATGAATTCTAGATGGTGGACTGTCAAAAATTAAAGTTAATGCGATTTGCACCAAACTTGAAACTTTTGGGTCTTCGGGGTCGCTTATTTCAAATCGACTGTCAGATTTTACGAATTCAAGATGGCGGACTGTCAAATTTTAAAGTTAATGCGATTTGCACCAACCTTGGTACTCGGGGGTTTTCGGGGTCGCTTATTTCAAATCAACTGTCAGAATTTACGAATTCAAGATGGCGGACTGTCAAATTGAAACCTTAGAGAATAAAATTTTTTGAAATGCATTGAGTTTTAGAGGTCTTCTCGCGGGTTTTGTTGAAACATTATAAAAATTTAATTTGGGGTCAATAGTTAAAAATATACGAAAAAAATGTCATTTAACTGTAAATGTTAAAAACTACACATCTTTAGACGCAATTTTCAATATTGTTCTGAGAAAAATTCCTTGAAAGCTGTGTTAAACCATTAGTTAAAGACGCTTACATCTTTTCTCTAAAAATTTTCTGCAAAAATCCTTCAAATAAACGAATTAATGATAAAAAAATTTTCGGCATATAATAACGGTTAAGAGCATTTTTCGTCTAAAATGATAAATCGCAGAAATCCAAAATGTCCTATTTTTTTGTATTTTCAGAAAACTTCCAGTGTTTTTGTCTTGAAAACGATGTAAATACCATAAGTGTAGGGATTTTTCTCAATTTTCACAAATGTACTTTGGGGATAGATAAACTAAAAATTAGAGTAGAAAAATGTAATTTTTTCCAAATTTTATAGATAAGTATTTAAGGTTTAACTTAAACTAGTGGTCGCCCTATGGTCGAAATTCGACCTACTGGGGCTACTACGAAAAATACGAATATACACAGCCTACTATGTGTTTGAAATTGGCACTGTCAATAATAAAATTACGATAGTTTGACCGCATACTACTATACATAGAAAGTATGAACGTAAAATGAATTTATTTAATTAAATTTAATGTATTTGAAATACATATTATATATACATACATTTTAGCTTTCTGCACTTCTCCTCTATATAAACTTTAACTGTGCCAAATCTCACACTACTCCGTTCGTCCAATATACTTAAAAAGGGGTGCAAAGTTTTCCTTTCACGTATTAATATATAGATGTTTATAATTTTAGTAATACAATTTAAGTTTTATTTTATTTTGAGTTCAATTTAACAAACATAATTGTTTTCAAATTATTTTCAGATAAATTACATCTTAGATCACTTAAAATAATCTTTAGTGCAGAAAAGGCCCTTTCTACACTCACTTGGGTCGCAGGTACGGCATGTAAAACGAAAGCCATTTTCCGCAGCAGTGGAAACAAGTATTTCTTTTGCTCCCAGTAGTCAATAAGATCAATCTCAATATCAGTTCTTTTTCCTTTGTACTGCTCAATTTCTCTGTAAGCCTTAAATATTTCCTGGTGGCTGAAATTTTCGGTTGATTCATCAGATGACGAATCAGCAACCTCCATTTGTCTTATTGAGTCCTTGAGAACCGAAAGAGAGCTTTGTGTTGAATTTGTATCAACCAAAAAACTAATGTCAGGACTTTTCGTACGAGGCATAACATTTTCTTCAGAAGTGTTCTAAAGTATAATTGGGTGTAAAAAAGAGTTAAATTAGTAGGAGTCGTAGTTCAATTTTACTTCGTTCATATATATGTATCTGTACATTGAAACGCAAAAATAGTTATTTATTTTGCGCTTATTTGAAACCGTGAATAATATACAAGTATTTCATTTTAACTACCTAAGTTAATGTTAAGATATTGAAATTAAAATATTGATTGCAAATGTTTTTCCCAGACAACAACATAGAAGTGTTAATAAAAGCAGTGAAGAAATACCAGACAAGTCAATAGTGTATTAATTCAGTGCAAAAAATAGTAAAATTCTAGATTGAACTGGTATCTTTAAATAATTTTAAAATAATTGATTATAATAATTGTAGAAAGTTAAATAAAACAAATTACCAAAATTTAGGGACCGTCAAAGAGTAAACATGACTTCAAATAAATGAAATTCTGTTTTATAAAGGTTTTTCTACTTAATTTTTTTTTTTTTTTTTGTTATATAAAGTTTTTAGAACTCTACTATTTTCAGAACTATCAATATTTTGAAATTGGTTTTTGAATAGTCACCCAAGTCGCAAATTAATTAATCAACTTTAGAATTTAGAAGACTATTACTAAATAGTGCGGGAAATTGTGAGAGTATTTGGAGGTCTTTTGTTAAGTGTGAGTGTGGTTAATATAAGTAACTTAAATGCCGCCATGGGTCGAAAAAGGAATATTTTTATTCGCGATTACTTTGATTACTGTAATGAAAGTAATGAGTCCATTTGTAGAGCGTGCCGTGCTAAATTCAAAGGATCCCATGTTAGTAATTTAAAAAGACACATAGTTACTAAACATAATGATTTGTATAGCGAAGAACATGAAAGAGCACAATTGGTGAGTGGTGAAAGTTCAAGTGCAGAAGGTGTTAAGCAAAAAAAGATACATATTTCTAAAAGTGAGGTACTTAATGCGTGTGTGGAATTATTAACTAAGGAATCGCAACCGCTTTCGTTTTTTGACTGTAATTCGTTTAAAGTTTTAATGGAACAAATTTTTAAAGAATTAAAAATTCCCGCAATTAATTCAAAAAATATAATGGATATTCTGAACGAAAAAAAGGAAGTTTTGAAAAATGAAATAAAGAGAAAAGTTAAGGGACAATTAATCTCCTTAAAAATTGATACAGCTACACGACACGATCGCGGAGTTTTAGGTATAAATATCCAATTTATTTCCAATAAACAAATTAACGTATACACCCTGGCAATTGTTGAATTAACGAAAAAGCATACAGATGAAAACATAAAAAACGTAATTGAAAGTGAAATTGACGAATTTGGAATTACAAAAAATCAAATTTATTCTGTTACAACAGACAATGGCCGAAATATATTAAAGGCGGTACAATTACTTTCGGAATCAAATGTGTATGAAAACATTAATAGTGATGACTATTATGAAAATGAGCTCGACAATTTGTCAATACAAAATGTTCGTTCTGTTCGATGCGCTGCCCACACATTACAGCTTGCGGTAAAGGATTTTCTAAACGAAAACCACAAAACAATTATCGAACGTGCACGTAGTATTGTCAAAACTTTAAGAACCCCAACATTAAGGTTTGTAAAATTATTTATTTCTTAAAGATTATGGTACATTTTCTTAATATTTTATATATATAGATTTACACTCTTACATTTGAAAATGAAAATGCCAGAGCTGGATGTTCCAACTCGTTGGAACTCTACTTACAACATGTTGGCGCGTCTACTCGATTACAAACAATTTTGTGAAGAAAATTTAAAAGAATCCATGAAACTATCGGCTCGCGAATGGGCTGAAGTGGAAGAAATTGTGGCTTCGTTAACACCTTTGAATACAGCTAGTTTAAAACTCCAGAAGGAACAGCTGCTTTTTGGTGACTTTTATATATTATGGATTCAATTAAAAGTAGAATTAAAATCTTTGGGAAATAAGATAGCTGAAGTAATCTTGGCTTGCGTAGAGAAAAGGGAATCTCAGCTATTGGAAAACGAAACAATAAATGCAGCATTATATTTAGATCCCAGACTAAGACGCCTTCTAACTGCAGACAAAATTTGTAATTTGTTTTATTTAACTTTCTACAATTATTATAATCAATGATTTTAAAATTATTTAAAGATACCAGTTCAATCTAGAATTTTACTATTTTTTGCACTGAATTAATACACTATTGACTTGTCTGGTATTTTTTCACTGCTTTTATTAACACTTCTATGTTGTTGTCTGGGAAAAACATTTGCAATCAATATTTTAATTTCAATATCTTAACATTAACTTAGGTAGTTAAAATGAAATACTTGTATATTATTCACGGTTTCAAATAAGCGCAAAATAAATAACTATTTTTGCGTTTCAATGTACAGATACATATATATGAACGAAGTAAAATTGAACTACGACTCCTACTAATTTAACTCTTTTTTACACCCAATTATACTTTAGAACACTTCTGAAGAAAATGTTATGCCTCGTACGAAAAGTCCTGACATTAGTTTTTTGGTTGATACAAGTTCAACACAAAGCTCTCTTTCGGTTCTCAAGGACTCAATAAGACAAATGGAGGTTGCTGATTCGTCATCTGATGAATCAACCGAAAATTTCAGCCACCAGGAAATATTTAAGGCTTACAGAGAAATTGAGCAGTACAAAGGAAAAAGAACTGATATTGAGATTGATCTTATTGACTACTGGGAGCAAAAGAAATACTTGTTTCCACTGCTGCGGAAAATGGCTTTCGTTTTACATGCCGTACCTGCGACCCAAGTGAGTGTAGAAAGGGCCTTTTCTGCACTAAAGATTATTTTAAG
The DNA here is from genome assembly GCA_951509405.1 of Machimus rusticus. Lineage (NCBI taxonomy): Eukaryota > Metazoa > Arthropoda > Insecta > Diptera > Asilidae > Machimus > Machimus rusticus. The sequence goes on from OX608050.1 coordinate 12,141,118, forward strand.
TGATCTAAGATGTAATTTATCTGAAAATAATTTGAAAACAATTATGTTTGTTAAATTGAACTCAAAATAAAATAAAACTTAAATTGTATTACTAAAATTATAAACATTTAAATTAAACCTTAAATACTTATCTATAAAATTTGGAAAAAATTACATTTTTCTACTCTAATTTTTAGTTTATCTATCCCCAAAGTACATTTGTGAAAATTGAGAAAAATCCCTACACTTATGGTATTTACATCGTTTTCAAGACAAAAACACTGGAAGTTTTCTGAAAATACAAAAAAATAGGACATTTTGGATTTCTCCGATTTATCATTTTAGACGAAAAATGCTCTTAACCGTTATTATATGCCGAAAAAATTTTTATCATTAATTCGTTTATTTGAAGGATTTTTGCAGAAAATTTTTAGAGAAAAGATGGAAGCGTCTTTAACTAACACAGCTTTCAAGGAATTTTTCTCAGAACAATATTGAAAATTGCGTCTAAAGATGTGTAGTTTTTAACATTTACAGTTAAATGACATTTTTTTCGTATATTTTTAACTATTGACCCCAAATTAAATTTTTATAATGTTTCAACAAAACCCGCGAGAAGACCTCTAAAACTCAATGCATTTCAAAAAATTTTATTCTCTAAGGTTTCAATTTGACAGTCCGCCATCTTGAATTCGTAAATTCTGACAGTTGATTTGAAATAAGCGACCCCGAAAACCCCCGAGTACCAAGGTTGGTGCAAATCGCATTAACTTTAAAATTTGACAGTCCGCCATCTTGAATTCGTAAAATCTGACAGTCGATTTGAAATAAGCGATCCCGAAGACCCAAAAGTTCCAAGTTTGGTGCAAATCGCATTAACTTTAATTTTTGACAGTCCACCATCTAGAATTCATTAATTCTGACAGAAGGGTTGAATTCGACGACCCCCAAGTACCAAGTTCGGGTGAAATCGCATGAAAATTCGAGCTTGGTGAGAAAAAAAACAATAAATTTCTGAGTAATGGTAACTCGGTAACCAAAAAAATAAAAATCCAGAAATAACTCTCATTACTGAGAATAATTAAAAAAGGTGATCGATAACTATCATCCGATAACCAATAAAAATATATTGCTCAATAATGGATATTCAGTAACCAAAAAAATAAAAAACCAAAAATTGCTCTCATTACTGAGAAAAATTATAAAAGTTTATCGATAACTCTTATCCACTAACCAATAAAAATAAATCGGATAATAACTCTTATTAGAGATAAGAATTATAAAAGTTAATTGATAACTCTTATCTCATGATAAAAAATAAAAAATTGTTAAATAATGGTTAAACATTAACCAATACATTTTAACTGAAAATTAACCATTATTGAACAATATTTATTTTTTTGGTTATAACTTCTTAAAATTACGCCAGAAATCCGTAGTTCACATGACGGCGATAAGATTGTTCCATATGTTACAAGATCAGATCATTATTTCTCTAGGATTTTTTAGCTTGAAAAATACAAAATAATGGTTATTTTCAGTCCCTGTAACATTCACATTATCAATTTGGAGCTCTAAGCCTCGACCAATTTTTCTGAATCTAGCTTTTAATTGGCCAAAAACATTCTCCACTACCCGTCGGCATGCAGACAATCGTTTATTATATATTTTTTGGTCATCAGGCTGGTCCAAGGAGAAGGGAAAAGGTTTCAAAACGTATTTATTTAATCTAAATGCTGAATCTCCTATTAGAACAACTGGCACTTGTACACTTGCTATTATTTTCACATTATTTTTGAAGACTTCGTTGTTAATGTGAATTGATTTTAGCATAGAACATTCAAAAATTGTTGAGTCGTTGCTCCGACCTCCTTCCTACATTTATGTATGTAAACCTATATCGGTAATCCACAGCAGCAAATAGTATAGTAGAATGCCATCCTTTAAAATTGAAGTAATCGGTTGCTTCATCTTTTGAAGGATTTACTGCAATATGGCACCCATCAACCCCCCGTAACATTGAGGAAAACCTAATTGTTGGAATTCTCCTACTATCTCGTTAACTTTTTTCCTGTGGGGGAGGCTAAACATTAAAGGCTTAATCGTGCAATACCTCACATATTTCGTTGCAGACTTCCAGAACTAATTCACCTAGTGTTGTTCTACCCATGCCGAATAAACTTGCCACAGTTCTGTACTCTGCGGATGAGACTAAAGCATATAACACTGCACCAATTCGCTTCTTTGGTCTTGGAATTCTCCAGTTAAGTCGAGTAATTTTTTGACTAAATATTCACTTGTAACGTTAAGGAGATTGTTACTATTTTCGAAATAACGGCATTTCTCCTCTAAATTATTAGCTGCTTCACGACTGTTATATACATCTTCTTTAATAATTTTAATAAAGAGTGCAAAGGTTTTTTGTATCAATTATATACATACGTCATACATACATATAATTGAACGGACTTCTTTCCTATTTAAATTGAAGCTACCATATAATTTTAATTTTTTTTAAAGAGGATAAAATTAAGTTTGGTTCGGAATGTGCAATATTTTCAAATTCATGCTGTGGTAAGGTGTCTCAGCTATTATAAATATTATTAGCAATTTTATTCCCCAATATTTGATCAGAATAAAATGCATTTGCATGTTGTACTTGAATATGCCGTTTAACACTAGAACAACGGAAGCAGTCAATTTGACCGCTAGTGAATTTTGAACTATCATACTACCTGCAAAAATTATTTTAGACGGTTACAAATTACTGATTTTTTTTAAATATTGATAAAGAACATTTACACAAATACTGTTTTTTACTTTTATATATTCCAAAGTTATTCATAGTAATAATTAGAACAGGGACGGCGATCATTTTGACCGGTAAAGGACATTTACCCTGGGTCAGTTGAGAATTGCTTTTGTTGTAGCTATTTAGTACTCTAAATGTAAGACAAAAGTTTCATTGTCATAACATGAAGAATGAAGATCAGCAATAAGCGTAGTCAATGCTGAAAAGACTTTATTAATTACTTTAAAATTATAAAACTAGGTTCAGAAAAATTGCCACACAATGCTACTTTCTCTTGCATGTTCTAAAAAAATACTTGGATGTGTTTAGAAAGAAACTGATAATACCTTAAGAAAAGAAGGCAAATAATAAGTAACTCCGTTTAAATAACACTAAAATTCATTTAGATCATCTGGCTCCCCTACTTCTATAATGCATGGTTGAAAAGATATTCCCAGATCTTTGTATTTTTTAGTTTGCATTTGAATACATTAAAATAGGCAATTATAGGTCTTAAAAGAAATAAAATAAATTTACTCGCAGTCACATGCAGCGCAAATGAATCCTGTGCGTCTGCAAAAGACGACTCCAAGAAACGTTCTTAATACCGTTTTTAACTTTTACTAGCCGTGGTATCAAAACAGCGTGAAGCAAACGACATGTCAAGAAATTTTGTCCATCAATAAAATTGTCTACATTTTGTTACGAGTATTTCAATTTTTTAATATGCTTAATACGTTTTTATACCTTCTGATTAATTTGATTTAGGTTTTTTTTGTAGACTCACTTAACCGTTTGACTGCTAAGCAATTTTTGGAAGAACGCACGAAAACTGCGGGACATATTTTGACTTGATGTTATTTTAGAACGCACTCGTGTTACAAAGTACGCGTGAGGTTAGACTACGTTCACTCTCACGGAGCATAATAAAGACACACTGAAACTCGCAGCGCAAAAGCGCTGCTTCGCGGTTTTCGAGACAAATGAACGCAGCGCTTTTGCGCTGCGTAGCAGTCAAACGGTTAAATATGTACAACTACTGGGGAGTTTAAAAGTTGTTCATTTTTCAAAAATGTTTTCACTGAAAGACAATATATCTTTTTTCCGTTTATTGAAATATAATTTTCACTTTTCCGTCAGAATGTAAAATTGATCTCGGTTGTGTAATAGTATATTGTGCAACAAGGGCGTAAAGTAGCCGTTTGCGCACGCTGGCAGCAATAAACGCACGAACGAAGCGAGTTTGTTTAGCTGCCAGCGTAAGCAATCGGCTACGCCCCACCCGAATTGCACATTTTATTTTTCCCCACTAGTGAGGGAAAAGTGCCACTAAAACGCACGCCTTTCCGGTTGGACAGTGGCTTATTATCTACTCGTGCTTTATATTGTGCAACAAGGGCGGTGCGTAGCAGATTGCGCACGCTGGCAGCAATAAACGCACGAGCGAAGCGAGTTTGTTTAGCTGCCAGCGTAAGCAATCGGCTACGCACTGCCCGAGTTGCACAATAAAGCACTAGTGGATAATAAGCCACTTTACAACCGGAAAGGCGTGCGTTTTAGTGGCACTTTTCCCTCACGCGTGTGGAAAAAGACATTTATGTGCCTCCTCTACTTTGTTGTCTTCACCGTCAGTACAAAACAACTCAATTAAAAGTCATAACTGCGGAAAAGCTTTTACCTTGCTATGGTAAGACATAAATAATTGTTTAAGATCGGATTAGTGAACCTAGTCATAATATGAAATTATATAATTTAATTTTTTCTTTCACAGAATGTAAACAATATACCTGAAAGTTTTAGTTCCCACATTTCTGGAAGCTGGAACCTGAATTCCCGTTCTACAGCTCCCACAGGATAACAGCTTGCTGACAGAGCCGGAGAACCCTGTATTTCCCAGTTCCACAAGACGACAGCTTCCATCCTTCGCCCTTTGCCCTACTAAATTGTAGAACAGATGGATGAAAAACGTAAATGAAAGAAAATTAAACATAAATTTTATAAACCTAGATTTGTCCCTAGTTAAAACAGATAGGAGAAATAACGTCCGGAATTTAAAATGAAGCTGCCAATAAGTTTTTTCCGTTTTGTAATCGAATACATTTTACATGAAACTTTTGTATAATTTAAATGTACCTAATCAAAGGCAGTGTAAAACTTAGTAATATTTTTCAAACGAAAATCTTCGCTAAGATTTATATCTAGTCAAAACAGACGGAAGAACTAACGAATAATTTAACACGAAGTCGCTAATAAGTTTTTTTTCATTTTGTAATCCAATAAATCATATATGAATTTTTTTTATAATTTAAATGTAATCAAACATAGGATAAAACTCAGTATCATTCAAACGAAAATTGACGCTAAGAGCAAGTTCGAATATAAGTACATAGATGATTCTGTAATAAATTTATTAGAAAAAATAAGTTTCTGTTAGGACTGTATAACATTAATTTAAATATAATAAAATCTGAATTCATTATACATCAAAACCCTATTTTTTATTACTTTTAATTAAGAAATTCTTAGTCATTCAGTTTGAATTGAATGAGAATAAAGTTCTTTTTTTTTCTGCTTCGTTAAATAAAGAAAATATTTTTAGGTGACGGAATATATTAAAATTCGAAAACAGTGCAATCCGGTGTTCAGACTTGTTTCGGACCCTTAATTCAGGAATTTTTTTTATAACAAAATAAAATGTAATCATTTTAATTTTCTAACATGTTTTTATTGACATCGTTAACTAAGGGAAAACAATATTGTTACAAAATTGTATGCCATTTTATAATTGTTTTTTGTTTTAACCTAAAACAGACGACTTTAAATGAAAGCACCTATTTGGGTGGCGTAGGTGATTACGTCACTTGGAGTCATCCGAAACAAACCAAAATTAAATTTATTATTATTCCGTGAAAAAAAGAAAATTATTTTTAAAATTAAGTAATTCCAGTACCGGTCAACACCATTGCTGTGTAGAAAAATATGTGCAAAAATGAAAGCAATCGGTTGTATAGAATTTTTTGAATCACCTGCGTAGCTTACAAAAATTTTGTTTTGAGAGAAAAACCATTTAAAGTTTTCCTTTGAGAATTTTTACAAAAACTGTATAATTACACTAAGCAACTATTCCTGGTGCATAAAGTAAATATTTCGTTTCTTCAAATGTTGTCTGTTAATTTTTCTGCTCTGCAAGATGACCTGTCCATTTTCGAAGCGTCATAGGTACGTGTCTTCCACGGCCCTCATAATTCGATGGTTGTTGTACGTCTGAGCATAAGCTATATATACATTACAAATGTAACTATTTTCGACTGTATCAACTTTAAACTCAGTTTTCTCATAAAAATTCCCTATAAAGTACCAATTTTTATGTGTTATTTTGAGAGTTAAGAAACCCATAAAGTCTTTAAAATTATCAGGAAGTTATTCAGTCAGGGTTAAGTTTTTCCTAGTCATTTTCCTCAGATAAGACAAATCTTTGTTCCAACACGGTGGCAAGGTCTTTTTACTAAAATTCACATGGCCTTCTCAAACTTTTTAATATTCTTATCCAGTTCATAAATCGAATCGCCACCGCTATGGAGCATATTGTAGCCAAGTTTAATCATAATCGATTAAGAAATATTCAGTCTACAAGAAAATGAAATAAGATATTCAGCAAAGTGCAAGTCTCCCTCACTCTTCCTCAAACTCCGGAATTGACAACATGACCTAGATATCGAGCCAATAAATGCATACCCAAAGTTGGATCCAAATCCATTTAGAAATATGGCAGATTGGCAGCTATCGCGGTAACAAAATCACTTTTAGAAACTGCAATGCTATTCTCTAAGCATTAGTCGGCGTGGAATTCGCGGTGACAATTACTTTCGCATTCTCTAAATACACGATACACCACTAGCGCCCCAATAGTGAGTGTATCATCAAGCCGAACTAACTTTGGTGAGATTTTTACGTTTTTATGAATGAAATTGTGGCGGTTACGGACACTGAGCAGTCACCGATTACTTAGCTGTGATAACTTCTAACTTCCACCTTTTTTAATCAAGTGTTCATTGTGAAGTTTTTGTTATTTAAAATTTAATTTAAAAATCAGTTTTCGGATTCTTTATCAAAGAGAACAGTCTTCTTGAAATCTCCCGGGAAGAAGTTCGCTTTTACTTTTATAAATCGATTAGATATTTATCAAAATAAATTTCAACAAACAAATAAACAAATAACGAATAATAAATAATAATCTTACCAACCTACCTTTCATTTAAATTACAACAATTAAATAAATAAATAAAGATGGAATTTAAAAACTTCCACAGTGGTGACCCCGACAACTCCGAACCAGGAACCTCAAGATATTATTACCGTTTCAATCAACAGCCAGTACGCCCTACGAATACTTTTCCTACCAAACGGCAACTTTGGCTAATTCCCTCATCAAGCATCAAGAAAACGTATATCCTCCTCAAGAAAGGCAATTTTATTATCAAAAAGTCAGCATCAATCAACAACATTCCTTTAATCAACCATCGCAACCCATTTCTCCGGCGACCTTACTGCCGCAATATTCATTTCCGGCAATTCTACTGTCGGACTGGCGACCTTACAGCCACGTTCATCAAACTCAACAAGATCAAGTCAATTCGTGGAAAATCACGCTCAATAATTTAGCTGGTGACTGCAAACTGATACTGACCAACCGACCGAGGCCATAATACTTAAGCAAGTTTTCTCTTCCTTACTAGCTGTATCGTCTTCCATGTCGAAGACTGGTAGGGGAGTAATGTGGCGGTTACGGACACTGAGCAGTCACCGATTACTTAGCTGTGATAACTTCTAACTTCCACCTTTTTTAATCAAGTGTTCATTGTGAAGTTTTTGTTATTTAAAATTTAATTTAAAAATCAGTTTTCGGATTCTTTATCAAAGAGAACAGTCTTCTTGAAATCTCCCGGCAAGAAGTTCGCTTTTACTTTTATAAATCGATTAGATATTTATCAAAATAAATTTCAACAAACAAATAAATAAATAATAATCATACCAACCTACCTTTCATTTAAATTACAACAATTAAATAAATAAATAAAGATGGAATTTAACAACTTCCACAAAATGACATATTTTTGGTATTCTGCAAGGAAAAGCCACGTTCACTTCGATCATCACCTGGGATTCACACTCGATTTTACTTGTCAAATAAAAAGTTTATATTTGTTGAGTGAGATTTTATCTAATTGTGAAATATTCGATAAAAATTGAAAAATTCTTAGGAAGGCATGTATGATATGAATACATACCTTCCTAACAATATTTAATTTTTTTTTTATTTAATAATGTATTTAAGGATATAACGTAATATTAAAGAAAAATGTTTTCACAGATCCGAATGTTGGAATTAAGGGGTAATATCCACCAAATGCTCAAAAAAAAAAGGCTTTTTTCATGATTTTTTTTAAAGGACATTTGAGATGTAAGGTATATAAATAATATATCATTGGATTAAGCAACTCTTGAAGAATAGAACAAAATGGCGGCTGTGCAGCGATTGCCGTGAACCGCTTTTTTAAAAAGTTCTTTCGCGGCGAGCAGTAGAAGTCGTACCCAACTCCACCTATAACAAAAAAAAAAAAATTTTTTTCATTATCTACATGAGTGTTGCTAGTGAAGTACACATGATTATATTTTTAGAAATTTTTTTCGCAAAATGGCGACGGTTTGAAATAAATTTTTTTTTCGATAAAAAAAATCTACTTTAATTGTTTATAACTTTTTTTGTTGTAAATAAATCGCTAAAATCGTGTGTACTTCACTAGATAATCTAATGAAGAAACTACAGTTAAAGTTTAAAGTCAATCGGATGTAAACTTTTTCAGTTCCACTGCTCGCCGATTTCGAAAACATAGTTTTGAGAAAAACGCGTTTAAAGTTTCAAAATGCTATAAATCAGAATCGGAATAATATAAAACGAATTTTGAGTTTAGATCAGTACTTGGGCGTTGTAGATTTTGATTTTAGGATATTTTTAGCATAATTTAAGCAAATAAAAAAAAAAATGGGAAAAAAAAAATTTGGTGGATATTACCCCTTAAGAAATGTATCAAAGCGTCGACTTGAGCTGCCGACGGATGGGCGGCTCGGTCGCTGACGCTTAAAAAATTTAATTTGTACATATACAGGGTGTTGAGAGGTGGGAGGTCAATACTGAAGGAGGTGAAAGGTCAGACCGAGACAAGCAAAAAATCGTCTGGGTGGGGGGGAGGCATCTCGCACCGTTTGGCAGTTACAGGGTGATTCGTAAATCACGATGTCGTCTTATATGGCAACCAATCTTCTATTTTTATCTTTTTTTCTACGCATCGCAGCGACCCCAAATCAATCTCAAAAAATCACTATTTTAAAGCCCTTTCCATAAAGTCAAAAACCACCCCCCTACCCCCAACCCCTTGGCCACAATCACCCCTGGAAGTTGAAAAAGGTAATTTTTTTCGCGTTTTTTCACCTTTCGCTCCACTTTTCTCCGAAATTCACGTTATTAACATACCCACTTTTTATTTTTTTCTAGTTACCTATCTAATTACCTTTCCAAAAAAGTGCAACATGCCCAGGTAGAAAGGGGTTGCAAAACTCCTGAAATTAAAACATCCTCCCAGGTTTTATTATTTCAGCGAAAAAATTCGAATACACCTGGGTGTTTAACGCACAGGTTCACTACGCTCTCACGTCGACGAGCTTAGAGAATGCCAAATTAAGGTGAGGTGAGTCCGGAGTCGAAGTCAGTGTGAGAGACTCGATGTCGAATTTGTATTTTACAGAATAGCATTGCTGATGTAACCCCTTACCCCTTTAACTGATCACCACGATTTTGTGACACAATTTAAAATTACATGTTGTCAATGTGTTAACATACACAGTTTGGTCAATAGCGGTTAAAAAACACGAATGATTTGGGGTCCAAACAACTTTTATATAACAGGCGTATAGGCGAAGTTTGGTCAAAATCAGCAGTGCTATTCTATAAGCACTCCGCGACGCGGAATGACACTTACTTTCGCAATCTCCAAATACACGACGCAGCACTAGCGCCCACTTAGTGAGCGTATCGTCAAACCTAACTAACTTTGGCGGATTTTTTACGTTTTTATGAATGTGTGGTGAATTAATTTAGCGCTTTAATTCAACATTCAACCAGTCGATCAAGTCCTCTCAGAAGATAAGGAATATAAAAAATTCATCAAAGCAACCAAAAAAGAAAAGAAAAATGAATAAATTTTCAGTTAGGAGTTTCCGTTCTACATAACAACATTATATTGAATTAAAAATATTAAATCGTAAAATTAAATAAATAATAAAAGTAACTTAAAACTAAGTATATAGCTTGGCTTGGACCAATCATTAAATAAAACAAATAAAATCCCTCAGCGTCTTGCTCTACCACCAACTCGTGCTGCTGTCTTTTTCTTAGCAGCACTGTTTTGTCACGCCAAAACTACAAAGGAAACACGCAGAATCACAATGATTTATGCTAAGAAAATCGAAGCACAATACGATTAACTATGAAAATAAAGATATTACCTTTGCCCATTGCTGCCAGGATATAATTGAGTCTCCTAAACTGTTTAAACTTCCTGATAGTTTCTGGCACGTCCTGATCTTGTCCCTGGCACTTTGGGTCCGAGAATACCCTTTTGCTACGTAGGATTTCTTACTAAGAAATCTACTCAAGCGTCGATTTGAGCTGTCGACGGATGGGCGGTTCGTTCGCTTACGCTTAAAATATTTAATTTTATATAAAATATGTATATATGTATATATTTATATTGGTACTTTATATTGTACTTACTTCATATTACTTTTTCCCTATAACTCACGTCTGTCACAATTCCTAACTTATTCAAAGTAATATTTATCCCACCAAAAATATTCTGTAAAAAACTAGCCAAGTCTCGATGGAGCTGCTTGTTTATATCTAAAAATTAATGAAATCTAGACAGAGTCGTGCCAAGTCTAAGGTTCCTTACTGCGATTTCTTTATTATTATAGTTAATGTTTTGTGACTTGGCCGTTGAACATTCTTTATACGTTAGTGTGTACAAGTCAATTTTGTTTACACGTAATGTTATATCTGTTGTAACTACCAATGTTTGTTAAGCGACCCAGTAGGAAAAGAAAGCAATACTGCATCGAAACTTTCATCGATGAAAGTAAGCCATAATAGCTACTTTATAGATGACAGTATCGATGAATTTAACATTGCGATGTCCTAGGAGCGATCTATAATGTCTACCCTCTGCATTACCTCTCATCGATGTATTCAGCAATGTGTGCGAATGCTATAAATCATTGATGAAAAAAACATCGATGTTTTCAGCAATGCATGCGAATGCTGGAAATCATTGATGAAAAGAATTTATTTATTCACTGGCTTTTTATTGTTTTGAAGAAGAATTCTTATTTTATTACAATAGTGTAAGATGATAAAATACGATATGGCTATTAATGTAAAAATTCAATTTAAAACTTATTGAAGTTGTAATTGTGGTTCAGTCTCATGATTTGATATAAGACTTACTCTATTGTAATAAAGATTAGGAAGCACATGAACCTTTTTCTCCCCAATCTCTAATTTCTCAGAGGGCTAAGAGATTTTTAAGCAGAAATTTAACAATGGGGCTTTGAACATGTAAAATAAAAACGATGTTATTTAACTTTGAGTTTATATATATTAAACAAAAAAAAAACAAACATTTTCGTTTCAATAAAAAAATGAAAATTAAATTAATTCATTTATGTTCTTGAACAAAAAATAATAATAATAATAATAAAATACACTTAATTAACATTAGATTTTCTCTTATTGCTTAAACGCTTAAAATAGCGATTTTTTTGGAGATGCATAGCTTCCCTCACTTCGCGAATGAATTCGCTTTCTGAATATCCTTCTTTTTTTGATGCCTCTGAAATAGAATTAAAGTTAATAGCACCGTTTTAGTTCGAACTGATGGAAGGAGATTTACCGAATAAAACATTTTTCACTTGTTTCAATTCCTGAAAAGATTTTTTGCCTTTTGTGCCATGGTAGTTGTAATCAATTATTAGTTCATCTCCGAAGAGCCTAGGAAATTTTTTTTTTAATCCGCCCGGTTGAATTATGCGTTGAATTGTAGCAATCTATCAAATGACAAAGATAAATCTCCATTTAATTATAATTAAAATAATACAAATACTTAAATTTGATGTTGTTCAATACTTACAATGTTATTCTCATTTCCTTTAATATCTTCGTTGAATTTTTCTAGTTCCTCTTGGGAATTAATGGGAAACCTTTTTTCTGTTATGTTTACTGCAGTTTCTATTTGAATGACTCTTTTTAAAAGTGCCGTGTTGGTTGCAGTCGCTTCTAACAATTCCTTTTGCTGCTTATTCATTAATTCTTTTAATGAACTTATTTCTTTTACGAAAAAGTCTATGCAAGCAGGAATTTTTTGTTCATTATACAATTCTGCTTTTAAAAAGTGTTGTTGTGTATTTACCTTTTAATTCTTGTAAGGACTGCTCAGTATTTTTTATTGAAGAAGTTCCCTCACCGTAGGTATATTTATTATCTGTATAATATAAATTTAACATTTTTAGCAATATTGAGAAATACTTAGTTAAGATTACCTCTGGGTGGAGGATTTAGTAAATTATATAAATATAAATTATAACTTCGAAGCAAACCGGGATCTTTTGCTAGTTTTTTAAACGTTTGTTTTTTGATTCACCGAGGTTCGTGAGCCCTATTTTCTTTACTTTCTTCAGATAAATCCATTTTCTGCAAAATTAGGAAACACATTCATGCAGTAAAGGCAGCAATAAGAAATTGCTTTCATATGGAACACACATGAATTTATAAGACAGTTGATTTAATTCAAAAGTCTCTTCTTCGTCGGATACATCCTGATCAGTTAAAATTATTCCAAGGGCAGACATGGACTCCAGTGGTTCGGTGAAAAAATTTCGAGGATTTAGCAATCTTCTTCCAATAATTAATTGATTTTCATTTTCTACGAATTTAATAATTTTGATTGGTATGGAGGGGTACGTGCAACAATAATTATCATGTTCCGAAAGACTTAAAAAATGCAGTGAAGATTTATGGCTGATAATTTTTCCGTCTTTGTTTCTTTTAAATCCCAGGTTTTTTTCTTCATATGATGGATTTTGAATACTTATTTTATTTTTCAGTTGCTGTAATATTTTGGATGGTTTTTTTATAAATTTTTTCAATTCCTGCATGAAGTTTTCAAACTTGTATGCGCTTAAGTTATCTATGAAGCCTGTCTCCTCGATGCATTGTGAAAGATGGAGCAAGTTGTGAACGTTGAAGTAACGGATTTTTCTCTATAAAACAGTAGGAAAATTTTCTACAAATGATTTTATTAACTCTTCTGCTACGACTAGATTTGCTGCATAGCTTCTGGGGCAAGAAATTAACCTGTATGCGCTGTGAAGTAATAGGAAATGGTAATAAAGATCGTCATTTACAATTCCTTTCAGAACTGCTATGCCAGTGTAAAGAGTAAATTGCCTGAATTCTGTCGCTTTCCATTTTAAAATTTCATCCAAGCTTCTAGGTTTTCGGGCAAATTCTTTCGGAATGAATGGTGCTAAAGATACTAAACGTGTTGAAATTATTGTTTTTTGATGCGTGGTTATTTTAGTCAAAGTTGTTGTTCCGTTCACTAATGCAAGTAGAATTTTTCTTGTTATTCCTAAATCTAAAAGGTGCATGGGATCAAGCGGGAATTTCGATACCATTCCTATTTGTAAAGACTCAAGTAAACTAAGTCTATTCCGAAAATATAGGGAATGATGATTTTTGTCCACTCTGTTTTTGAAATCATCATCCGTACGCAGTGTTCCAATTGACGTCTGATATGTGACAACGTTATCTACAGATCTTCCAACTTGCTTACACTTGCTGCATCCATTTAGAGCGTTATGTCCAACAATTCCGCCTACAAATGCTCGCGCGGGTGCATCACATATGAAGGACTTGATTTTTAATTCATATCTTTTTCCTCCCAAAATTAAGCCATCCCTGTTTAAATTTTCCATTTCATTAACAAAATCATGTAAGAACACATCAATATTTAGTGGTTTCTTCTTGCCGACATATGCTCCGACTAAAAAAACTTTTATTTTTTTCTCGTTCACAATATCTCCTGATATTGGCCATAAAGCAGAACTTTTATAAAGGGGCAAACCGTCTATACCTATGTTTAGTTCTAAAACATCATTTAGCGTACTCAAACAATTAGATACTTTCTCTAAATGCCTTTTAATTCCATAATGAAAATATTCACCGGGTGCTACAGTTCGCGTTGTAATTCAGACTTTTTAAAAATACCTTTTAACGATTTTGGAACATTCAAATTTTCTTCATGTAGTATTTTTAAAAGGGCTTCAAAACTCTCCCTTGATGGATTATAACGGACGTACCAGTCCTTCAACTTATCTGTTAAAGTTTTATTGACTTCTTCGAAGGTATTTGAACTTCTACTGGCCTCGACATCAAATTCACAAATTTCTTCTCTATCACTTTCTTCACTCGCGTTTTCATTTCCCGTTAAGTTCTGTTCAACACTTTTTAACAATAAATCCCGTTCTTTTTTAATTAACCGTCGAAGATGGCGTTTACTAATTATTATTTTTTTCCCCATTTTCTATCAATAACTTTATAATAACTTTATTCAAAAAACAAAAATAATTCTTACCACACGAATTGCGATGCGTCTCCAGAAAAATTACGTCGTCGGCCTACTGACCAGTAGTTTTGACATGTTCATTCCTGACAAAAAGTTGCAAGTGCATTCGAATGCACTTGCAAATTTTGTCAGGAATGAAGATTTCAAAACTGAGCAAGCGAGCTACGCATTGAATTCCACTTTATTGCCGACTTTTTGCATGACTCGTGGTACAAACTTTCATCGATCCCTATTGTGAACATTTTCATGCAGGAATTCATCGAAGCCAATTGGAATCGATTCCTACTTTTCCTACTGGGGAGATAATAGCCCATACTGGTATTGGTAATGGGACGCTATAGTGTCTCATTTTAGGCTGTTGGTGATTGTGCAACACATGCATTCAGCATTGACAATGCTGACTTCTGCTCTCTCCTTTTTGGAGCGTCAAATCGACTACCGATCTAAAATAAAATAAATTCTATCAATGATTAGAAGTCCGTTTGTACTGGAAATAATCTTTTATACTGTTTGTTTCAGGCTCGCCTATACATAGGTATTATTGAAATACGCAGCTTTATCAAGCCTACAATTGACTGGTTATTGAATCAACGTTTTCCAAGTGGCAATTTTCCATCGTGAATGGGTAGCGGTTCTGGCGACAGATTGGTGCAATGGTGTCATGGAGCACCTGGTTTTGTACCCTTGTGTACCCTTCAACGGCCAAGTCACACAACATTAACTATAATAATAAAGAAATCGCAGTAAGGAAGCTTAGACTTGGCACGACTTTGTCTAGATTTCATTGCTTTTTAGATATAAACAAGCAGCTCCATCGAGACTTGGCTAGTTTTCTACAGAATGTTTTTGGTGGGATTTCACTTGTTTTTGTAGAAACGTGGGCATATTGATTTATTTTATTAGATATTCTTATTTGACACAGTTTTTTTCTTTTTAGCAACGTATGCAACTATAGCAGATCTGATACTGCAAGTTGAGTCAGTTCTACCATACACCAAGAAAGATATTGAATGGAAGAGACAAGACCCGTCTTTGGGCATACCAACTACTTGGTAGCCACTAAGTTCAGCGTCGTCTTTTAATATTATCGACATTTTTTACGATATTATCTTGCGAAATCAAACACAAATAAACTCAACGACCTTTAGTATATGGACAACAAATCAGAAATACCGATAATATTTAGACTAAAACAATAATAACCTATATCTTTAAGACTTCTTTTGTCTTCATAAAAAAAAAACTCAAAGAAATTATTACTCAGCCTCCTCAATCTATACAAACTATAAACAAAACGTTAACTCTTAATTATTAGACAAGTGTCAATATAATTAATTATCAATGAACTTTCTACCAAAGGTATTACCTACCTAGTACTGAAATACAGCTAGTTAATGATATTTTTAAACGAAACGAAGTAATATATCTAACTAAATAAACTAACCCTAGAATACTAGAAAAGTACTTATAAACACGAACGCGATTCGAAGTACTGCCTAACTGTAAATTAAACCTAGAAAACTAAGAGTACTAAATAACTACATATAACAATTAAATAAAGTATTCAATTAAAACTTCTTTTAAATCTAATAGTTAAGTAATAATCAGTAATCCGTCACTAATCATAAAATTCCTAACCTATTCAAATCTTCGAATTGTTATAACAACAACCTGCTAATTAACCTTAGGAAACCTCACGAAATAATAAGCGAAATCAACGAAATGCAAATAATCCCTCCTAATCCCTAGCAAACGTTTTCAAGCACAGTAGAAGAATGTCGTAAACGACTGTAACGCGGCCGGTTGCCATTTCGCCATATAAGGTTATCGGAAAAACAAACGTAAGCGCGTTTTAAAATACAGTCAGCGCCATCTACCGACATGTGCGGGTATCACCGCCACTCTTAGTCCAATGCATTATATTTTGACCAAATTTTGAGCGAAATTAATATTTTAGTGTAATTTGTTTATTATTTAATTTGTGTAATGTTCAAGTAGAATAAAGTTAATCGTTCGACTATTTCTTCTTGTAAACTTGTAAGTATAAGTATAAAAGCCAGTCTAGTCTTATCCAGAGTTTTCCTTTAATTTTATTTATATGCGTATTAAAAGCAGAAGGGGAGGCATTCGCCCAGCAGTGGGACGCTATAGGCTAGATTAAATTAGAAGATGTGTCCCACTACGCTGGATTTTTTATGTACCAATAGTAGAAGGGGGCATTACCATATCTCTAATACAGCTGAGACCAGCTGAAGGTTCTTCATCAGATACTTCAGACCTTCGATTTTTGACATCAAATGAAGCGGCCCACCAAGTTGAATATTTTTTGTAAAGGCGGCATGTCGATCTCTAATAGTTTGGTTGGACTCTTGTGTTTTCTAATCAGGGTCACCAGGTACTCCAGATCTTCGAGTATCCTAGTTTTTATAGTTTTCCCTTTATGTGGCCATTAAACCCTAACTCTGTACCAAATTTCAGCTCTCTGAGTTTATGGGAAGTACTAGTTCTATTCTGATGATCATGAGTGAGTGAGTGTCATAAATGCGAAACTTTGCTTTCGCTAAACCTCGGAACTAAATGACCTACAGACTTGAAATTTTGGATTTTAAGTATATGATTATAGCTTACTAGATGACGAAAATTTCTGCGTTCTGGTCTTATCCAGCGCTACCGTGCCCCCCGATGTTGTTAGTTTCAAGTTTCCATAACAACGTTACCTGTATATTGCGTAGAAGTTTATGTTGTTATTCTTATGTTTCTATAGCAACGTCACCTGGGTGTTTTCGCACAGGTTCACTACGCTCTCACGTCGACGAGCTTATAGAATGCCAAATTAAGGTGATGTGAGTACGGAGTCGAAGTGAGCGTGAGAAACTCGACGTTGAGTTTGTATTTTACAGAAAAGCATTGCAGGGACCGTAATGGTTATAAGTTCTATGAGAAAAATCAGCCAATAACATTTATACACATGCTATATTTTAAATCTTTTCGGTTCTCATTTAACCATTATTTTACAATTTCTTTATTTTGGTTATGAGATTAGAGTTATCGTTCAATGTTTATAATATTGATCTGTAATGAGAGTTATTTCTGGATTTTTATGTTTTTGGTTACTGAATAACCATTCTGCAGTAATTTATTTTTATTGGTCATCAGAAAACAGTTATGGATCACCTTATTTAACTCTTCTCAGTAATGAGAGTTATTTCTGGATTTTTAGGGTTCCGTAGCCAAATGCCAAAAAACGGAACCCTTATGGACTCGTCATGTCTGTCTGTCTGTCCGTCCGTATGTCACAGCCACTTTTTCCGAAACTATAAAAACTATACTGTTGAAACTTGGTAAGTAGATGTATTCTGTGAACCGCATTAAGATTTTCACACAAAAATAGAAAAAAGACAATAAATTTTGGTGGTTCCCCATACTTAGAACGAAAACTTAAAAATTTGTTTTCATCAAACCCATACGTGTGGGGTATCTATGGATAGGTCTTCAAAAATGATATTGAGGTTTCTAATACCATTTTTTTCTAAACTGAATAGTTTGCGCGAGAGACACTTCCAAAGTGGTACAATGTGTGTCCCCCCCTGTAACTTCTAAAATAATAGAATGATAAAACTAAAAAAAAATATATGATGTACATTACCATGCAAACTTCCACCCAAAATTGGTTTGAACGAGATCTAGTAAGTAGTTTTTAGAACGAAGTTCTTAATGGCCCACTATGCGTTGAGAAACTAGGCAGGTGAACATAGAGAAAACGACAGAGTAACGGTAAATTCCCCTCAATCTTGATTTGCTCTACGCAAGTTCAGTCGAGCCCCTTAGGGTCTTGGCCATCTGGGGTCTAGTCGGTTTATTCGAGAGCTACTATTAGTACTGTGAAGAGAGAGAGAGAGAGAGAGAGAGAGAGAGAGAGAGAGAGAGAGAGAGAGAGAGAGAGAGAAGAGAAAATTCAAAGTTCTCTGGCAGGCGGCAGCAGCGCATGTTTACTTTATTATACTTTCTTTGATGAAACTTATGATAGTTTTGTTTACATCATATAGTGACGATTAAAAGTCGTGTTACGTGTATTCAAATTCACGTAGATTATTATATGATTCAACAAAGTCACGCGTGCGCCACCAAACCAAAGAAAATATAAAAATACTTTATTATACTTTCTTTGGTGAAACGACTATCAAGTGTGTCTGTGTGTATGTGTATGCTTCATATAGTGGCAATTAAAAGTGGTGTTAGTATTTATGTATATGCTATATGAATTCAAATTCAAGTAGAATTTATGATTCAACAAAGTCACGCGTGCGCGCGTTTTTACATGTACAACCTTTTCGTGATAGTGTTGCGTTTGCGTATTTTGTACGCATAGAAGAATTTACGAATTCAGATGACGGACTGTCAAATTTTAAAGTTAATGCAATTTGAACCAAACTCATTACTTGTGGCTTTTCAGGGTCGCTTATTTCAACACAACTGTCAGAATTTACGAATTCAGGATGGCGGACTGGTAAATTTTGAAGTTAATGCGATTTGCACCAAATTAGGTACTGGGGTTTTCGAGGTCGCTTATTTCAAAACATATGTCAGAATTTTCGAATTCGAGATGGCGGACTGTCAAATTTTACAGTTAGTGCGATTTGCACCAAACTTGGAAATTGGGGGATTTCTGGGTCGCTAATTTTAAAACAACTGTCAGAATTTACGAATTCAGGATGGCGGACTGTGAAATTTTAAAGTTCATTCGATTTGCACCAAACTCGGAACTTGGGGGTTTTCGAGGCCGGTTATTTCAAATCAACTGTCAGAATTTACGAATTCAGGATGGCGGACTGTCAATTTTTAAAGTTAATGCGATTTGCACCAAACTTGGAACTTGAGAGTTTGCAGGGAGGCTTATTTCAAATCAACTGTCAGAATTTACGAATTCAAGATGACGGACTGTCAAATTTTAAAGTTAACGCGATTTGCACCAAATTTGAGAATTGGGGGTTTTCGGGGTCGCTAATTTCAAAACAACTGTCACAATTTAAGAATTCAAGATGGCAGACTGTCAAATTTTAAATTTACAGGATTTGAAACATTATAGGTAGGGACAGGTAATATTTTTCATTTCCACACACTGTCAGCTGAACATAATTTGAAATACATCGGGAATTTCCTGTGTATACCTGATATATGCTCAGCTGTGTGTACTCTGGAAAATGGCCTTAAAATAGTTATGGTTGTTATTTATATTTCACCCAATCAGAAAATTGAAGACGTTATATTTCAAATTCAGAGACAATTAAGTGAGTACAGTGAAGAGGGTGCCAGAAAATTATGTTGTGATCATGATAAGGTCCCACTCATTTTGGCTGGTGATTTTAACATTAATTTTGCAGATGCAAGATCTGATAAACTAAAAAAATGTCTGTTAGAAACAT
Source organism: Machimus rusticus (assembly GCA_951509405.1). NCBI lineage: Eukaryota > Metazoa > Arthropoda > Insecta > Diptera > Asilidae > Machimus > Machimus rusticus. The sequence continues at coordinate 12,161,049 of OX608050.1, forward strand.
TTAATTTGTCAATAAATAATAATCCGAAACACTCAACAACAAAGTTTGGTACAACTATCGATGCTGTTTTTTCAAGATATTTACCCAAAATAGAGTCGCAGGCATATGTATCTTACTTTAGCTAACACAAGCGAATAATTTCCATGGTTGAATTTTAAAATAAAAAGACTTAAATATGTCAAATTTTATTATTTATATATTATAGCAGAACTTCGTTCTTACCGGGGGTCCTGAGACCCGCACGTTTCTTTTTTTTAATACGTCATAAATCGCTGCTACGGAACGCTTCATGGGCGAGTCCGACTCGCACTTGGCCGCTTTTTTTTTTTGGTTTCCGACTTATCATTATTCAGAAGTTTATTCTTTTGTTTTCTCACCAAGTTCGAATTTTCATGCTATTTCGCCCAAACTCGGTACTTGGGGGTTTTCGGGGTCGCTTAATTCAACCCAAATGCTGAAAATTGCGTCAGAAAATATGTAGTTTTTGAAACTTTACCGCTAAATATAACATTTTATTCGCATATTTTGCACTTTGAGTCCAAATTAATTTTTATAACATTGATGATATGTATTTCAAAAATTTTTTTTTCTTAGGTTTAAATTTTAACAGTCCGCCATCGTGAATTCGTAAATTCTGACATTCGGGTTGAATTCAGGAGCCCCCCCAAAAACCCAAAGTACCAAATTTGGTGGCACTAGGGAAAAACTAAAACAAGGAATTCGCCCACAAGTTCAGAAACTTTTTTTTTCCGTGAAACAATTTTCATTTATAATCCGATATCTACAATTCTTAACAATCGCAAAATGAAAGGATAAAATACGCTAAATTAAAAAAAAAATAATAATAAAATCCTACAACTTTTCCGCTCTTTTCCAGAAAACCGTCAAAAACCTCGTCTACATCTTCTTTTTCAAGATGAAAGCGGGCTTGACCTGAGCCGCTTGTTTTGTCTTCGGGTGCTAGGACCCTAGTAGCCTAATTAGCATACGCTTCGAGTAATTTATTTTTAATGATTTTGCTAATAATTTTCTTTTCTTGTAGGGACAAGTCTTCGTTGTCAACATTAATATAAATAAGACCATGCGGTTCAAATTGTTTTTTCACACGAGCAGATTCTTTTCGGTTTTGTAAATCATTATATATACATACTCGTATGTATATTTCCCATGTATTACAAGTTATCCAACAATACGCAATAAAGTGACCGGGAGTATATATGCAACTATTCCAGCTTGTCTGTAAGTACGATTTTCTATACATAACATTTTCGGAATTTCTGCAATTATACATATAATACATACATCTTTCACCTCGTTCAGAAACTTTATGAAAGTCGTTAGTCCTTCTTATATCTACTTCAATATAAATTTGTTTATTTACAACCACTTGTTCTGTTGTATTTCCACCACAGTTTTCTCATTGAATTTGTTTAGTTTCTCTTAGATTAATAGCTGATTTAGCCTTCATCAATGACAACGTTGTGGTTTGGCGAGATTGTTTTATATTCATAAATCTTAAGGTTTCGACAACGATTATTGCACAATATTGTTTTTACGGTGGAAGCTGAATCTTTGAACAAATGAATTCAAAGATTCTTTGAGGAATCCCAGCAGTTGATTGATGCCCATATTGTTTTATTATTAACAATATTTTGTTTAAGTGTGCTGTAGTATAAACTGCATAGTAAGTTTCCGCGTTCTCGTTCTATATGGCTGATGTTACTCCAAACGTAGTTAAGTCAGTAAAAATGAACATCGGTATTTGAGAAGAATGTTCCTTTATGAAGGACAAGTATGCCGGTGTGGCTACCTCAGTAACCTGCCACCTTTAGAATTAATAATTAAAACAAAAAAAAAGAAGATGAATTTTTTTAAAAATAAAATAGAAAAGTCAGTCGCTTTTAGTTTCTCGTTCGATGTACATCTTTGTTAAATTTAATAAATTAAAAATATTATCTAATATTATACAAATTCTCTTTTTCCTTTTCTTCAATATTCAAGAAAGAAGAAATCTAAAATAGCAATCAAGATAAAACCTGATTTGCTACATACATTGGTGACCCCGACAAGCCTGAACAGGCACTACGGCAATTAAATACCCCAAGATAAACAGCGTTATTATAATGGACAATAACCATTCAGATATTACCAAGACTTTCATCAACTACGAGGACCGCACAGTTTTAACAACAGACCACACAAATCCATTCAAGACGAGTTACGCCAGAGACAACCCCAATATGTCAATACACGGCCTTCAAGCCATAGAATCGGTTCGACCCGTGATTAGACCGTTGGGGAGAGCATGCTCAATTCCAACGTACCAAAAATTCCAACCGCATCCTAGAATTCCTACACAAGATGCGTTCTTATTTGCAAGGATCAACAAAGACCAACAATAAAGCAATGTCAATTATATTTCCATCCAACGACCTCACTGCTGGATAAGGCGACCCTACAGCCCACCAATCTCATCGAATACCGGCGCTTTAAAGCCATCCAACTTTAATAATTTCGAGCGATTTAGAACCTCGATAAGGACAACTTTTTCCATTAAAATACTCCACTCTCGCACGTCATCGTTCCCTTAACGAGAACTGGGAGGAGGGTAATGTGGCGACCTCAGTAACCTGCCACCTTTTGAATTTAACTAAGCAACCCGATAATTAAAACAAAAAAAAAAGAAGATGAATTTTTTAAAACATAAAATAGAAAAGTCAGTCGCTGTTAGTTTCTCGTTCGATGTAAATCTTTGTTAAATTTAATAAATTAAAAATATCTAATATTATCCGAATTTTCTTTTTCCTTTTCTTCAATATTCAAGAAAGAAGAAAGCTAAAATAGCAATCAAGGTAAAACCTGATTTGCTACACCGGATTATCAATTGCAACTGTTGCAATACCTAATATGAGGAATTGAATCAAATGCACAAGTAATTCGGAAACATTTTAATATTTGCGATTCCTTACTTTCTATACTTTTACAAAAGCCACCATTTATCAGAAAAATCGTTTTTCCTCTCTTCCTTCCAAATGATGATAAACCATATAGTCGTATTTTTGGATAGTCAGAAAAGGATTTTGGTAAGTAATTTTTTTTTAAAAACCAACTGTTGCTGGGAGTGTTTACTATCATTGTTTGGCAACTTTAGTATCCAGTTTTTATTATTGCCTTTAGATGATAATTGGTAAGATTGATAATCATTATGATTGTCATCTTTTATTTCATACAGTTTATCGTCATTATTATCACCATCATGTATATTATTTACCATTAGTTGATGATCAAGTGAAGATGTTACATTCTCTAATCATGCAGGGCTAAGGGGCAGTACTATGCCTCTAAATTTGATGGTAACTCTCAGCCTAGAAAACTATGGCGGAATTTGCGTGAAGCAGGCGTTTGTGGAGTTGATAGAGCCAACTGTGGATTTAATCCAGATGAACTAAACTCTTTTTTCACTTCCGCGCAATCCCACATTTCCTCACAATCCCACATTGATCCTTTGAATTTGGACCAATGTTCTTCAAGTTTATGTTCCGGTGATGCTGGTAGTTTCTCCTTTCGTGGACTTTCCCTTGATGAACTTGTATTGGCGATTTATGCAGTAAAATCCGATGCAGTTGGGACAGACTGCTTATCTCCTCGAGTTGTGAAGTTGGCAGTCACATTCTTCGCATTATGAACACCTGTCTAATATCTTCGACTTTTCCGCGGGCCTGGAAGAGTGCTATAGTGGTGCCGATACCAAAGAAATCATCTCCTGAGAGTGTATCCGACTTCCGCCCTATTAGTATCCTATGTTTCTTATCAAAGGTGCAGGAGAAACTTATTTACAAACAAATTGTTGAGTTTGTTGAGATGAATGGGTTGTTCACAAAATGGCAGTCTGGTTTTAGGCCAAATCACAGTTGTGAAACTGCCATGTTAAAGGTTTCGACCGATAATAGAGTTGCCCTGGATAGCAACCAATTCTGTACTCTAGTTTTACTAGATTTTTCTAAGGCTTTTGATAACGTCGATCATGGCCGTCTTTTGGCTAAACTGTCAGACAATTTCCTTTTCACCCCCTAAGCTTCCACTCTCATTAGGAATTACCTCTCGAATCGCCAGCAGCAGGTGAAAGTAAACGATGATATTTCGAGGCCACTTTGTATGTCTCGAGGGGTTCCTCAGGGGTCTGTTCTTGGCCCACTATTATTCAGCCTCTTCATCAACGACATTCCTTGCATAGTTGGAAATGCCAAAATTCACCTGTATGCAGACGATTTACAACTATATCTGAGTAGGCCTATCGGACTAGTGGAGGATTGCATTGATCGCATTAACTCAGATATTGAGAGAGTTCATGGATGGGCTCTACTAAATGGCCTGACACTTAATCCCGTAAAGTCGCAGTTCATGGCTTTTTTCAATCCTTCTTTCGATCAATGCAATATCCCTGATGTTTCTTTGAATGGTCATACTCTTCCTGTCCGGAATCGGGTCACAAGTCTGGGAGTGGTCTTGGGTAGAGAAATGAAATGCTGTGACAGTGTTAACGCGACCATCCGTGAGGTATATGCAGGTCTGCGCAGACTATGGCTCTCGGCTGGTATTTTACCAACGCAGCTTCGTATGATGCTTGTGAAGTCGTTAATTTTACCATATTTCACCTATGGAAGTGTTATATTCCCGAAAATGGATTGCGTTTGTGCACGAAAATTTGAAGTGGCCTTTAATAACTGCATTCGTTTCATCTTTGGTCTTCGTAGTTTTGATCACATCTCGAACTACCGGTCTGAATTGCTTGGCTGCTTTCAAGCGCAGATTGATAATTACCCTTTACAACATATTAAATTCAGGTAAACCAGGTTACCTAAGAGAATTTTTTCCAATTTCTGACTTCCACACGTAAACGTGATTTAATTATTCCCCATTTTAAAATAACTGTGATGGAGAACTCCTTCCTCATTCAAGCAGCTAGGCTATGGAATGGCCTGACGTCATCTGTACGGGCTTTGGGGACCGTCAGCGCATTTAGAAGACACATTGGATGTATGGTTTTTGATTAGGGGAGTGTTTTTTGTTCCTTCTCATATTTTCTTTCATTTCATTATTTTCCCTTTACTTAACTTCATTAATCTGCATGGTATTTCTCTTATTTTCAATTTAATTCTTAATTTAAATTCAATTTGTTTTATTTTAGTTAGCTTAATCTTACTTTTAATCATTTATTAATTATGTAGAAACTCTTGTAAATGAACCTACTCTTGTACATATTTGTTTTATATTTTTATTGTTACTTCATATATATTTTTTTTTTTTTTGTACTTTGTGTAAATCGGTAATCGAATAACTATTGTATATTGCTATTTGTAACTGGGGATTCCCATCTTTTGTATGGCCACGAGCCGAAAGCAAATTGTAATAAATTAAATTGAATTGAATTATTATTATTATTATCATAATTAACTCTAGGTCGTTCCAGTTCATCAATATCGCTATCATTACGATCATCGTCATCATCATAATTTGATATAGGATGCTTCCGTTCTTTATTATTATCAATATGATTAATATTATTAATTCCGAATTCAAATTTTTCATCATTGTCGCTATTATCATAATCTTCATCATCATTAATAATTTTAATTCCAAATTCTAATTTTTCATTATTGTCGCTATCGGCGATTATGATGCCTCCATCATTAGACATGGGTTGCTCTTGTTTCTCATTATTGTTATCGTCGTCATCAGAATTATGTCCAGGTTCTGCCTTCTTTCTCCAGTTTTCTTGGATATTCATTACTTCCTGTATTTTAATTATTTTCTTTTTTATTTCAGGGCTTTGAGGACGGCGTCGTTTTTGAATAAAATTTGTTAAATTGGAATCAAATTTCCGCGTTCCTCCAATCAGATCAGATACCGACACTCCAAAACACCTACAAATCGTAAATTATTTACGACCTTGAGGAATAAAGTGGTCTGTAGACTGCGGATTGCCAAACGATCATATTATAGTAAAAAATGTAGTCCTGAATTGCCTAGTGGTAAGTTGTGGCAAAACCTGCGTGGTGCTGGGGTATGTGGAGATGTGGTATCTGATTGTGAGTTTCTATAGATGTAAATATGTCTACTGTACAGATATCATCTTCATCAACGATTGGAACAAATCTCAGTGATTCTCGATTTGGCTTTCGCTGTGTGGAAAATGATGAGGTTTTTAGGGCTGTTTATTCTATTACGTCAGATGCGATCGGTGATGATAATATCTCTCCAAAACTTATAAAGCTTTTATTACCGTACATAACGACACCACTTAAATTGGTTTTGTTATGGGCTGGAGTCTCGAGAGCCCGGCTAAAGCTCCTCGTCCGGCGGTATGCGGCCGCGAGAGCTGGCAGGCTAGCATTGGCGGTAGCGTAGGGGGGTTTGCCGAAAAAAACCGCGTTCAGCCGCCGGAACGCCACCAGCCCCAACGAAAAAATTCTCTCGCGAGACGGAAGGACCCGAAGGTCAAAGGGGCGGAAAAGGGCAGTGCGGGATGAACCCCTGCTCCCGCCCGTGATTGACTCTCAGGGGGGGTTCCGATGGTATGAACCCCCCTGGCCTATCCCCAACCACCCTGATGACCTCCCCTTGGCCCAAGAAATTGTGGGAGGGTCCCAATAAAAAATTTAAATCAAGCAAGCATCATTACCGGGGCCGAAAGAAAGAGACGTGGAGAGGGGGGATCGAGAGAAAAAAATGATTTATAGTAACATACCTCTATATTCTGCAAATATTAATTTTTTCTTAGAACAAATTTACAAAAAGTTCCGTTGGGCGCCTTGATGACTGTTGCGGCCGATGTCCAGGAAGGGGGGTAGAGATGAGATGCGTAGAGATGAGATGAGTAGAGATGAGATGAGTAGAGATGAGATGATTATAGATGAGATGAGTAGAGATGAGATGATTAGAGATGAGATGAGTAAAAAGTGCGGTGACACCCTGCCTCTTCAGTGGCCCCGTCGTGGTGCTCACCGCGGAGATGGTTTTTCCTTGGCTGGTCTCAAAAAAAATTTTTTTTTCTTTTTTTTCTTTTTTTTCTTTTTTTTTTCTTTTTTCCAGGGTCTTCCAAAATAAAACTTTGATTTCGGGCACTAAAATCCCCCGGGGTAAGTCGAATTAATGGGAGGCGAAATCACTTGACTAACTTTTATTTTATCTTTTCTAGGTTCACAATAACGAATTAGGGTCTTTCGGGCAGTTACCAAAATTACACTTGGTAAGTATCAATATGGAACGGCCGAATTTATACCGTTTACTAAATTTTATCCTCTTTTTTCAGGTTCACCAAAGAAAAAAAAAAAAGAAAATTCAACCCCAATTCGGGCAACAAAATTACACCCGGTAAGTGTCGACGAATTTAGACGTCTCACCACTTTAATTGTTAATTGTTTTATTTCCCGGTTCACCCCGCGAGTTCGATTCAGGTTCAATTTAAGGGTAAGTTTAAATCACCAAAAGCACTCGAGCTCGTTTTCGTTCAGGATCGCGTACAAATAACGGATAGGTAAGTTAGGTTTAGTTTTTTATTTTTTTGGTCGCTTCAGAGAGATACATATATATCGATTATTTTTTTCTTTCAGGTTCGCACACCGGAGTTTATGTTCAGGTAAGCACATATAACGTAAAGTCACTTTATCACTATGTTACATTAGTCGTCCGCTTAGGGTCAAAACAAAATTTTAGATACGGGTAAGTTCATATCATTTTATAGCACCTTATCACTATAACTATATTATTCTTTCTTTCAGAGTTGACCAAACTTTATGTACAGGTTAGTCACATTTAATCTTACATCATCTTATAACTATAACTGATATTATTTCTTTCAAATGCACGGGCAATATTTAGATTCAGGTAATTTAGATACAATTTTATGTCACCTTATACACCTAACTAGATATTATTTCATTCAGGTTCATCAAAGCACAAAAATTGGATTCAAGTAGGCTTAACATAATTTTGGGTCATTTTATAATTATGAGGGCCTTATACGTTATTCCATTTTAACTCTAAAATTCGGATTCAGGTAAGTTAAAATTCACCGGGTAATTATACAAGCAGCAGCATTTAAATATTCTTATTTTTGTTTTAGGAACTACGGAGCGTCTTTAGGTAACAGGTAAGTACTTTTGTCTTATTTGGTTCACTTACTTTTAGTACTCGTAATTTATTTCTCCTATTTAGGAACTACCGATTTCACCAGTTAGTAAGTAATTTTAATTTTTCTTCTTTACTTTTCCCGCACGAAACTTCACTCGGCTAGAAAAATTATTCGTCAAATACCCCGGTCAGAACGTTTTCCAACAACAAAAAACTTGTCCGCCCCGGCTCCTCGCAGAAAATTTTCTTTCCGGCTCGACTCCCCCACGACTTAAAATCTTTCTCCCCGGCTAACACAAAACTTGTCCGCCCGACTTGAATGCCACAAACCGACTCCCCGAGCAACGCGCCGATTCCCACGGCCGAACCTCCCCGATCCGTTAGCCGAAACCGAGCTGCCTACTCACACACTCTCAGAGCTAGCTGCACGCCAGCATCGAGGAGTGCGCGAGCCGGCAGCCCGGCGCCGGCAACGGATCAGGAGGCGCGAACAATTGCGACCGAGGCGAAGGCGAGCTCGGCGCTCGCAGCTCGGATACATGAAGGCCTTCGCAGCTCGAAAATTTTTGGGTGCGTCGCGCTCGGTCCGGAAATTTTTCTATGCGACCGAGAAATATCGAACTTTTGGCGGGCTCGCCTTCGCTCGGTCGCAGGGTTTCAGATCTTCTTTTACCGTTCCTTGGGTTCCGAGCGACGAATTTTGGACAAATTTGCTGCCTGGCAGCGACCAAAATTCTTCGCTCGAAGCCCAAAGAGCGGTTTTTCGAGCGGGGAAGTGCATCGCCGCCGTGAATTGTTTGCCGAAACTGTGGGGCAACCCAAAGCCCAGCGCCCATAGGCGTCGGCAAAATATTTCGGGTGATGTGTTGAGGGACTTAGAGTCCCTGACCACAACAGTTTTCAACACCTGTTTTACTGCATCCGTCTTCCCTGATCTGTGGAAGATAGCTAGAGTCACACCTGTTGCGAAGAAAGCCAATCCTATTAGTCCCAGTGATTTTCGTCCAATCAGCATTCTACCATATCTTTCTAAAGTAATGGAAAGAATGGCTTATTGGCACATGCTGGAATATTTGGTAGGTAAGGATTTAATGAATCGTTGGCAATCTGGGTTTCGACCTGGTCATAGTTGTGAGACAGCGCTTTTAAAGGTTACCTCTGACATACGATTTGGCTTTGGATAAAAAAGATATCTGTTTCCTCGTACTACTCGACTTTTCTAAAGCTTTCGATTGTGTTATCCATAACAAGCTGATAAGCAAGCTATCAACACAATTTGGCTTTTCCAGCTCTGCCTGTTCGCTCATAGGGGCATATCTGAGTGAAAGATTTCAAAGGGTCGCTATACGTGGTAAGACCCCATCTGGGCTACTTCACTTGGATAGGGGTGTTCTTCAAGGTTCGATCCTTGGACCACTCTTGTTCTGTTTGTACATAAACGATGTCCAATCCGTGGTTCGTTATGTAAATTTCCACCTTTATGCGGATGATGTGCAAATATATCTAAGTCATCCAGTTGGCTTGGTGAAGGATTGCATTGAGAAAATTAATCATGACTTGCTGCAGATCCAATCCTGGCCTGTAAATAATGGTCTGCTCCTAAATATGGTAAAAACTCAATGTATCCCCTTTTCTTGCGGTCAGCTGGATATGGATTCATTGCCGCCTATAATTCTCAGCAATTCCACTATTTCCTATGATACCAAGGTAAGGGATCTGGGAGTGATGTTGAATAGTAGTATGGAGTGTTGTGATCATATTAATGCAATGCATCTCTAAAATTTACATGGGGCTTCGCAGACTTTGGCTATCTGCCCATATACTTCTTGCCCCGGCCGTACGTATGAAGCTGGTTAAGGCACTTTTATTGCCTCACTTCCTTCGACGGTTAGTTTAATGTAGAGTAGTCTCTGTTTGTTCCCGTAAACTAAATATAACCTTTAATGATTGCATTATATTTGTCTTTGGCTTGAGAAAATTTGATCACATCTCTCATCTCAATAATTCACTCCTTGGTTGCTCATTGGATGTACATATATATTAAACGCAGAATTATGATGTTCCTTTTTAAACTCCAGAACACCTCAATGCCAGCCTATCTGAGCGAATACTTGCAGCCGTCTCAATCATTAAGACGCAGAGATCTTTTATTGCCGCGTTTCCAATCATCAGTATTGGAGAATACCTTCACTGTTCAAGCTATACGTTTATGGAATGATTTGCCGAGTAGTATACAGGGCGCGAGCGGTTTGGGCACATTTAAGCGACATCTTTTTGAACTTTTAAACTAGAATAAATTGATGTTTACTACATACGTGGATACGTAATTCCTGGGTGGGAGTGCCTTCTTTATGTTGTGTGTCTTTTTCTTTTGCTATATACATATTTAGAAATTTATAGTTAGTTAGCATCATTTAAATACTTCTTTTTTACTTTTCTTTCGTTTTCTTTTTTAATTTAATCCTATTTTACATACATATGTACCTATTGAAATTTGCTTATTAATTTCTACCGTATTAGCTTTCACTAGTGTGATATAGTTAAAAATTATTCCTTGATGTTAATAGTGTACTGTTGGGGCCTATACCAGGCACCACATAAAGAGGTACTGATTCACAGTAGGGAGAAAGCGAGGGGAGTTAAAATAACAACAAGAATTTTTGGTATTAATAAAAATGAATTACTTTTCGCTGGAAAGCCAGTCGAGGTGTCTTACCGGAAAGCCGGTGATTGAATGTGTACTACCGGAAAGCCAGTCAGCGAATGTGTTCTTTCGGCTCTTGCCTCCGGTATTTATACCATCCGAGAGTGCTGGGAGGCAAGAGAGTTCCGGGTTGAGTGACTAGGTGGCGTTGCGAAAATATGGCGGCGACCAATATGGCGAGGACATCAGCTGATGTCCGCCATGATCGGAACAGCTGATGTCGGCCATGACTGGATCAGGTGATGACTGCCATGACAGTTTTAGTGAAATGTCAGAATTGTTGTGTTGTGGTCACAACATGTACACATTACAAGATTGTAAATCTTATGTACTATTTTCCTACATTTAATAAATAATAATAATAATATATGAATCCTTACAAAGGACAAGGGGCGAGTATGTTAACCTTATATATTTTTAATTATTTGTTTGTGTTATAGCTATATAGAGGATAAGAGATATAAGGTAATTTTATCTGCCCTATAACAGTTGTTAAGAAAACAACATTAACAACATTGGTGTGTTTTAACGTGTGTTTAATGTTAATTAGCCATCTATACCAACAATAACTGAGTCCATAAGAGCTGCAGGCTGTTCTATGCCTGCATGTCTAGCATGACCTAAGTAATATACATATATAACACTTATATTATGAGAACAGCCGTTGGAAACAGTTAATTAGAGCAGCTGCTATTTTGAAATCAACAAACATTCTTTTTGAAGCTCTGTTAAAAAACACCTGCCAGAATGTTTAAAATCTTCTTTGAATTTCCCGTTAACGGCTTCTACGATCCATCAGCATAGTGTTACCAATCTAGACTTACCTGCGTCCTGTGTGTAAGGTTCTTTCTTCCATAGGATCATTTTCATTTTCCCATATTGCTTTCAGTATCACAGCGTCCAATGTTTGTTCAGCTTTTTTGAATGGATAAGTAACTTCAATCACAAATAGCGATTGCTTTAGTTACATACCACACACAGATTAACCCCTGACAGTAAGTTCAAGTCACAAATCAGAATCACGCATGGTTTTTTTTTTCATTCTCATTCGAGATTTATATAAGAAAGCGAAATGAAGGAGCGAAAAAGACAATATAACATTGCGCGGATCGGTTGGTTTTATAGAAACAAATAAATAATTTAGCTACTCATTATTATAGTTATATACCTATTTCTTTATTGGTTTATTAGTGTTACGAGTAGTTTTGTTTGTAATTTTTTTTTTATTCGATTCCCAGCACTTACAAAAAAATAAATGTATAAAATTGTATCTTATATTAAGCCTAAACCTACACTTAAATTATTTCTGTTGGTTATAGGTCATTTTTGCCCATTCGCCTTTATCAACTCTTTAAGTTTTTTTATAATGTTTTAAAACTGAAGTTTTCAAATCTCCAAAGTTAGCTTCAGCATTACTTGAAGAAGCATGATCTGTAATATATGGCGTTGTTACTGCAGTCCACAGAGAAAATTCACTACTTAATCGTATCAAATTGTTTCCAAAGTGTGGAGAATAGAATTCATTTATTTCTTCCCCTTTTTTTATAATAGTTTTAGAATTTTTCATAATTTCATTTATATAACTAGTAATATTTTTTACTTGTTTACTTTCAGTAAAGTCTTCGTCACTCTGGATTTCAATTTCATCAGGGTTTGGCGTCATGGTGTCTAAATATTTATCAATATTTATTGTGCGATCAGCTATGAAGCTTTGAAGTTTTCTATACGCTTCTTGGACGGTGAGTAACTTTGTACTGCTTTTGACTATTATATCAATGCATGGTTGAAAAGCGATTATTAATGTCAATTCCAAAATCACTTCGAAGTCCTCAACCGTATGGCATTCGACTAAAAGAGATAGGCATCGAATGAAAAAATCACGTACATTTCTTTGCTGCACTTTCCTCCAACATTTCCACCTACATGTTAGATGAATCAGATGGGCTACATCAATTCTTAAATATGCTAGATTATTATTTCCACCAAAAATTTTATTATTATCCATCATATTCTTGAAGCATTCTGCAACATACTACCAAGTGATATTTTGTTGAATGTTTACGATACAGCAGAAAGCAGGGCGCGGGAATAGTCGGTAACTATTTCTTTTGGCTTTTTATTTGTTCTTCTTAAAAATCAATTTAGCCATAAAGTTATATCAGCATCTTGAGCTTCAGTTAACATGTGATACACTGATTGAATGACGTCCCATAAAATACAAAAAACGGTGAGTAGCATAAATCTTGAATACTGCAAAGATAATCATTTTCATATTGTATAGAGCTTTAATAGGGTCTAAATTCTCATTTCGAATTCCTAAATCATTGTTTATTTCTGCACTCCTGGCATGTTGAAGAGCACTCAGTTTAGGAATGATTGGTTGAGCTAGATCTCCTCGACTTAAATTTTCGGAGAATAATTTCTTCTGCACATTATTGTAGCCTTTTGTTAAACATTGTTGTCCTATTTTGTCTCATCGAGCACCAGTCAAGTATCGCCTCACATCTTCTTGGTCGTCGAGTGACGTGTTCCGGGTGTTTACTAAAATCATATATTCTTTATTTTCCACAGGATCTTCAAGGCCGATTCCAATGAAATGATTTCCGAATTTACTTGAGCATTTTTAAAAGAAAAAGCACAGGATAGCTTGTGCTGCTTCCAAAATGCAAAAGCAATTACATCAATCCAAATAAAAGACAGTAATGTATTATTGCTTCGTTTCAGTGAATCATCCTCGTTTGGTTTGATCGCACTCCATTCTGCATGTGATAAATAAAGATTGAAAATTTCTTCTTCATCTGATGTAACAAAAAATGTTTTTCAAATAATATATGTATGTATATATTGTTGCAGTCCCTGTAAGGAGAAAAAATTTATTAATTATTTCTTTCTTCGTTCAAATTTAAAGTTTACCTCTTACAGGAAATTTTTAGTACTCGCCCGAACCCCTAGCGCCCGAAGAAAAAACCAGGCCAGGTCAAGGGCGGGAGGACAAAGGGTCGACGACCTCCACCATCTTAGGTTAGACCTGTGAAGCGAGCGGACGGTTCTGGCAAACAATTCTAAAACGAAGCACATTAGTTTATTAGAGTTGAATTTTATCGGTTTAATCGGTTGTATTCGCTTATTACTTGGGCTGATTGAGCTAGGACTTGGTACAAAAATATCCGTGTAATCGCGGAAATAAAGGAGAATGGGCAAAAATGACCCGGAACCAACAGAAACAATTTAAGTGTAGGTTTATTAGGCTTGCTGTACGAGACCATTATATGCATTAATTTTTTCTTTAAGTGCTGGGAATCAAGTAAAATCGAAAGAAATGTAAAAAAATTACAAACAAAACTATTCTTAACACTAATAATCCAACAAAGAAATAGGTAAATAATTATGATTATTTATTTGTTTTTATAAAACCAACCTATCCGCGCAATATTCTATTGTCTTCCTCGCTCCTTCTTTTCCTTTCATTATCTCAATCTCGAAAAACCGTACGTGTGTGATTGTGATTTGAAAATGTCAGGTGTTAATCGGTGTGTGATATGTAACTTCTCCGTGTTACGTCGACGGCGACACGTCTTAACTGAACCACTGTTACAAACGGATCGAGAGTTCGTCGAACATCTTTTAGGATATATTACGGGTTGGGGGGAGGGGGTAGACTTTGGTATCAGCTTTTCAAAGAATATTTGAAACGTGTTTTTTCTTTTTTTCGATCCCATTTGTAGATCGTGAGATATTTGACCTTTCCGGAACCTTTTTTGACAGACAACACACCCTCCCCCGCACTTCCTGAACCGAATTGAAAAAAATGATTCAGACAAAAATTACTAATTTTTTTATGATGAATTCGAAGCTGCGAAAAAATAGGTGGTCCCATTTAAAAAAAATCGGCCAAGTCCGAGTCGGACTCGCGCAACCAGGGTTCCGTACAAACCTGTAGGTATATAAGTAAAAGTTCACCCATCACGACAATCGAGTCATAGTTATGGTATTTTTATTGCAAATATATATATATATATATACCAAATTGCTGTTTCTTTTGATTGCGTTGACATAGAAGATTGATTTTGTTACAGCTTAAAGGTATTATAGACCTGAGTATTTGATATGAATTTTAATTTAATACCTCTACGCGTTCATGAGGAAAGGGGTAGTAAGTTTAAAATTATTAAAAATATTTTTATTATATGATGTAACTAAAAATTTACGGTTTTCACAATTTTCCCTTTATCTGTGCTATAAGACGTTGCTTCGTACCAAATTTCAAGATTCTGAGTTCACGGGAAGTACCCTGTAGGTTTTCATTCCCTTGCGAGTGTCGAAAATTTGCGGCATAATCGACTGTATCTTTTGATTTCGTTGGCTTAGAAGTTTGATTTTTTCACAGCTCCAAGGGACAGTAGACCTGACTTATTGATTTAAATTCCAGCTTGATACCTCCACGCGTTCATGAGAAAAAGGGTCTTGACAGACAGACGGACGGACGGACGGACCGACGGACAACAAAGTGATCCTATATGGGTTTAATTTTTTCCTTTCGAGGTACGGAACCCTAAAAAAAAGTATCCCCACCCTGGGGGTGGGTGGTAAGGGTTGGTAGAGTTGAATACTTGTTTTAAAAATATTTTACCCCTATTTTTTGGTTTTCCGATGCGATGTGTTCTTTTCGAAATATTCCGGGACTTTTATTATACCCTGTATATTACTTAGGTCATGCTAGACATGCAGGTATAGAACAGCTTGCAGCACTTATGGACTCAGTAATTGCCGATAGACGGTTAATTACATTAAACCAGTGGTTCTTAACCTTTTCATTATGATGGACCTTTTAACACACTTTTTGTCTTCCCATAGACCACCAAGTATTTGGCAGTATATTATATTATAAGTATTATTATAGTAGTTTCATAAAAAAATCAATGTAAGTACATCAAAAATTTAATACTTTTTTAAAAAACATTGGAAAGTTACAAACTGTTATTGAGATTTTTGTGACTGCATACAACAGGGTATTCCACTCTGTTTGAAAAAGTACTTCAAAATGTTGATTTTGCTATTAAAAAGCCACCAAAAATGTATTTTGGCAAAATAAACACGCTTTCTTGCCATAAAATTAAATTAAATTTTAAACCTTTTTTATCCCGCCAAAAATGCTGTCAGCCATTTTGGTGACGTTTTTTTTGGCAGATTCGTACTTTCTGCTTTTATAAAACCGGTTTGCATTTTAATAAATAGTTACAAATAAAATGCACTGACGAAGGAACATTATTACTCCTTGAAGTAAAAGTTCACAGATATGTACCAGCTGTTTACACTGAACTGACAGTTGTTGCCTGTATGACGTAACACGATGGCGGCTCGTGTTTTAGATCACGTGATATACGGAGTAAAAATTACGACTTTTAATTTTAATATTATAAAGCAATAACGTGCCTTTACGACTCAAAATGAGAATATTTAAGTATATTTCTACATAAATTTTAATTTTTATCTATTTTCATAATTTATTTTTGACTAAGGCAACTACCCTATTGCTGAATCCTTGGTTCAGTGTTACTTAAGGCCAAACGCATGTCGGCTTTGGCGTCCAAGCGATTTCTGCTTTTATTTTTAATTGCTAAAAGAGCAGAAAATCCCTGCCCACATAAATATGTTGTTAAAAATAGTGTCAGGTAACGCAAAGCAATTTGTTGAATTTTTGGAAAAGAAATTGATTTTCGACTCCAGAAATCTTCAAGGCTAATGCCTGCCTCGAACGAATCTTTGCAATTATGGTCGTGTTGTAGCTCAATTATTTCTTCTTGTATTTCATCGGGCACCTCGGAAATCTTAATATATAAAACAAAGTCGGGTTTATAACTCGAGAATGGCTGGACCGATTTCCATGGTTTTTGATTTGTTGTATTTGTCTTCGTCCCGAATAGCAGAATAGCTATTAAAAACATTGGAAAATTGACGAAAAAAAGAAATAAAAGAAAAAACATTTTCCCATACAAAATGTTCATGGGTTTCGTAACTGTCAAACATTTCCGAACGACTGCACCAAATTGGATAATTGTTTTTTTGTTGTGTTCGTTATTATCGGGACAAGGTTTGTATGGAAGAAAAATTCCAAAATCCACCCACTAGATGGCGTTGCTGCACATCAACTCCTATACCGTTCAACCGATCATCATGAAAGGACCCTGCAGTTTTTGTTCGAAAAATGGGTTTCACTCAGTCGCTCCCAAATTTTGCAGCAAGGTAGCTCTCGACATTTCAAGCAAAAGTCTATGTAGGCAAAAAAAATTCATCGTCCGGATTTCGAGATATTGGCCCATTTTGTTAATGTGACCACATGATAATAATGCCCTAAATAACCGTTGTGAAGTTGGCCCAATAGTCGTTTGAGGCTGATTATGTACTCCAGCACGTGTGTCCGAACAGGATAATAATACTAGATGCTTATGTATACATTTATATTCTTATTCAGGGTGTTCAAAAAGTACTGGACCGGTCGAATATTTTGGAAAGAACACATCGCATCGGAAAACCAAAAAATAGGTGTAAAATATTTTTAAAAGAAGTATTCAACTCTACCAACTCTCACCCCCACCACCACCCCTGAGGACGGGGGTGGGGGTAAATTTTTTTTTTCAAATGGGACCACCCATTTTTTTTTTTGCAGATTCAGATTCTTCATGCAAAAATACGTAACTTTTGTCTAAATCATTTTTTTCAATTCGGTACAGGGAGTGCGGGGGAGGGTGTGTATTGTGTAAAGAAGGTTCGGGAAAGCACAAATATCTCACGATCCACACATGAGATCGAAAAAAGAAGAAACACGTGTCAAATATTTTTTGAAAAGCTATCCAATGGTATCAAACTCGACCCCCCTTCTCCAACCCCTCCGGTAGGCGGTCTCCCCCCTTTCTCAACCTCGGTTGTGGGTGGTCGAGTTTGATACCATTGGATAGCATTTCAAAAAAAATTTGACACGTGTTTTTAATTTTTTCGACCATGTGTAGATCGTGAGATATTTTACCTTTTCGGAACCTTTTTTACACAACACACCTCCCCGCACTCCCTGTGCCGAATTGAAAAAAATTTTTCAGACAAAAGTTACGTATTTTTGCATAAAGAATCTGAATCTGCAAAAAAAATGGGTGGTCCCATTTGAAAAAAAAAAAATGTATCCCCACCCCCGTCCTCAGGGGTGAGGGTGGGGGTGAGAGTTGGTAGAGTTGAATACTTCTTTTAAAAATATTTTACCCCTATTTTTGGTTTTCCGATGCGAAGTGTTCTTTCCGAAATATTCGACCGGTCCAGTACTTTTTGAACACCCTGTATAAGAATATAAATGTATACATAAGCATCTAGTATTATTATCCTGTTCGGACACACGTGCTGGAGTACATAATCAGCCTTAAATGACTATTGGGCCAACTTAACAACGTTTATTTAGGGCATTATTATCATGTGGTCACATGAAAAAAATAGGCCAATATCTCGAAATCCAGACGATGAATTTTTTTTTCATAGACTTTTGCTTGAAATGTCGAGAGCTACCTTGCTGCAAAATTTGGGAGCGATTGAGTTAAACCCATTTTTCGAACAAAAACTGCGGGGTCCTTTGGTATACGTAACAAGTTAAACACGGTGAAGACTTTCGCGTTGTTCATTTTGCAACATCTCGCCGCTAGAAAGCGCTGCTCCACATTAACTTCTATACCGTTCAACCGATCGTCATTGGTATACGTAGACACATGAACACGGTGAATATTGTAGTGCTATTAATTTTGTTATAGCTCGGCACTAGAATGCGCTGCAGCACATCCACTTCTTTACCATTCAACCGATCGTCATAAACACTGGTTAATAGATATTTGAACACGTTGAATATTTCCGTGTTATCTATTTTTCAATAACTCGCCACTAGATGGCGCTGCAACACATCAACTTCCATACCGTTTAACCGATCGTCATGAAAATTCTCATAATGTAGGTATTTCAACACGGTGAATATTTTAGCGCTATTCACTTTGCCAGGGCTTGCCACTAGATGGCGCTCATTAACTTCTGTACCGTTCAACCGATCGCTATGAAAATTTGTATACGTAGGGGAGACTGGGTACGGTTCAAACAATTTAGCTTTTATTGTCCGTAGCATCGCTGTTACCGAACCAAGCACCGATTGAGACATGTTAAATACAAGGGCGTGTTTCCATCTTCCAATTTGCAGTATTATTTGAGTGCCCGGTGTTTTGTAATTTGTGTAAAATCAAATTTAACAAAAAAACTAAAATTGTTTCAACCGTCCCCATACCAGGGGCGGTTGAAACAGTGGTTTGAATCAACTGAAATACATACAAATAATACAAAATATTCTTCAGTCGCCTTAGGCATTATTACTACTTAACAACTGCACATAAAGTAGGTATCCGCTTATCGAAAACAATAAAAATTAACAGGATTTATTTTAAAACCGAATTTTAACTCTTCACATAGTGAAATTATTTGAAAATATAAACTAAAAGAATATTTCTATTAACAATGCTATTAATTTTTTTTTAATCGTCCTCCCAGGCGAAGCCTTTCTTGCACGTACCCCCGGCATCTATAAAACAAGAAATTTAAATAAATAAAGCGAGAAATTTAAATAAATAAATTGTTTCAACCGTACCCACAAAAAATGTTTCAACTGTCCCCAAGCCCCCATTTGATACAAAACAGTTTATAGTAATGCCAAAAATAATTTTACACTAATACTAATTACGCTGTCATGTTCTAAAAGCATTGATTCAAACACAACTATACCACACTACACTGTCACTTGAATGAAAAGTGTAGTAATTGCAATAAGTTTTGGTACATAAATATTTACTTTTGCTTATCAAATAACAATGGGGCCTCCTATAAACAACCACAACGCGTAGTGAGCGACGCGCCACTCAGATTTGTGTTCGGACTTGTCATCCGCTTTTTTCGTCCCTTACACCCCTCCCCCCACCACACACGGTTCGAGAGATATTAGCACTGTTTCAACCGCCCCGTGTTTCAACCGTACCCAGTCTCCCCTAGGTATTTGAACACGTTGAATATTTTTGCATTATTTCTTTTTTTTCTGGATTTTTGACCCTCAGTCACGCCAAAACAGGTCAACTGATTTAAATTAAATTTGGAACTCAGGTAGAGAATACCTTGGAGAATATAGGATACTTTTTATTGGCTTGCTTCAAAATGGCGGACATTCAAATTTAAAAGATTATGCGATTACCACTGAAATTGGTACTTGAAGGTTTTCGGGGTCGCTGATTTCAACCTGACTTCAAGGCGATTGACTGTATAATTTAAAAGTTTATGCGATTTCCACCAAATTTGGTACTTGGAGGTTTTTGGGGTCCATGATTTCAAACCAACTGTCAAAATTTACGAATTCAAAGTGGCGGATTGTTATATTTTAAATGTTTATGTGATTTGATTTGATACGTGGGAGTTTCGAGGGGGAGGTTGTCAGAAATGAATTGGGCTACTTTTTTTCTGCCTGTTTGTCTGTCCGGGCTCATCTTTGAAACAGCTGAACCGATATGAACTTTAGAGACATGAAGAGGTGGTCAGTAGTAATATAGGCTACTTTTTTGTAATTATTTACTATTGTTAAAAGTTACGAAATTCTCAAAGCCAGTGATATGTTTACGCTGGCTCACGCAAAAATCACTTATCCGATTGATATGCAATTTTATGGGAATGTAGCGCACAACCTCCTAAGAGACATAGGCTTTGTATCGCTATTGGAAAGTTAGGGGTGGGAGAGAAGAGAGAACCGGAATTTTGAGCAGTAATTTGTTTATGGTGCGTCATGCAAAAAGTATTTCTGGGATTTAGAAGAAATTTTATGGGTATGTTGCGCTTAATCTACGAGTGACATTTGATAAATTTGAAATCGGCAACATTATAATAAAGTTTAGTTTTATTTTAGGGATAGTTGTGCCCGGGCAACGCCGGGTGCGGGTCAGTTAGTGTTTACCATAAAAGGATTACGAATTAGTTTCCAAATAGACTTTTCCTCACAATCAGGAAAATAACGAACGAATTCTTTTTTTAAGTGATCTAAATGGATTATAATATTTTGTTTTATTTCTTCCTTAATTTCATTACTCTGCGCTTCAATGTTTAATTTCAATGTTTCGAAAGCTGGAAAATTGTTATCTTTAACTTTATGTATCCACAGATCGATTTTAGAGATAAATGCCCTAAGTTTATCGTGATATGTAAATATGTTTCCCGTGCCTTCTAATTTAATATTTCCCGAGCCTTGCAGTTGAAGATTTAATTTATTTAGATGCGCAAAAAAATCTACTAAATAAGCCAAAAGTATTTGCGATCTGAGGTCACAGAACTGATCCAGTAATACTTTTTTTTCCTTATTATGCTAGAATATTTTAACTTCTTCTTTCAGTTCATGAAGCCTGGCCAGCATATTTCCTTTTGAAAGCAAGCGAACTTCGGTGTGGAAAATTCGTGATCAGAGTCCGTATCATTGCACAATTTTTTGAATACACGAGTATTGAGTGCACTACTTTTAATATAGTTTACAATTTGTATGGCAGTTTTCATTGCTTTAGCAAAGCATTCTGGAAGGGTTTTGGCGGCTAAAGCTTGACAGTGAATAATACAATGAGTAGTTACCGTTAATGCATTTTTTTGCTTTATTAAAGCTGCAAGGCCAGAGCGGGAACCAAGCATAGCAGGAACCCCGTCCGTACAAAGTCCAGCGAGCTTTTGCCATTTGATGTCATGTTTTTCAAAATAATCACATATTATGTTCATAACATCAGAACCTTGAGTCGTAGTTTCCAATTCTTGTGAAAGTAGTAGCTCCTCTTTAAAAGTTTTATCAGAATCCAAAAATCTTACAAAAATGAGGAGTTGAGAGCATTGTGCAACGTCTGTCGATTCATCGCATTGTAACGCAAACCACGGACTAAGTTTAAGTTTTTCTACAATTTGGTCTTCGATGTCATTCGACATTTTTTGGATGCGTGACTTCACTGTGTCGTTTGATAAGGGAATTTCTCGAAACTTCTTTTCAGCATCCTGACCTAAAACTTCTTCAGCAGCTTTCAGCAAACATGGCTTTATTAATGATTCGCCGATTGTGTGCGCCTTTTTTGATTTAGCAATTAATTTTGAAATTTCAAATGATGCTGCTAATATCCCCTCAGAAACTGCAGAACGTGATCCACTGGGTCCAAGTTTCATTTTTTTCAAATTAATTAGTTTGCCTTCAATAAAGTGTCGCGGACGATCACTATAATTTGGATGAACGGTTTTCAAATGACGTTCGCTGGTTTCAAAGCATCGTTAGAAAGAACGGTTGTGCACAAAACACATTGAGGCTTAGTCTCCCCTCTTACTTCTATTGAAGTAAATCCAAATTTAATATAGTCTTCGTGGAACTTCCTTTTTGGTGGCATTTTTCTGAAAAAAATACATTACTTAAAAATACTTCTTCCGCGACTCCACATTAACGTTAATGCACTCTTGCTAAGATAACATTTCATTTTACTTACTCAATGAAATTAGTAATTCTTCTGTATTGTATTGAACTTGATTATGAGTACAATAAGAAATTATAGCGTAATATTAAATTTCCGTCGAGTTTTCACAGTGAAGCACTTGCAAAGACCAGCAAACAAAACAAAATCGAAATGACCGCCAAAACACAACGCTTGGCTACTACGATGAAAATTACTATTAAAACTATGAACTATACTATATAAAGTAGTATTAAGGGCCTGTCCGAATCCAAGTCTTCGTCTCGTTATTACAGATTATGACGTCAGCAAACAAGCTGATCTAGTATTCCAATTAAGACGAAGACAAAGCTAACCCGTTCGAATTCGTTTGCTTAGCTCGATATTTGATGTTTTAAATTTATTCAATGAATTTTTCCAAAAATACTACATTTAGATTTTCTAATTATCAGACATTTTTGCAGCAGCGAATACTCATGGTGTGAACGCACCCGCAACAGGTGGTGGCCAGCCTTGGCAACTTGAATTGACAGATGAATGGAAAAGCTGATGGCAGGAGGAGGCAAATGGTAAGTAAACAAAAGTAATTTATTAAAAATTTCTAATTTTCAGCTACAATGGATTAAAACACAAAGTTATGTGCGTAAAATTAATAAAAAAAAGAAGTGTAGTGTGAAAGCGAGTGAAATTGTCCAGAAATCGGGGAAAAATATGCGAAATGTGGATGCAAAATTTTGAGAAATCGGGGAAAAAAAAAGTTTTTTTTTGTAAAAATTCGTACAAATTTTAATAATGCCGGCACATATATCAGCATATGTATCCCATACAAACCCGAAGCAAAAATTTCTGGACGATTTCACACAAAAATAGCCAGTTACCGGGCGGGTGACTTGTTCCAAATGCGATGCATCTACATATGTTGCACAATGCTCAACTCCTTATTTTTGTATGATTTTGGAATTCTGTAAATGTTTTAAAGAGGAGCTACTACTTTCACAAGAACTGGAAAGTACGAATCAAAGTTTTGATGTCATGAACATAATACATACATATATCTATAATTATTTTGAAAAACGTGACATTATATGACAAAAGCTCGTTGGAGTTCGTGTTCTGGTCTTGCAGCTATAATAAAACAAAAAATGCATTAGCGGTAACTACTCATTGCGTAATTTAACGTCAAGCTTTTGGATGATTTGCTAATACGATGAAAGCTGTTATTAAAATAGTGAACCTTATTTAAAGTATTGCACTCAATACGCGTACGGTATGTATATATAAATTGTGCACCTGATATATGTATGAACACGAAACCCTGCTTTGTGCAACGAAGTTCGTTGGCTTTTGACAAAAAACATGTTAGCGAGGTTTTACGATCTGAAAGAAGTTAAAATATTTTTAAATAATAAGGAAAAAAAGGTAAGAAATCAAAACATATATTATAATCTTGCAATACTTAAAAAACGAATTCATTCGTTATTTTCTTGATTGTGAGGAAAATGGTATTTGAAAACTAATCCGCAATCCTTTCATTGTAAAAATTTCAGAGGTGGTCAGTGATATGCAAGAAGAAGTAATTGAGTTGCAACACGACAGCAATTGCAATGATTCCTTTGAGGCAGGTATTAATTTTGAAAATTTCTGGAGCCAAAAATCAATTTATTTTCCAAAAATTCCAAAAATTGCTTTGCGGTACCTTACATTATTTCCGAGAATATATATGTACATATACATGAGTGTGGTTTCTCGGCATTTTTGACTTTTGATAAAAATCGATTGGACGCCACATCCGACGTGGGTGTGGCTTTGAGTAGCACTGCACCAAAGATTCAAAACATGAAGTTACAAAAATGTCACTAAACTTACAATTTTCCTAACTTTCTCGTTTTTTTTAATGCTAAATTTTTGATTCACTTTTCCTTTTTTTTTTTGTGAAACTAGTTTTACACTTACAATATAATTAATTTTAATTTTTGTAGACCACTTCTAGTGCCGCGGCGGACCACTTCTAGTCTCGCGGCGGACCATCAGTGGTCCGTGGACCATTGGTTCAGAAACCTTGCATTAAACAAACGTTAAAACACATCTATATACTACTGTTATAGGGCAGATAAGAGTACCTTATATCTCTTACCACCCATAACTTTAACACAAATAAATAATAAAAAATATATAAGGCTAACATATGTGATAATTAGGGATGGGTTTTGTTTTTGTTGGTCCTGGGTTTTTTTTGTATGAAATTTGCCCATTTTCCTTTCCAAAGTTGTTAGAGAGCTCCGTGTTTTAGTTAATGACCTAGAGTCCCGAAGTGCGGCGAATTCATTTCAGCGAGCAAGCGAACAACTCAATTTCAATTTGGACAGCCCTCTGTGACAAACTCAGCGGGCCGAAAGGTAAGTGCCGTGCCCAATTCTATTCTTGCTGCTGCCCGAAAGTATTGTAGAAGGAACTCCCCACTTCCCAGGAAAATTTTACCCGATTTCTGTCGGTACCGCGAAAAGGCCGCGGTGAATTATTTTCTCCTGAAGCATTTTCGGTGAGTTCCCTTCGAGTTGCAGATCAGCTGCTTGGGCCTTTCCGTGCCCATCAACTCGTTGCAGTGATCAGCAAACTTCTCTATTCTGTGACGTCACTTCTCTATTCTGTGAATTCACAATGTACATACATACATGTACAAAAACAGCGTGGTAGAGAATGACGTCAAAGTGACGTTTTTCAATAGAGAAGTTTCTCAACTGGAGATGCAGAAACGAGGTGCAGCTGTGCCAGGAGCTCCGCCGAGTAGGGCCGGTCACCTTCCACACGATAGGCACTGGAAAGTCGCTGAACTCTGCGCGGCCGCACCATTTTCTTTATTTTTTGGCCCAATTGCCGGTAATTTTAATTTATACTGCCACTAAGGAGTAAGCAAAGAGGGAAAACTTACCTGGGGAACGAAGGCGCCTGTGGGTCCGTCTATCTGGTGCTTCGCTGCCGCTCCATGGGCCTCCCATCCTCCGCTGCTGGACCCTAAAACAACAAGAAACACGGATAATTTCCCCGTTTAATTGCACTTCACTGACTTTCCCACCTGTCACAACACCTTCACTGCACTCACTCGATATCCCCTTGCACCGGATTAAATCCGCCGCGCACCGCTCAAGATTTGAGCCGAACTTCAGGACGCTGAAAAGAAACTGTCGCTGTCGCCTTGCCGCACTTTCCAGCCACGCACAGCGGTTGAGTCCTTGAGTGCGTCGCGCTGTCAAGGCGCCACAGACTGTGTGGGAAGGGGAAGATAAGCAAGTGAATGACGTAATTGTCCAATGATGCTAGGACATTGTTGCCAAATTTCGCTGTGACAACTTCTTTCGGAATTTCATCCGTGGCCGACACATTTCCAAAACGTAAAGTCCACTTTGAACGACAAAATTAATTGAAGTCAAGGGTAACTGAAATGAATTTATTAAAAATTTAGGAACTTTTTTAGGAATTCTTATCCAAAAAGGGCTTTTTTAAGCTCTTTTCGACTCGCATGTGACTTGGCGACTCGCTAACCATAATAGGGGCCTAGACCTACTAATACCCATTTTCTGGAGGGGTTTGGACATCACATTTCGTCGATTATATTTGATGTTTATGTACCAACATTTTTTGGTCCAAGCTTTATTGCAAGTAAGACTTATATTATCCCAAACCTTATCTGTGTCAGGGGGTATTTTTGTTTTGAAATAATCATAAAAATTAATTATTTGATTCACAACTTCTTTTTCAGTTATTTTACTTTCATGAGGCATTTTATTAATAGAAAAATTCACTTGATTACTGCACAGCATAAAAAGGAAGAACTAATTGATGACAAAATAACGTGAATTAAAAAATCGTAAGTATTCGTCTGTTTCGGACGAATTCTTTGGTAACATGATGATTCCAATTCAAATTATTTAGTTTTGGCGCGAAATTAAAATGAAATTAAAATTATTGTTATAATGACTAAATCCATTCATTGTCAAGAGTTTCGAGAGTTTTTTTTTTAGCATAATTATGATTTGATTCAGTCAATTTTGGGACTGTTATTTTAATTTCACTGATGTAAAGCCCACTCAGCACTCAAAAATACATACCATACTTTTGTTCAATAAAAATTGAGATTTATAATTTTATTTAACTTTACTTTATAGGCTATAGACAACACACTGAGAAAAATAAAGTTTGCCGATTTGAAAAAAAAAAAAAAAATATATATAAGGTAGGATACCCAAATAAGTGCCCACCTTATTGTTATTGCTTAATAACTCAAAGGATTACATAAATAGGAAGATTTCAAATTTATTATAAAAATTCTTTATTAAATAACCTTTTGAAAATTCCTTAGTATAATAGCCTCTTTTAAAATATTAACTGTCTTTTTAGCATTAAAAAAAAAACATGCCTTGGGACTTATAGGGAACCCATACGTCTTAATAAGGCCCCCATTAAATTTGAATCAAAATTTATTGTAAAAACGCAAGTAATTTGCCAAAATTCAACAAAAAATAATTACTTTCTAACAGAGATAACAAAAAATTAACAAAATTAATGACCTTACATACAGTTTCGCTAACGTTTTATGAATGGATACACTGACAAGTTTACTTCTCAACAAAGCTCAATAGGGCGAACATTTGAGATTTGTAGGAACTAAATTATAACACAGATTTGAGAAATTTTCGATTTCGTTTGGCGCGAAATTTGAAAGATGGGCCTTGTTAGGATTCGGGCCTTATTTGGTTCTACTATCTTAGATAAATAACTAAATAGTATGATAATAAAAGAATAATCGTAATTTTTAACACACATTCTATATAATTATAATAATATATAACGACGACATACAAAATAAAACAAAAAGGTATGTATTTTTCCTCAAAAATAAATAAAAATACTTATATGTTTTGCAGTTGCTTTTTATAAAATTCGCCGTTCAGTCCCTTTCGCTGACGTTTTATGAATGCAAATACTCACAAGTTTACTTTTGAGAAAAACTGATTAGGGTGAACGTTTGAGATTTGTAGGTACTAAAATATAACACAGACTTTTGGCACTTCCGAACTCGTTTGCCGCGAAATTTGAAACATGGGCCTTGTTAGGGCCCGGGTCTTATTTGGTTCTCCTGCCTTATATACATATATATAGGTATATATATATATATACATATATCTATATATTAATACGTGAAGGGAAAACTTTGTACCCCTTTTTAACCATATTGGACAGACGGAGGAGTGCGAGATTTGGCATAGGTAAAGTTTATATAGAGAAGAAGTGCAGAAAGCTAAAATTTATATGTAATATGTGTTACAATTACATTAAATTCAATAAAATAAATTCATTATTTACGTTCATACTGTCTATGTCAAACGCATAGTAGTCTGTGGTCAAACTGTCGTAATTTTATTATTGACAGTGCCAATTTCAAACACATATAGTAGGCTGTGTACATTCGTATTTTTCGTAGTAACCTCAGTAGGTCGAATTTCGACCACAGGGCGACCACTAGTATGTATTAAAATACCACGCCATACAAACCTGTAAATTTTAAACAATTTCGTTGATCAAAATTAACTATGAGAAATAGTCAATCCCAAAGCCTTCATCGCTTTTTTTATTAAGGTTGAATCGCTCAAGAGGCATTAAGAAGAATAGCTCGGAGATTCAGATAAAGCAACGAGTCGGAAATTCGGAGGCCCCAAGTTCGAGCCGCGGTTAGTCCGGATCACAGGAAAAGCAACTTTAAAAAGGCGTCGGCTGGGGTGCTCAGATGGCAGAGCCATCACGAAATTTATATTGGTTTGCGCATTTTTAACCAAGCACTTTGGTACATTTAATCAATCTTTTTCTTTACAGTAGTAGAGTACCTAGAGCAGCGAGCTAGCTTGGTTACACGGAACCCTTGTGAACTGCATACCGGCGTAAAATTTTACGGTCAGCATCTTGAATTCGTAAATTAGAAAAACCGGTTTGAAATCAGCGTCCAAAAAAAAAAAAATAAGTATCAATTTTGTTGAAAATCGCATAAGCATTAAAATTTGACATTTTGCTCGTGAAAACTTGCAGAAAACTTATTGTAAATATAACATTATAAGGAAAATTTTCATTTTACAAATTTATATAATTAGTAATCATGAAAGATAACAGGAGCTTTTAGCTCGACCCCTGGTGCGGCCCTCAACGCAATGCTTAATTTGCAGCCCTTGGACCTCGCAATCCAGGAAGAGGCAATAAAGGCTATTTGTCGACTAAAAAAGTGTAGACTATGGCATGATGGACATGGCGTCTTATCCCGCAGACTTGAAGAGCACTGCACCATTTTTAGCATGCCGACGGATGATATGACGCAAATTACCATGTTCCGAAGAAGATTTCAAATTAGTCTTCCGGTAAGGGAAGAATGGGATGATCCCAACAAACTACTGGATGGATAAGATGACATCTTCTACACAGACGGATCGAAAACCTTAACTGGTACGGCCGCTGGATGGTATTTGTACGAGGCAGTCAAATACAGTATATCACTCGGAACAACCGCAACGGTTTTTCAAGCTGAAGTGTTTGCCATTCTTGAAGTGGCCAACTGGATAATTGCCCATAGGTGGCATAATAACAGGATTGACATCTGCAGCGATAGTAAGGCTGCTCTTGTCACCCTACTTAACCCCACCACCAGATCAAAGATTGTCCAGGAATGTAAGAATAGACATAATTTTGCTGCTAAGCACAGCCAGGTCCATCTTATATGGGTCCCCGGTCACCAGGGAATCGATGGCAATGTGGCCTCTGACGCTCTAGCGAAAGAGGGCGCAAGCACTCCTCCCTGGAGCCCATTATTGGTGTCAGCTTTACAGAGTTGAAAAACTGGATAACTAGATCCATGGACTCAATACATGGTCAGAGATATATCAACCTGTAAATTCACCAAATGGTTCATTAGTCGTCCAGACAGTAACAATGCAAAGCTTTTACTTCGCTTAGGCAGAAACGATTGCAGAACGCTTGTAGGGACGGTCACAGGACATAACACATGCGGCAAGCATCTGAACACCTTAGGGATCATCAGCGATTCAACGTGTCCTTCGTGTGGGGAGGACGAGAACAGCACGGAGCACTTCCTCTGTAACGATGTAATGAGAATGGAAGACTTCAATTCTCAATCTCTATCTGATGTTCTTAGTTTCGTCAAGATGACTAAAAAATTCGGATAGGGAAGGGGACGAGTGCAATGGACCGTGGTCTGAGCGCTCGAGGTTGACGCCTCCCCCTTTCTTTTTAAGAATAATAAAAGAATAATAAAATCATGAAAGAAAGGATCTTTACTACAACAAAAAGCAAATACATACAGTATTGGACACAATTAAAGAAACTTAATACAATTTTCATTTTAAAGAAATAATAAAATAGAAAAATTACCTAATAATTCGGAGATTTACGATATAAAATTTAATATTTGCCAGAAAATCGTAGCAAAAGAGAATAATTTTTTAAAGCAGTTAAATGGATGGTTACAGTGGGGAGTTAGTTATTTGTTAGTTTATACTAAATATCTATTGACTGAAAATTATAATTTATACTAAATGTCTCTTTAGGTAATTTTTCGTTGCTTTTACTGCACGCTGAGAACCATTTATCCAATATCTCATTTCATTTGTCAAAAGGATTTTATCCATTTTCAGAACATTTTATTGACGCTGTGCGATCCATGGAAGAAGAACTTTGCTGGGCAATCTCCGGTGAGCATGGGCAACATGGACAACCCTTATTATTGGTTGAGGATTACTCTGTGTAGTTCTGAGAGCGGCACTTGTAACCAACATAATCTAAAAAATATTCTTTCTACACCCAGATGGCGCAGAACGAGCTTGCGGTGGCGGAGGAGTTTTAAATCATGGTCCCGCCATCAATTGTGTTACCATTGGAAAATGTACCGAAGTCTACTACGAGACTTATTTACCTGTTGAATCCAGATACCGTTAACACCATTGGAAGCAGTATGTTATATTAAGAGCATGTTATGTTATTCATTATCCGTTAGGGACTTGTTCGAGTTAGTTAATTAAGTGATATGATAAATGTACTGTATATTTGTCCATTTGATTGTAAATTAGTTGGAGTAGGAGAGTAAGAGAGTGAAATCGTGAAGATTGCTGTAAGCCGTCAGGGATGTTCGGGACTCTGAAAAAGGCCAAGATATAATTCTGACCGGAGAGAAAAAAATAATAATCGCGTTCCTGGGGTGCTTAATTCATATAACAAATTAATTAACAAACAAACAAACAAATTAATTAATAAATTACCTGGTTCCAGCCCTCTCAAGCTACACGTTATTACACTTGAGGAATTTTACGTTATACATAATTCAATTCTCTCATTGAGGTAATACCGTCCTCGAGAGATACTATCCGACTTAATGGAAAATACCAACCGTAACCCGGAGCACACGATCGCCACATTGCAACCAATATTGAGAGCTGAACGAGAAGTTTTAGGCCGTTGACGGAAGATAAAAATTCTAAGAAAATCGTGAGGAGAAAAGAGTTTCGAAATATGAAAGAGCCTAAAACGAGCGTGGCAATCAAAAGTTCTAAATTGTAAATCGGGACTCGAATCACCTCGCCGGTACCGACAGTTTGCTTTGTTTTTTTTTTCATTCTTGATATTTTGTGGGTTATTGTACAAACTAAAAAATAATAAATGTCAAAGATATAAAAATGCGCAAAATTATAAAATGTATTTCTATTGTTTGTTGTACCTAATACCTACTAATAAAAAAAGGTAACGTTCTATGTTAAAAATACTTGGCTTGTAAACATTATCCAGGAACTTGTAAAATAAAAGATGAAAATATTTCCAAATATATTATTTATTAGTCTCTATTTATTATCCTATCTTCACACATTTGTATTCTACTAGTGCATGATTCGAAAAGCTGTTGGCAATTCATAAAAATTCATGACATGATACAGGTAAATAATAATAGCTAAACTAGTATTAGCAACAATGATAAACTTTTTTTTATCATTGAAGTGTCTATTTCATTTTTCATACCACTATTTAATGGCATCTTGTTTAACTATCTATGTCCACAACTCGTTTCCGAAAAAGGGCGTGGAGAAAGGTGGCCGGCATTTTTATGTTGGTGTCCAGAACGATGCTGCATCTCGAAGTCGTAGGCTTGGAGTCTCTTTACCCAGCACGCAATTTGCCCTTCAGAGTCCTTAAAGTTCATCATTCATTTAAAAGATGCATGGTCTGTCGTGAGGAGGCCTATCATTTATCAAAGACGTTCGGTTGGAAAAGGTTGCTTTAACTACTGCAAGCAACTCTCACAATAATTTTTTTCTACCTTATTCTGTATGTACTACTTCCCCTCGCCGTTTTGAATATGTGACAATTGACAATACCCAAGTCATTTGAATCCGTGATCAAGACGATTCTGTAGGGGCGGATGTTAATTTCTCCTTCAAACTTTGAAAGTTCAGTTCACTAGGACACATTCAATAAGCCGTTGGAAGGTGGCTGGTGCCTTAGTGAGACAAAAAGGCATGCCTAGGAAATCGACTCGTTCCAACCGAAAACGAAGCTTTGTCTCGATCTACTTCTTCCCCAGTGGGAAATGGATGGTATACGGAATCGATGCTGTATTATATACGGATAATGGAAAACAGATCTTTTTTGCAATACCACATCGATGACTTTTACATTGCGATGTCCTAGGGCGGTAAGTGATACCAGCTACTTTTTGCATTACCCGGAATCGATGGTAGAATCAATGCAGTTTCATGCATGATGGTATGCCTGGAAGGGAATCGATGTCGAAATTCCTAATTGACCCGACCCGGTGTTTTTGAAAGTGGTGTAAGTCCATTTTTATCATATTGTTTCAAAAGCAGCACTAGTTAATTCTTAATGTAAATTTTTTAAAAATTGGACTTATACCACTTTCAAAAATAACGACTCAATCAATGTGCATCAACTCAACACGTGTTGTCCCTACCAAACCTGAACTAACAATGAAAAGAAAAGAAAACTTTTTGGATTGCGCAATACGCAGTTGCAAGTGGCTTGCTGCTGTTCTCGAAAATTTCGTTCGCTATCCCTTCCGTTTTGCATTACCATTTCTTCCTTGGTAATGGGTTACCATTTTTTCCTTAAACATGCATGAAAACATGCGTTAGCAAGGTAATCGATTCCTCAATTTCCCACTGGGTTCCAGTTGCCTATGCCTGTACCCGGATTGCAATTCAAGAGTACTAAATCACTTATATTCGGTTGCACAGTGTTGGTCTAAGCCTTCACTCAGTTGAACCTGAGATTTAAGTTTAAGCTCTAGCTCCAGTCAAAACTGTTTCACAGTTTTTTTTTTGTATTCAGTTCAGTTGAACTTAGGGCGGTGGATTTTTGCAGTACACTGTGGTTGAATAAGCTTGTCATTTTGTAGGAAATTAATTGTTAAGATACTTGAATATGACTGAGAATAAAAAAGGAAGTCCAAACTTTACGACAAGTGAAATAAACCTATTGATTTCATTGGTGCTCAAGTATAAAGATCTACTTGAAAACAAACGAAGTTGTAGGACTTTAGAGATGAAGACAGGAACATGGAACGGCATTGAAGTGGAGTTCAATTCGGAAATTGGAACATCATTTCATTCGCTGGATGTGCTGCGATCTCCGAAAAATATGAAAGTATTAAAAAAATGAAATTCGTTATTGGTCCACAAATAGACGGTCTGGAATCAATGTGACAGTGATGTATTAAATGGTAAGATGCAATTGTCTTGTATTCTTCTAGTGAGTTTGTTTTTTTCAAAACTGCCCTCATTGATGAGGAGAATGAAACGAAGAAGCCATGGTTGCTGAATCGTTAAACGAACAATCAGAAGAAAATCAGAAACAGCCAGAACCAAAGGCAACAAAAAGACAGTTATAATATAATTTTGTTGTCAGGGCAGTTTTCCGTTGACTGAATATATAAATAAAATATGTAAAGGTAATGCACAATACTTCACGAAGAACTTTATTTAAATTGAATCATATACTATTTGTATGATTTTCCAGATAAAGTAATTGGGACGTGAGGTGAGAGAACAACATTTTGAATAATTCGAAGAGGAAAATGGGTGCAGGTAAATGGCAGCAATTGGGCGACCAACAAATTCAACTTGTTCAGTTCAATAAAGAAAACCAAAATGAAAATAGATTTTTTGAAAGAAAAACACGAACTTGAAATTAGATTTATGAAAAAAGAGTACACGCTGAAATGTGCAATGTTGAAGAATTCAACAGTGAAATAAAAGTGATATTTTTGTTTAACATGTGTGTTTATTTACATTTCAACCTTTTCCATCTTGTTGAATTAGGTTACGAAAATATTCTGATATTAGAGCTTGTCTTGTAGTCGTGTCATAATCATTCGCCATTGACGTTGAATCTGTGGAGTCAATCATATAAACCACTGGTTCTGGTTTTCCTTCAAGTGGTGGAGGATTGAAATCATTGATCGTAGCACAAACGTTATGCAAAATGGCTGTGTCACCTCAACGTCTACACTTCGTCCTTATTTGCGACTCATTATATAACCTCTCTATATCATTCGTACAATTTCGAAGTGGAGTCATTACATTACTTCTGTAGTAATGCAGTTACCAAATTCTCTGGCTTCCAATGTAGATTGCATTTTTGAATTATTAAAAATAGTTTAATCATGAGTTGCTCCTTTCCACAATATCCATAATTTTCAGGGAATTATCGCACAACGTTTGTACGATGAATGAAAAGTAACTATTCCTGTTCTGAAACAGTTGAACAATGTGTCCACGGGCGTAATAAATGAAGTAAATAATTTCTTCTTTCAACAAGACAATAGAAATGTTGCTTAACTGGGGATTGAATTCGAACATGACAATTGAAAAAATCACTTAAACCAATAAATAAGCACATATTCAATGCGACTATTATATACATATAATGAAGTTTTTCTCACTTAAACCGTGAGCTTTAGCTTAAGCAACCAAATTCAATAGCTCAAGTTCAAGTAAATTTTGCACTAAGTTCAACACTTGAACCACCACTGTGTGGAACAGAAGAATGAGTTCAGCAAAAGTCTAAACTTGAGCGAAGGCTTAAACCGACACTGTGAAACCGGGCATTAAAGTTGCCTAACGCGGCTAAGGTGAGGTCAATTGGCGGAAAATGGTAAAAATATTTTTTCGTCACCTCATTCAAGCATCGGCCCGTACAGAAACAAATCGATCTATCCTTTTTTCTAACGAGAAGGCATCCTTCATGGCGGTTGTAATCGGCCTTGACTCGCCCATGTCGATTGGGTGCTTGGCGTCCGACACCTTTTTTTGACGCAACGAAAGTCAACTTAACCCTTTATAGCCTCATGTGACAGTTCTGTTACAAACTATTTCAGTGCTCAAAACAAACACTTAAATCCACTACAGCACAGGTACGAACCGTTCTCTGGAACTAAATTACACATTTTCTCAAAAATTTGTGATTAGGCCTGATTGATTTGAATTTAATTCACCGTGAAGCTATTAAGAAGTCTTAGTAAAAATTTAAAAAATATAATAAATTAAAAATCAATATTTGTTTGTGTTATCTACATAGATATAATTTTGTGTAACCCCACAGATCACAGATCAATGTATTGAATAAAATCTTTTTAGTATCGCATAATTTTTAGTAGTTTTCGCATAGAAAGTAAATTATCATAGCTAGCATAGGTACTACATTTTTTGTACTTTTTTTTATAGTGTTACTAAAATTTCTAAAAAATCTAAGAAATACATGTTTTATTATTTTTGGAAACCTATCAAAACATCTGATATTTTGACATTTTTAAGAACTTGGGCTATAAAAGGTTAAGGCCCAGTCATAATCAACATAACTTAACATATGTTACTTCAGTTAAGTGTTGGGATCTTAGCTTATGAAAGTACCCATAATTGACATGACATAATAGTCCAGTAGAAATAGGCGTTACAATGCGAAAACAAAATAATTCGTTGCAGATATCTGGATGCTCTTGCACAAGAGGAAAAAATAAATCGAACCGACAGCAGCTAACCGGGGTGGAATGGGGTGGATTCTTAGGGGTTGAAAACAGTTTTTCGCAATTTCTGGCTAAACTGAGCATCCTATCAAAAAAGGTTAAAGGTAAAAGTTGTGGGAAATAAAAAGATTTACAACTTTTGTATTAAATTTTTTTACCTTTACCTCAAAATTTTTCGAAAAAATGGCGGTAAACCGGTTTTTCGGTTTTTAATGTTTTTCTTTGACAAACAAATGTAATGAAACTGAAACTTGGGCAAAAAATACCTTTTAGTGTTGCAAAAAGGCAGTAATATTTTCAGACGGGAATATTTAGAGGTTGTTGTTTTTCACTTAGAAAATTTACACGGTGGACCCACATTAACTTTGAACGCAAGCCGTACTGAGTATTGGATAATCAACGCTAAACGGACAATTGCACGAAGTATCAGAGAATTTGTGGCGATCACGAGCGACTCACCGTCTCGACCGCCCATCCCCTCAACCTGCGCCAAATATTCTATTCACTTCCACTATGTTCTTCAACTTAAAAAAGGGATCAACTAAGTCGCCATTGCCTGTCGCTTTACCTTTGAGAAAAATTAATTAATTACTTTTATTTGCATTCTCGTCCAGAGCTGACACAAATTTTATTGAACTAAGAGTGAATTTTCAAGATCATAAAAATTAAGAAGGACACTAATCCTTCAAATGTATAGTGTGTGTGCGACATAAAAAACAAAATATGACTCAACTCATGGGTGAATTGCACTCAACAAGAATTAATGTGTCCAAACCCTTTTCGCTGTCGGATTGGATTATGCAGGATCTATCTTGATAAAAACATCGCCTCATAGATCAAAAAAAAAAAAAAAATAAGGGTTATATTTGCATATTTGCATATTTGTATGCATGGCAACGAAGGCCATACATCTTGAGGCAGTAAGTGACCTAACAATGCCCGCATTCATTGCAGTTCGAAGATTCGTAACTAGAAGAGGTTTATGTTCCGATATCTACTCAGATTGCGGAACAAATTTTGTCGGCGGAAAAAATGAATTGGAGAACGATTTGAGGTAAGCTATCACCGCCCATCAGAATGAAGTTAGTGAAAGTCTCGCTTTGAAGGGCATAGCATGGCACTTTAACCCTCCAGCGTCGTCACATCACGGAGCATTGTGGGAGGCTGGCGTGAAGGCTGTAAAATATCATCTGCGGAGGACGTTATCAAATTCTTCTTGTACTTACGAAGAATTGTCCACGCTACTAGCACAAATTGAAGCATGCCTTAATTCACACCCTACTTTTCCAATCCTTTTTTCCAATTCTATTGAAGATTTAGATGTATTAACTCCGGCCCATTTTCTTATAGGTCAATGTATGAATGCCATACCTGAACCGCAACGATTGGATGTTCTACCATCACAGCGGTGGAAATATGTACAATTGCTTACGGACAATTTCTGGAGAAAATGAAAAACCGACTACTTACATCGGCTTCAGCAACGATACAAGTGGACAAGAGTTGAAGACAACATAAAAATAAATGATCAAGGTCAAGGTCAAGGACGAAAATTCTTCCCTTACTTGCTGGCCACTTGGCATTATAAAGGAAGTTTGCCCGGGGACGGACGGCTTAGTGCGGGTAGTAAAAATTGGTCTGAAGGATAAAACAATATTAACAAGACTAATTATAAAACTTTGCAGGCTACCAGTAGATGCATGATATAATAACACATAAAATAATACAAGTGTCGTGTAATGTTGTGTTGTTCTTTATGTGTTATTTTTTGTAACATAACTAGTAATATTATTTTCGTTCCTAGATGCAAGCTTACGATGACGACATCTTGGACCTGTGCGATTCTGATCTCGACTTCCAGCCGATAAATGAAGACATGTTAACGTAATTTGTGGAGCCAAATGTCGACGTACTGACAAGACTACCGTCCAAAGATACACATCAGTCAGCAAAACAGCCTACGACATCATCGGCACCGATTGATAAGGAAAGGAGAGTCACAGTCGGGAATGTCAGCAGCAACGCCGCGTCAAGAAAAACCTTATATTGAACCGTCTTTAGAAAAAAATGCTCTACCTGTAATTATTAATGGAGCTAAGGAAACTGATCTGCACATTCTTCGTCAATTACATACCTTGTCCGAATTAAAAATGCACATTGACAATGATATACAACGATTCATCACGAAAGAAGGCGAAACTATTTTCATTCCGCAACGGGTTCTAAAACGACTGAACTTTGAAAAAATTCAATCGAATAAAATAGATTCTTTAATTAATTTGCCCGATAAATTTCAGGTTCGATGATGGTAGCGTTATCTTTCACCACCATCATAAACGCGGACTAAAGAAAATTATAAAGGCTGTTGAACAAAACTTTCAACGGGCGGGAGAATGTTCAGCAATCGCTGAACGTTCCGAGCCAGCTAAAAAATACAGAATTTATAGAGATTAAAATGTAAGAAAAGATAAATTAATAGTAAAACAAAAAAAAAAGGAATTTTGAAAGAAAATGAATTTGTTATAACTTACCTTAGGATCAGAAAGGGGATCCTACAAATTCAGGCTTCAACGCAGAAATATTAATGAAATCCCACGATGAGGCCAAGGACCCTACCACATATGAAAAGTCCCGCGCTGCAGCATAGCTTATTAAGCATTTTGCCACCTGTTTGCCCATACAGGTGACATTACCGAATTACACACTTCTTCTTCTACTAAGAAGTATTTACTCAAACTTGGGGAAGCCAAATTTTGAGATCGGTTGTAAACCTAAAAAAATAAACAAACATTAATACATGAAGTAAATGATCCTGAAAACAAAAAGGAAAAGTAATAATTCATGAAAATTTAAATTATGAAAAGGAATGCAGGGATTTGCATGTCCAAGCAATGAGCTGAATTACGAAATTCAACATAAGGTGAGCATAAAAAGTATGCTCAGAAAGGTTCAAAAACGCCGCGGAAGTTAATTGACACCGTGGAAACGACTACTTAATTAATGCAATGAAAAATAACTTACCTGAGTTATGAATTATAGTGGGAAATATCCGTAAACTTACTAAATATAAACAAAATCGCCACACGCGAACTGTCAAAACGTGAACGGACGCGACACCAAAACTAACATTTACTAACTGACAAGTGGATGTAAGTCAGACGTTTTGCCACTTGTGGATCACGATTACACTATAGAGCACTATAATGTGTGTGAGATGGATAGCTAGGCAAAACATAAAAGGATGATCGTGGAATAATTTCCAGGATCCAATTTCGGTAGTGCCAGAGGTAAATCATCTATAATGAAAATAGAAGAAAATTCTTCGAAATTTCAAATTCAAAAAAATAACTAATATAGGCAAATAAAATAAAATAAAGAGTGGCCCATTTAAAAATTGGGCTATACTTGACATCCGCGGCTTTCATCGGATTTCAATGAAATTGAGCAGGTGCCTTCCCTTTGGCCTTAAACGGAAGGATATGAAAGAATTTTGCGGGGCCGGCATTTAGTTTCGGAAATTTTCAACTTTTAATTCAAAGTTCAAAGTTGAATATTTCCGCCGCAAAATAACTTTCCACCTGTACAATTTACATAAAATCCGATTAACCACTCACTCACTGCACATTTACGATATCAATACTCACTTCACAACCGAACCGAACCGAACATTACAGAAATTTTGTTTAAAAACTTTTCACGTCCCGGTATGTCACTTTTTTCCCGCCATGACATGTGAACTGTTATTATGTTCACTTTTCAGATGGCTCCACTAACACACTGGGCCGCGTTCCATTAATTCTAAGATATTATAATGTAGGAATTCCAATAATATTACAATATTTGTTTAAATTTGTTAAATATTTGTTAAATATTTATGAAATTATATATTAAATTTTTCATATTAATTAACATTACTACACAAATGCGTGCTTGTCTCCGCGCGAAAAAAATTATTACTTTTAAATGTGATGACTTAAAATGCGTACTTGTCTTGGGCGAACAATTTTTTTATGTGATATACTACACAAATGCGTGCTTGTCTCCGCGCGAAAAAATTATTACTTTTAAATGTGATGACTCAAAATGCGTACTTGACTGGGGCGAACAATTTTTAATGTGATATACTACACAAATGCGTGCTTGTCTTGAGCGAATAATTTTTTATGTGATATACTACACAAATGCGTGCTTGTCTCCGCGCGAAAAAAATTATTACTTTTAAATGTGATGACTTAAAATGCGTACTTGTCTTCGACGAACAATTTTTTATGTGATATACTACACAAATGCGTGCTTGTCTCCGCGCGAAAAAAATTATTACTTTTAAATGTGATGACTTAAAATGCGTATTTGTCTTGGGCGAACAATTTTTTTATGTGATATACTACACAAATGCGTGCTTACAGGAAAAAATAATATATTTCAGTGGATAAGCGAATTATTAAATATTTAGCGAGGAAATAGTTTTCATAAAACAATGTTAATTAATATGAAAAATTTAATATATAATTTCATAAATATTTAAGAAATTTAAACAAATATTGTAATATTATTGGAATTCCTACATTATAATATCTTAGAATTAATGGAACACGGCCCAGTGTGTTAGTGGAGCCATCTGAAAAGTGAATATAATAACAGTTCACATGTCATGGCGGGAAAAAAGTGACATACCGGGACGTGAAAAGTTTTTAAACAAAATTTCTGTAATGTTCGGTTCGGTTCGGTTGTGAAGTGAGTATTGATATCGTAAATGTGCAGTGAGTGAGTGGTTAATCGGATTTTATGTAAATTGTACAGGTGGAAAGTTATTTTGCGGCGGAAATATTCAACTTTGAACTTTGAATTAAAAGTTGAAAATTTCCGAAACTAAATGCCGGCCCCGCAAAATTCTTTCATATCCTTCCGTTTAAGGCCAAAGGGAAGGCACCTGCTCAATTTCATTGAAATCCGATGAAAGCCGCGGATGTCAAGTTGCTCCAAAAATTGGAAAATCCTTTCGTTATAAAAATAAAAACGGCTCAATATTTTTCAATGGTTGAACGTTTATTTGGAAGGTTGTTTTAT
Organism: Machimus rusticus; assembly: GCA_951509405.1. Taxonomy (NCBI): domain Eukaryota; kingdom Metazoa; phylum Arthropoda; class Insecta; order Diptera; family Asilidae; genus Machimus; species Machimus rusticus. The sequence goes on from OX608050.1 coordinate 12,201,550, forward strand.
GTCATTTATTTATGAAAAACAATTTCGGTCAAATGACCACCACGGCTAATTTGGCAGTAGCCCATTCAGTCCACCCAATTTTTGAGTACATTTTCTATTGTTTCGGGCCTTATGTCAGCAATACAAACTTGAATCTCGTACTTGAGGTCTTGAATTGTTTCTGGTTTGTTGGTGTAACATTTATCTTCCACTGCTCCCCAAAGATAATAGTCCAAAGGCGTCAAACCGCAGCTTCTTGCCGGTCAAATCACATCACAATTTTTGCTGATTATGCGATTTCCGAAGATAGGGCGCAAAAGATCGATTGTGGCGTTCGCTGTATGGCACGTAGCCGGTTGATGTTGATGGTTGCTCATGCACACTTTGAGCAGCAGCAGCAATGTTTTCGATTGAGCGCACCGGACGAGTACGTACACTGGTTGGTTTATCCACCAACATTCCGGTTTCACGAGCTCGCTTCACGAATTGATCCACAAATTGGGTTTTTGGAAGCTTTTTTGTCACATTTTTTTTTTTCAAATTTCTCACAGTTTGAGTGGAAGACTCACCACTTTGGAAATAAGTTTTTAACATTTCCCAACGTTCTTCAAGCGAATACCGTCCCATTTCGTAAATGTCAAATCTTAAGCTAAATTACTGTCAAGTCGAGAATAACATATAATCAACTAAACTTCAAATTACCGGTAGTTCAAATTCCAAACTCTAGATGGACCACCCCTTACATACAAGAACAGAGTTGATAAAGCTAGAAAATGACTTTAGAAGAGCAATATAAGGAAATTTAAGGCCGTTACATTTTGCTCAACAAAGAATCTATGTGGATCGCCGAATATTTAAGTTCAACATCAGCAAATAAAAAATGTCGTATGTGGCAGGACATAGTATACTGGAAAATCCTAGTATGTATAAATTCCAGCTCGAACGTTAAATCCCGTTTTTGACTTCGGTAAAGGCAGCGCGTTTGGTAGTAAAATTTTGGACATCATTGGATAATTGGACGTGGCGATAACGGATCTTGGATACTCTGCGACTTGGATTAACGGACAACTTTAGAACTTGTGGATTATCGGAGCCTGGCTACGACTCTGGATTTGCGACTTGGACACACCATCGTTTCTTGGATCATAATTTTTTTTGTGAGTTTCAGGAATTTTCGGGTCGATTTTACGTGCGTGAAGAATAGTGAAGTGAAGTGAAGTGTTACTTGACCCTCGTGGTTGAAAAGCAGTTGTAGGCTATTCTTTCTTTTTTTTGGTTCGGTTTCGGGTCGTTAGTTTCAATAAATTTTCGAAAATTGTATGTGCTTTGTAAAAATAATTATTTTAGGGAATAAAGTGCAGTGAAATTAAGCTACACATTTTTTAATAGATTCACCTATTTCCAACTTGATTTTCAGGTCATAAACCACCCCGAAGTTTCTCAATTTCTCTGTACGCAATCAACGTATCAGAATTCCGCAAAATACCCACATTTTCAATTTAATTTATCTAACGCTTTGCAGAGACAGATTGGCTTTAATTCTACTAATCCACTTACTCAAAATATGCCTTACGTTTAGTATACGATGGTTTGGTTGGTATGTTCAGATTGAACGAAAACTGGTCATTTTTAGGACACCATTTAATTCCGAAAGCTTTGATGTACTCGTTTATGGAAAGTTCCAAAGGATTTCTAATTTCTTTGTGCTCTGGTGGTATACCTTGTAGAAGTTCTGGTTGATTTGTAGCCCATTTCCTTAGATTAAAACCACACAGGGCCAAGGCTGACTTTAATTGTCGTTGTAGCTTGATGCCTGATGGGATGTCGTGGGCTCCAGTCAGGACATCATCGACATAAAAGTCGTTGCACATGATTTCTGCCATTCCTGGAAAGGTTTGTTCCTCATCTTTGGCGAGTTGTTGGAGTGTCCTAATGGCAAGGAATGGAGCGGAAGCACATCCAAATGTAACAGTTGTGAGCTGGTAGTCCATTGGATTGTCTCGCCATATAATTCTTTGATATTGTTGATGGCGTGGATCTAGATTTACCATTCTGTACATTTTCTCGATGTCTGCCGAGATGGCATACTTATATTGACGCCATCGAAGTAGTATTGTCCATAATGTGGGTTGAATGGTAGGTCCTACAAGCAGTTGTTCGTTCAACGATTGTCCATTTGCAGTCTTTGCCGATGCGTTGAAGACAATGCGTACCTTAGTGCTAGTAGAGCTCTCCTTGATCACGGCGTGATGTGGGAGATAGTAGTTTGTGTTGGTAGAAGTGTCGCCCTTTGGAACTTATACTAAATGTTGAAGAGTTTTGTATTCGTTGATACAATTTTTATATTCCCTTTTTAGAGTCGGATTTTTCTCAAGTCTTTTCTCTAATTGTAGGAATTGCTTGACTGCTAGGTTTGGAGAGTTACCTAGCTCAGATCCTTTAGAATCCCGAAAGGGTAATTGGACCTGGTATCGTCCGTCAGAGAGACGTTGGTATGTATTTCGATAGATTTCTTCGCATTTTTCATCGTCTGGGTGAATAATTGGTGTAGGAATTTCTTCTTGTTCCCAGAAACGACGTAATTGCTCATCGAGAGGGGCTTCGTGAGCTTGAATTGTTAACGCCTTAGTGCCGTTGGAGGTTCCCTTTAGACTACCCATAAGGATCCATTCAAGCTGTATATTTTGGGCGGTGCATCACCACCCTTTATGATGCCATTTTCAACTATTTTAGCGAAAATGTCTGCTCCAAGAAGTAAATCAATGGAGCTGGGCGTTGCGAACTTAGGATCCGCTAAGTTGAGATTTAGTAGGTACGTTAATTCTGACGTGTCCAACGAATATGGTGGAGTATTGTCAGTGATATTTTTCAAAATTAATGCTGACATGTTAGTTTGAAATGTCGTACTGTTTGAGTGTAAAGTAAAATTTACTTGAGACTTTACACGTGCGGTTGGTGTATTACTCAGTCCTGTGGTTTCCATGTTTGCCGGAATCTTGTGGAGCTGGAGTTTTCTGACTGTTCGGTCAGAAATAAAAGAGACTTGAGATCCCGAGTCGCCTAGAGCTCGGAAGGAGTGCAATTCCCCTGTTTTGCTGGGGGTATTCACTATTGCGGTTGCAAGTAGTGCTCTTTGATGATTTCGGTTAAAGAACGCCTTAGGTTCTTACGAGGTATCATCTGACTTGCTTTTAACCGACTTGTTGGAGTCTTGTTGGTTTTGAGCGGTTTGTTTTCCCTTTGATGGGGATTCTAAGTGTAGAAGAGTGTGATGCTTCTTCTGACACTTGAAGCATGAATGCTGACTTCTACATTCATTTGTAGTATGTCCTACACTTAGGCAATTTTTACACAGTTGTGATTTTATTGCTAAGTTTAGACGATTACTGATTGGCATTTGCCGAAATTGAGGGCATTTGTGCAGTGGATGAGTTTGCTTGCATTTTGGACAAGTGGTGTTTTTATTAAGAAAAAACTAATGTGTGCTCTTTGGAGAGACCTTGACTTTGCTCGGTCGAGCACTTTGTAACGCCTGCAATGTTCGAAATCGTGCTTCTAAGAATTTGACGAATTCTTTGTAGGAGGGTGGTTCGGTACGGTCGCCTTGCTCTTGTTCCCATTTATAATGGGTTTCAGCAGGGAGCCGTTTTGTAAGAAGATGCATGAAAACAGGGTCCCATTAATCTGTGGGTGTTCCTTAACTGCGTAGTTCGTGTAAGCATTCTTCGGACTCGTCTAACAGAGCCTTGATTGCTTGCGCGGATTCTGTTTTAATGCTTGTTGTATTAAATAGAGTGTTTAGATGTGTGGTTATTATTGTATCGTTTTTGTAAAAACTCCCAAGCCTTTTCATAGTTACTGTCAGTGACATCAAATTGCCTAAGTAAGCGTTCAGCTTCGCCTGTCACTGACGTTTTGAGGTACTGTAACTATTGTACCCGTGAAAGTTCTTTCCCTTCATGGATAATGGACTTGAATAAGTCGTGGAAGGATCTCCATGTAGAATAAGATCCTCTAAATTTAGGAATTGAGATCTTGGGAAGTTTAACCTCAGCCTTGATTGTAGTTGGTGATTGAGTTGCGGGAACTTCGATAGTTTCGAAGGTGCTTAAGAGTTTTTTTTTTTATATTGGAGACTGCATCTATATATAATCTTTGTGAATCAACATATTCCTTGTTATTTAAATATTCTTCGACGTCCGGAGTATCTTTCTGAATTATATGCAAATGGCCCTTTGTATTTGATCCTATACGGAATCAATCAACTGTAGGTATGTTGTAAGCACACCTTTGTTAATTTGTTCGGGAGTCTTTTTAGACAGAGACTCGGCCAATTCTTTGAGTTGCTCGAGTAGAGCATTTTGTTGACTTAATAATCTTTTTGCCATTTTAACTTCCTCGCTTTTTTAAGATAAATTGGATATGTATTTCCGGCTCGAAGGACCAATGTTGGGGCCTATACCAGGCACCACATAAAGAGGTACTGATTCACAGTAGGTAGAAAGCGAGGGGAGTCAAAATAACAACAAGAATTTTTGGTATTAATGAAAATGTAAATTTATTCAATGAAATATAAATTATAAGTTAACAAATAAAGAAATATTTGTTTGTAATTTAATTCTAAGGTTTTAATCTGAAACGAGAAAAGTATGCGAAGTATTGGATTAGTGAAGGAAAATATTTATGGAATATAACTACATATGTATAGATACAGTCGTTTTAGTGTCTGTGGGTGTAGGTTACGTACTGCAGACGAAATGAACGCAGGGGATTTGAATTACTTAATAACCTTCAGGAAATCCTGGCGGTAATAAGTAGGAATTTGGATGTACACTTAGGGACACCTTTGTGTAGGGTTCAGGAAAACCTAAATAGTTCAGGAAAGCCTGATGTACACCCAGGAAAGCCTTGGTGCGGTGTTTAGGAAAACCTAAATAGTTCAGGAAAGCCTGATGTACACCCAGCAAAGCCTTGGTGCAGTGTTTAGGAAAACCTAAAGAGTTCAGGAAAGCCTGATGAGAAGAAATCTTCTTACTTTTCGCTGGAAAGCCAGTCGAGGTGTGTTACCGGAAAGCCGGTGATCAAATGTGTCCTTTTCGGCTCTTGCCTCCGGTATTTATACGATTTGGGAATGTTCGGAGGCAAGAGTTTCCATGATGAGTGGCTAGGTGGCGTTGTGAAAAGATGGCGCTGATTAATATGGCGGAGACATTAGCCGATGTCCGCCATGACCGGAACAGCTGATGTCGGCCGTGACTGAATGAGCTGATGACTGACATGACAGTTTTAGTGAAATGTCAGATTTGTTGTGTTGTAGTCACAACACGTTTGGTTACACATGTAAATATTCAGTAAATGATTGAGTACCTGACCGATATAAAAAAATTTGAAAAAGTTCAAACCAAACGTTATAATCCGACCAAATCGTAAAATGTTTACCTCGAAACGTTCCCTACAAATTTTGTTGCGACCACGAACGTTTCATTTCGGTTCTTTCTTCTTTCGGTCTGGCTGGACCGAAAAATAAAAATCTACGAATATATCGGTCCGCTTTAGAGAAAATGCACTACGCGTTGAATTGCGCTACTTGCTTAGTAGTGCTCGGCTCCGCAAGCATTAGTAGTAACTTGAATTAATAATATATACATATGTATGTATTTGTGAAATCATTCAATAATTTAATCATTAATTCATTTATGGTCTGAACTTTGCCTCAAAAATTCCAATCAGAACGTTTCAATTGGACCGAAATTTTTTCGATCACAGCGATTTCGGTTCAATGTAACCGAAATAATTTTGGTACGAAAGTATCGTTCTTTTTTATGGAAAATGAACCGGTATAGTTCTGACCGAAATAATAACGTTATTATAACGTTATGATGGTTCCCTGAATAAAGCATTCTAATTTGAATCAGGAATAGTGGAAAATTTGGTCGCCATATTGAGCATTGCAAGTGCAGTGCGATGATCATAGTTGGCTGTACTGATTAGGAAAAATTGAACATGCCGGAGCTGAAAGAAATCAATACAAAATTACCAACTGGAAGACATCGAATGCACTATATTGTAAGTAAACGCCGAAAATACAAAATTGGCGACGAGAATTACTTTAAGAACACGCAAAGGGAGGTATTCGATTTTGTACCAACCAAACTTTTCAACTGATTTTACAGGTTTTTGGGGACTTCAGTAAAATTTTATTACGTTTTTAATTCTCTGGATTCAGGGCAAACTATATGTATATATGTATATTGGGTCGTCAAGGATGAAACTTGTAGTTTACAATTTTCTCAACTTTAACAGCTTGTTATTTGACAATTATTTAATATTATTAAAATTATTTGTCCACTTGGCGTTAGTACGTTTGATGTCTCGTTTCGAATGAAATCCTTCACCGGAAAATTGTTTGTACTAGACTAAGCCGTTGAACCTATTCTAAGTCGAGAATGGATTCAGAAGCTTGATATTACTCTACAAATCAACAAGGTAAAGCAAAATAAGGATATTTCCGAATCTGAATGTAAGTCATAAATTCCAAAATTGATTTCAAAATTCCAAGATGTGTTCGAAGAGTCAGTTGGCAAAATACAAAATTTAAAGTGCTCATTTGCTTTGCAAAAGGACAAAGCACAACCAATTTTTATTCGTCCAAGACCAGTACCATACGTCTTACGGGAAAAAATCGAAAGTGAGCTAAACCGACTAGAAACTGCTGGAATTATTGAAAAAATAATGCATTCTTCATGGGGGACTCCAAAAAAATGGTCAATTACGATTGTGCGCTATTGTGCGACTATCAACTATCAACAGTAAGATTGTTGACGATAATTACCCGACCCTTGGATCAATGATAATTTCGCTAAAATGAGTGGAGGAAATTTTTTTTGTTGGACATCCATCAAGCCTACTTACACATGGAAGTCGACGAGGATAGCTCCATTCTCCAAGCAATCAGCACTCACGAAGGCACCTATGCAGTAAAACGTTTAATGTTTGGAATAAAGTAGCCCCAAATAGATGGCATCGATTTATGGACTCTATACTTCAGGATCTTCGAGGCGTGTCATGTTTTTTTGACGATATTATGGTGCAGGGTGGGTCATACATTCAATTAATTTCAAATCTAAATTCGCTGCTGATACGACTACGCGAAAATAACCTACACGTAAACGCAAAGAAACGTCAATTTTTACTCTCATCCATTACATATCTAGACCATATTATTGATGCGGATGGAACTCGTGTGTTAAATTGATGGATGTACGTAGTACCTTCAGACACAAAATAAATATCAATATCAATATTCGACGTGATTGAGCAACAAAAAAAAAAAACTTTAAAGTTGATATGTACCTACGAGTACATACATATACATATATTGCGATTCAAAATTAGTGGTATGGTATAGTACGAAATTTCGCTTAAATTCGTAGAATTGCAAAAATTGTGGTCGCCATATTGGGTTGGCCTTTTTGAATCCCCTGAATACAACGTAGCCTATATGTTAAGTCGGAATACGTAGTGCCTTCATTTAAAATAATGAAATGGTCTAACTATCGTTAAGGCGTTATTGAGCAACAAACAATTTTGAATTTCGAAATTGTGATAGCAGGTTCGAAATGAGTGTAACCTTGTTTTTTTTTGTACATTAATTTATATGGAAATTCTTTCAATTTCCAAAAAATCTGTCGCCATATTGGGCCCGCCATTTTGAATGACCAAATTGTGATAATAGATTCGAATGTAGTAGCCTCAAAGTACCATTGATACTACTTTCCACTTAAAATTCTTTGAGTTTCAGAAGTTCTTGGTTGCTATATTTGATCCATCGCTATTTTAAAATTCGTGAATATTAGGCCGGAATATGTAGTTTTTACTCAAAAAATCATAATGATCGGACGAAGCGTTTAGGCGTGATTGAGGAAGAAAAAACAAATAAACAATCTTTAGATTTTACATGCATACATATACATACATATACAGGGAAGGGATATAGGGATAAACAAGCCAATCATGTCACAACGGGTCGAATGCTTTTCCTATGACGAGGGTAAGGAAACCTGTAGAAAAACCAATTGCTTAATGCTAAATCATCCCCGACATGTTATTTTTTTTTAATTTTTAAGTTTTATGTGCGCTGTTAAAAATGAAATTTTTCTTTGAGTAAGATGTTGTATGCTATGTGCAGTAAATACAATTTCAAAAAGCCAAATGCAGTTCTCCGTAGTTTAAAAACACGAGCTCCGGTTATAACGTTCAAGTTTACGTAATGCAAACGCCACTACACAATGTGTTTAATTGAAAGAATTATTGCCTTTATTAACTTTGCACCAGAAAATACCTCTAATATGCTTAGTTCACATATGCACATTTTCTTAACACAAATGAAAAATTAAATTTGGAACAAAATTGAGACCTAAGGCTGGTTAGACCCTAACATCTATAATTTCAATGCTCGATGAAGTTGAACGAAAGCTGCCTTTCTCAAGTGACGAAATATCTGGGTTCTTATGATAATGTGCGCTCGCAAAAAACATTTCGGTGAAATCCAGTTTTCTGAGGTGTTTCTCAGGGGACTAGTGATCAAATTGAGCAGAATAAGAAATGGATTTTGAATATCAAATTTCATGGACCTTTCTTTCCAACAAATCCCCATGTTATCCTCTTATTTTCTCTGTAACAAAACACGTGAATAAGGAGGTGTCGGAATTATGCAAAATATTGGTTCGAGCGGTCGTAAAATATAACAAGGTGCTAAGGCTGAATCTGGAGCTTTTTCCACGATTTACATAAGAGGCGGAATTGAGAAATTCCCGAAATTTAACAGTTCAAGCATTATTCTCATTGTTCAGTTCAGTGCTTTCATGTTGTCAATGACGATTCGTCTTCTAAAATAATCGTTTAGCCTTAACTCGCTAAAACGAAGAACTAGGAGACTGAAACGGATTGCCTCCATCTCCATCTCTTACTGAAAATGGGTTGCCTTTAAGAGAAATTAGAAGCCTGCTTTCAAAGGTGCTTAAATGATTTACTGCAAATGTTTCAACAGAACGTGTTATTTATAGTGCTCAGGTTTATTCTTTCAAGGACACAGTATAATTAAAATGTCTTTCTTCGCTCAAATATACACAAAACTAGGACCTATGAAATATATACACTTCAATATTGTTTCCTAAGAAGTAGAAACGCAAATACATATATATATATGTATTTAGGTCTTTTTTACGGAAATATAAAAGAAGCTTCCTATTATTTAGTCACTTTTCGAGCAAAATTCCGAGAAATATTTTCTCCTATCCAGCAATGAAATATTCGCAGCCATCCTGCTTTCTTTAAATATTCATATTATTTATTATTTTCTTCGGTTTCCATATCAATAAATCTTAGTCAAAGGAACAACAACTTTTGGTTGAAAATACTTAAAAGCCTAAAAATGAAGAAGCAATATTCACAAACACAACTTCGGAACAGTATTTTGAACAATGTTGCTCGCATAAGTCGAACCTGCTCACTCTGCTGAAATTATAATATTTACTGTGTCGTAGAGCTTCCCACCTTGGCTTTTCACCTCCTGCTACCATCGTTATAATCATCATTATGAGGCCTCATTTTCCCTGGTGGTTATCAACCTTAAAAGCCGTAATTTAACAGGTCTTTTTCCTCTTTTGGAAAATATTTCTTTCTCTCTGTTCCCTAACAAGTCTTTTAGAAAATTTCCAGTGTTTACAATTTCGTCATGTTACAATGAAGAAACAACCATTGCCTTGCAGGTCAACAGATTCGTATAATTCAGCAATTTCGCCACAAAATTTATCGGGGAAAGGCCGGTTAACTTCGACTAACGAAAAGATTTCGCTGTCGCTTGCTTCTGGAACTTCTGCAACTGTTCATTTAGTATTCGTCCTTTGGGCATTAAGTTTAAGGATGAATGATTGCTTTAGGGATAAACACGTTTTAAGTCGGAAAATTGCGCTTAATTTCGTCATTTTATGAACGTTTCACTAAATCTATCAATTTGTAATTAGAGAGAGACTTTGGGTTATAACGTAGAATTAAACGAAGCTTTAAAAGTGCCATAAGAGCGCTACAGAGCTCTTAGCAAAATATTTATACAGCTTTATACAAGAGGACGACAAGTTGACTGAAACTACGACGAAAATATATAATTTCATTTTACATGCATATAGATATGTATGTATATTATGTCTGTATAATATATGTGATGCGTGTTAAACAAATATGTAACAATCCGCCAGGAAAGTATCATTTTGTTTCAATTTTATGCTTAACTTGCCTAAAGAAAGGCTCCACTTCTATTTACACTTTTTTAATGAGTTTTTTATTTTTAGTGGTTGCACTCGATAAATGTAAATGTATGTAAACATGGAAACAGCCCAGTAGGAAATATAGAAGTAGTTTCTATAAAGAAGTAGTTATATAACCGGTGAAAATATACTGGTGCTAATACTAGTCCAAAAGGAATGCAAAAAGTAACCAGTTGGAAGATCCTAGATCTCCAACACTCGAAGGATCAGCGACGCAAAAAATCGATTTTTAAAATTTACCGTCATTTTCCCTTTTTTGTGGAAAATTTCAGTGTTGTTCGACAGTTCCTGCAATGAGTCTAAGTAAAGCGGTCGTCAGTTTGTTTGTAATAAGACTAAGCAAGGCCTAACGGAAAATAATGATTGCAACCTGTGCAAAATAGTGATTATTCTACGCAATTAATTTTGTTGAGAAAAGGTAAGTGAAAATAAAAGATACATATTTTATTTATTTCCTCATGAACTTATACAGTAATTATTTAAAAAAAAAAGCAAAATGTACGGACGCGGAAACAGCAGACGAAACATTAAACGATTAATAAAACAACGAAGAGACAAATATATACGGAATTTATTCCAAGCTGCAAATGAAACGGAAATATTGGAAATAATAATATTGCAAATAATAATAATAATGAACAAACAACAAATACAAATAATAATTAGAATATAATGAAAATAATTTGCCATTTCAAAAATCTCAGATAGAAAAGCTTAGAAATTAGTATATTAGAAATAGGCCGTCTAGGCAATGTTTTGATGAACTATTAATTATTTTAAGGGAAGAGAATTTAAAGGTCCCCGTTAGTTCTAAGAGCATATTACAAAATAAGCAATAAATAGTTTTAAGAAATGTTTCTTTTCTGGTACTTATTCTAATTTTGGAATTGAGAAACAATTACAAAAAATTTGTAATATTATCTGTGAATATGAAGAAATTGTTTGTGATATAAATATTGATGGACTACCATTATTTAAAAGTTCCAGGATGCAATTGTGGCCAATTTTGTTGCGCATTGTTAATGTTAAGAATATTAATGTATTTCCAATTGGAATTTATTTAGGCAGTAGCAAGCCAAGGCGTATAGAAGAATTTTTATCTGAATTCTTAGATGAGCTGAAGAGTCTAATTGAAAACGGTATTAAGATAAGACATAAAGAAATAAAACTAAGAATAAGAGGAATTATTTGCGATGCTCCGGCGAAAGCCTTTTTGTGTGGAATTGTCGGTCATACGTCTCTCCATGGATGTACGAAGTGTGTACAATTTGGGAAGAAAATTAATAACGTTTTGACATATAGCTCTGAAGCAAGTCAACTAATTCAAGACCAAGATTTTAGTGATAGAAAATACTTAAGTCATCATCAAAAACGCTTTTATACCGAAAAAACACCACTAGAAAATTTAAATGTAAAAATGATAAGTCAGGCCCCCTTAGATGACATGCACCTTGTATATTTGGGCGTTATGAGAAAAACCCTTGTGCGGATGTTGCATAATAAGATTATTGTTAAAATAAGCAAACACAATATAAGTAATATGTATATCTAAGCACTTAGAATCTCTTCGCCCATATATTCCAAAGGAATTTGTTCGTTATCCTAGAAGTTTTGACGAAATTTTAAATTGGAAAGCGACCGAATTCAGGCAATTCTTGTTGTATACGGGTGTTTTAGTTTTAAAAGACAAGGTTAATGACGACTTATATTATGAATTCTTATTATTACATTGCTCATGTCGATTATTGGCTTGTCCAAAAAATTATATACAAAATATAGATATAGTTCAAAATATGTTAGAACTATTTGTGCAAAATTTTTCTATAATTTTTGGTCAAAATAGTATTTCATACAATGTGCACGGATTACTACATTTAACTGAAAGTGTGAAACAGTTTGGAGCTCTCACTAGTTTTTCAGCTTATAATTTTGAGAACTATTTACAAATTTTAAAAAAGTATGTTAAGAAACCTTCAAACATTTTAGAACAAATTTTCAATAGAGTTCAATACGAAAACTTAATTTCGGAACCGAAAAAAAAATACTTTTAAAGAAACTAATGGAACAATTTTAAGTTACTCTACAGACCAGCATAAAAAGTCCTGATAATTATTGCTTTATTCGGCCGTTTATTCCAATAAAAATAACGGAATTCAAAAGAAATGAACAAAATTTTGTTATAGGAAAACGATTAATTAATATACAAAGTTTCTTTACCGAACCATTCGATTCTGCTTCATCTATAGGTATATGCCCAGTAGGAAATGTATATCTTACGGAATCAATGCCGTACTATATACCTGGAATGTAAAACACCTTCCTTTCTCCAAGACAAAATCGATTACTTTAACATTGCGATGTCATAGGAAGTAAGGTATAAAGACTACTATCCTGATTACTGGGAATTGAGTATATAATGCATGAAAAACATCAATGAATTAAAGCAGGAAAAAGATTGAAGATAGAATGAATGAAAAATTGTTTCTTTGCATTCTTTATATCTTCAATTCTTTTCTTGCATTAATTCGTTGATGTTTTTCATGCATTTTATTTTATACTCGATGCACAGTGGGCCTTATTCTCGTTGTCACTCGAATCGGATCGAAAAGAGCTCAAAAAAGCGCCTTTTGAATTGGAATTCCTTAATAAAAATTCTAAATTTTTGATAAATTCATTGCAGTCACATTTGACTTCAATTAATTTTGCCGTTCAAAGTGACTAAAATAGTCGGATAAAAAAATTCTATGGACTATTTTAGTCACTTTGAACGGCAAAATTAATTGAAGTCAAATGTGACTGCAATGAATTTATCAAAAATTCAGAATTTTTATTAAGGAATTCCAATTCAAAAGGCGCTTTTTTGAGCTCTTTTCGATCCGATAGTATTCAAAATACATAGTAGTCTTTATACCTTACTCAATGTTTGTCAAAGCAGAAGATCGGTGCATTCATTTAAAATAATCTTAGGGCTGTGTTCTAATTTTCGTTTGAAATTAATCGAAAAGAGCTTACAAAAGCCCTTTTTGGTTAAAAATTCCATAACATGATAGAGTTCGTAAATCTGTAACAAATTAATTTTAGTTACCTTTTAATTTATTTTGTCATTCGAAGTGGTGAAAATAATTCTGTAGAAAAATTCAAACAATTATATGCGAAAAAACTAATAGTAATAGAAATCAAAGGTAAATAAAATAAATTTTTTAGAACTTAGGAACCGCATAAAGAAATTTTATCCAAAAAGGGCTTTGATAAACTCTTATCGATTAATTTCGTTTGAAAGTTAGAACAGGGCCCTTAATTTTGTGTTTGTTTAAAAGACCAAAATATTTCTGTAAAAACCCTTTAAACCTATTCTCCGCGTTAAGTGTTAAATTTCGAAGTATCTTGGTAGTCAGCGTATAATTTTGGAAGAAATTTCATAAATTTCATTTTCGGGAGCTTGGGAATACAAATTAAACAATGGGAAAATTTTTTATACATATATTTATGAAAGAAAACTTATAAATTCACTACAAAAAAAAAATAATCAGTCTTCAGGTAAAAAAAAAAATCAAAGTAATTTTCTTGGCATCTTAAGAAATATAACATTATATAAAAATACAGCAAAACCATTAGGGTTTTAGTGATTTCCTTCTGATGAAATCTTGCTTGTGAACCCGATTTTTAAAAATTTTAAAGGCTTCTTTTATTTCTCGAATAAATTCTTTAGTTGTATAGCCCTCTTTTGCGCAAGCCTCTAAAACATCAAAGAGAAAAAAAGCATATTTTTACTTACAATATTATAACATTTTGGTATTACTTACTAAATAATGTTGAATTAATATTTGTCAGGTTCTTAAACTCCTCCTTTCCTTTCACTCCATGAAAATTTTAGCACAATTTCCTTCATAAACAGCTTATGCAAGTTCTTCTTCATGCCTCCGAGAGTCAAATTTTTTTTTATGGTGTTAGCCTGTTACAGAGCAGATTACAATTTACTTTTAAAATCGTATTATAAAATATAATACATACCAGCACCACATTATTTTCCGCATTTCCGGCATCTTCTTCTAATTTTAATAAATCTTCCTGCGTTTTAATGGGGAAACGTCTGATATCATCAATGGAAATCGACTGCTTTTTTGAAAGTTCTTTTAAAAGAACATTATTTTCTGCAAAAGTGCGAATAATGTTCTCGTTTTGCTTAGTTATTAAACCTAAGGTAGCAATATAAAAAGCTTCATTATATAAAGAACGTGTCTTGTTTAATATAACAAAATACCTTTAATTTTATTTAATTCTTTGAATATATCCTCTTTAAATTTTTCCAATTCTGTCCGCGGTCTTTCTGAAAAGTAATATTAATATACAGTAATGAATTTAGTGAATAAAAATTCTTGATTTTACGTGGAAAAAAACCTTCTTCCCCGATAGCCGCGTTGCATCGATGAAGCATTGTAAATTTCGGTTCAGCGTCGTCCATCTTTTTTCTAATTAAAATGAGTTATATAAAGGTGCGTGTGTAAATGCGAACACATGTGTTTGAATTCATGTTTTTCAGTAATGTGTACGCGTTGCAAACACAAACGCATGTGTTTTATACCCTGTGTTCTGTTTCCATACTGCGGCCAAATGTGGAACAAATTCATTCAATCGCAACCAAATCGCAACAAATCACAACAAATAAATGTGGCAGGTGTGTACGTTCCTGCAATCAAGAACGAACAAATGTGTAGAACTACAAATTTATGTAAAAAGTATTGGGTACGTCTCACAAATCTTTAACAAATGTTGTCAAAAAACCAAACAAGTTTGTGAAATGTGTACGTCTATTCAAATGAAAACGAATGCGTTTGTTACCGTGTGCTTGTGCTTAATCTTGATTGTGAAATGTTTGGATATGAATACGTCAGTTTTGCGATAGCGTAAACTCAAGCTCTTAGTAAAACTATACTCTGGAATTTATTTAAAAAAATAAGAAACAGGCAGTAATATATGACGATGCTATTCAACTAGATAGTAAGGAATTAAAAAATGAGCGAGAGTTACTTTTGACTTTTGATGGTTAATCACAACATAACCACGAGCATAACTATTTAACGATGACATAATTTAATTTTAATCATACTCCTTGAGTATGGTCAGCCTATGGTTAAATGTAAAGAAGAAGAAGAAGAAGTTTTTGAACTCTCTAACAGCTTTCTTTGCGTGAGTTTTGGTTTGGTAAGAGATTTTTCAAATAGTAAATGTTAAAAAAAAGGGTTTCTTACAAGGAGATGATGACGAATTATATGTTAAGATGCCTGTATATGCTTCCTCTTCTTCTGCTGGAACATAACCATGACGTAGTTAACTACGAGCGTTCACAAATACTCTCGTGGTTAAGCATAACCATGTGATTAAGTGGCTTCGATAAGCATAACTATGGCTTACCAAAAGCACAAGGTTAACTATAGTTTAGTTTTTGAACGCGTTCCAGGTACTAGGCTTAAGGTGGGTACAGACTGAGCAAACAAATGCAAACGCATGCGAACACACGCTTGCAATCCAAATTTTCTAGTGTGTACGTTGAAGAAACATTGAAAAACCCAAACGCACATAAGCGAATTTTTTGAAAATGTGTGAGAAAGTGTGGACGTCTCAATCCAACCGAACGAAGGCATTTGCAAGCGTTTGCCTGGTTTCCATCACAAAAGGAAACGAAGGGATTTGTCTTAATGTAGGCGTGTAGTCAAACAAACAAGCGCATTCGCTAATGTTTGCTAGTGTTTGCTTTCATAACCACATGTGCTCCAAATGCGGTTGTGGATATGCAAGCAAAGCCAAGCAAATTTTGTAAGTGTGGACGTCCTTTCAATCAGATGTGCTCGGATTTGCATGTTTTCCAATCCAGTTGGAAAATCTCAGCACATGTGTAGGGGCGTTATTACATTTTTTCTGAGCCCAGTACCTGGAACGCGTTCAAAAACTAAACTATAGTTAACCTTGTGCTTGTGGTAAGCCATAGTTATACATACTTATCGAAGCCACTTAACCACATAGTTATGCTTAACCACGAGATTTTTTTCTGAACGCTCGTAGTTAACTACGTCATGGTTATGTTCCAGCAGAAGAAGAAGTAGCATATACAGGCATCTTAACATATAATTCGTCATCGTCTCCTTGTAAAAAAATCCTTTTTTTAACATTTACTATTTGAAAAATCTCTAACCAAACCAAAACTCACGCAAAGAAAGCTGTTAGAGAGTTCGAAAACTTCTTCTTCTTCTTCTTTACATTTAATCATATGCTGACCATACTCAAGGAGTAGGTATGGTTAAAATTAAACTATGCCATAGTTAAATAGTTATGCTCGTGGTTATGTTGTGGTTAACCATCAAAAGTCAAAAGTAACTCTCGCTCATTTTTTAATTCCTTACCATCTAGTTGAATAGCATCGTCATATATTACTGCCTGTTTCTTATTTTTTTAAATAAATTTCAGAGTATAGTTTTACTAAGAGCTTGAGTTTACGCTATCGCAAAACTGACGAATTCATATCCAAAAATTTTACAATCAAGATTAAGCACAAGCACACGGTAACAAACGCTTTCGTTTTCATTTGAATGGACGTACACATTTCGCAAACTTGTTTGGTTTTTTGACAACATTTGCTAAAGATTTGTGAGACGTACACACTACTTTTTACAGAAATTTGTAGCTCTACACATTTGTTCGTTCTTGATTGCAGGAACGAACACACCTGCCACATTTATTTGTTGTGATTTGGTTGCGATTGAATGAATTCGTTCCACATTTGGCCGCAGCAAGGAAACAGAACACAGGGTATAAAACACATGCGTTTGTGTTTGCAACACGTACACATTACTCAAAAACATGAATTCAAACACATGCATTCGCATTTGTTTGCTCAGTCTGTACCCACCTTAAAAAAAAATTTAATGACGCCCCTACACATGTGCTGAGATTTTCCAACTTGATTGGAAAACATACAAATCCGAGCACATCTGATTGAAATGACATCCACACTTACAAAATTTGCTTGGCTTTGCTTGCATATCCACAACCGCATTTGGAGCACATGTGGTTATGGAAGCAAACACTAGCAAACATTAGCGAATGCACTTGTTTGTTTGACTACACGTCTACATTAAGACAAATCCCTTCGTTTCCTTTTGTGATGGAAACAAGGCAAACGCTTGCAAATACCTTCGTTCGGTTGGATTGAGACGTCCACACTTTCAAAAAAATTCGCTTATGTGCGTTCGGGTTTTTCAATGTTTCTTCAACGTACACACTAGAAAATTTGGATTGCAAGCGTGTGTTCGCATGCGTTTGCATTTGTTTGCTCAGTCTGTACCCACCTTAAGATGTTATGAGTAAATTCGCATAAAATCATACATTATAAGCATTGATGTAATAGAGGTATTAACAAGAAATTGCTCTGGTAAGGTAAGCAAACAAATTTAAATGCTATTTCATTTATTGGAAACATCTTTTGTTCTTCTTCACATGCTATGTCATCAGTAACTACTATTCCCAACGCCGACAATGAATCAACTGGCTCATTAAAAAAATTTCCAAATTTTTTAATTTCTTTTCCTATAATAAATCCGCCTTCCCTGTCTTCAACAAATCCAACTATTTTGATGGGGGTAAAAGGCTTAATGCAACAAAAATTATCTGGGCTATTTGTGCTAAAGTAACAAGATTTGCTTTGATAGCTTACTATTTCTTTTTAAATCCATATTGTTTTGATTCACACACAAAACCTTGTTTAATATATTTATTATAAATTTGTTCTAAAATTTTACTGGGTTTTTTTAAATTCTTTTTTAAGGTTTGCATAAAATTCTCAAAAGAGTATGCGGTAAATGTCGTTATAAAACCAATCTCTTTGACACATTCTTGTAAATGTAACAGCCCGTGTACATTATATGTAACGCTCTTTTCCAAATATATTGTTGGAAATAGTAGAACAAATTCTTTAAGCATTTCATGCGCTACATTCAAATTTGCTTCATAGCATTTCGGAGAACAAAGTAGCCTTTAAGCAGAGCATAATAACAATATGTGGTAATATACATCTGTGTGTACCACATCTTTTAGTGCTAATATTGCTGTGTATAAAATAAATTGTCTACACTCTGTAGCTTTCCATCTTGCTATTTCATCTATACGAGGATACTTCTTCTTTTTGCGCTACTGCTAACGGCTTTGCAGTTTGTCCTTTTTGCAAATTTATAATTATTTTACGTGCAACACCTAGATCTATGAGGTGCATGGGATCTAATGGGAATTGAGAAATCATTCCAAATCCAATGCTTTCTAGTGACGATTGTTTGTTTCGAAAATATGGTTTGTGATGATTAATATCTTCTCTTCTAGCGAAACTTTCATCGGTTCGTAAAGGTTCAATAGTAATGCTATACGTCATTACATTGTCAATTCGCCGACCAATTTGCGTGCACTTACTGTAACCATTGTATGATGTATGTCCAACGACCCCAGAAATTAATGCTCGGGCAGGAGCATCGCAAATAAATCCCCTTATTTTAAATTTTATAGATTTTCCCTGGCATCCTCCCATCACTTAATAAGGTTTTAACTTCAATAACAAAATCATGCAAATAGTTGTCAATATCAAGAGGTTTACTCTTCCCAGCATACACACCTATCAAAAAAACTTTTAAGTTTTCAATATTAACCGTTTTCCCAAGAATAGACCATAGGCTCTTCCCTGAACTTTTGTAAAGAGGTAAGCCATCTATGCCAATATCCATAATAATTTCGTTATAATTTTGTATTATATTAGAAATTTTTTCTAAGTTAAATTTAATTCCGAAATGCAAATATTCCCCAGGTGCTACTGTTCTTGTAATAATTCTATTTGAATTACTCTTTAATATGGTTTTTGAACTTAGAGGTACATCTAAGTTTTCAGATTTTAAAATTCTCAGCAGGTAGTCGAAACAATCTCTTGATATATTATGTTTAATAGACCAGTCTTCCAATTTCTGTTGTAAAGAACCGCTTGTATAAACGGAATGAGATTGAAAGCTTTCAGATATATGTTCATCTGAAACTCTTGATGTACTGGGAATATCAGTTGGAATTTCTACATTAAATCTTTGTGATAATACGTCTCTTTCTGCCCTTATTAAACGTTGTAAATGCCGTTTACTTGCCATCACTAAAAACAAAACATATTTAAGACGATATGAAAGAGTACATACATACAATATGTATATACAGTGACAAAACTGATCACAAGATAGTACTTTGGGATTTTGCAAGTTATTCGTTAACGGTAACAGATATCGTAAAATTGGTTGCGTAACATTGTAGAGGGCAAAATTGTCTATAGAAATACTCCTATACATTTTGACATCCGATTGACCATTTTGGAGTTATTTATGAAATTAAACCGTCAAATTTCACTACTTTTATTTCGAAAATAAAAAAAAAAATTTCGCAGTTACGGGAAAAAATGGTAATAATCAATTTTGTGCAGAATGTAGTTCTCTTCAAGTTAAGTGAGGACACTTGCCCATGTCAGAACAAAAATTAGCGATTTTTTGGAGAAATAGAACATAATGTTTTGGGCAAACAATTTTTTATCTTGAAGACTATTTCTGCTAGCTATAAATCTGATGTAAACAGGTGTCCTCAGGTAATTTGTAGATTAATAATTTTCGAGAAAACATTATTTTTCACCTTTTTTGCCCAATAGATTTTGTTCTATTTCTCCAAAAAAAATCGCTAATTTTTATTCTGACATGGGTAAGTGTCCTCGCCTAACTTGTAGAAAATTAAACTCTGCACTCTGATTATAACCATTTTTCCCGTAACTGCGTATTTTTTGAGTTATTTGCGAAATTATCTTAATAATCGAATCACTACTTAATATTTGACGGTTTAATTTTATAAATAATTCAAAAATGGTCAATCGGATATTAAAATGTATACGATTATTTTTATAGACAATTTTACCCTCTAAAATATTACAGTAGATAAGCTATGGGGATTCGAGCACAAAATCCCATAAGGTTTATACAGGGGGTCAAAATTCACAAAATGGTATCAAAAGCTCGTCGTCTACGTCTACGAGCAGTTTTAAGGCCGAAAGCTCTCTCTTGTTTGTATCGGGGTTCGGGTCTTTGCTATTTTGCGTCAGCCATCTACCGGATTAAGCTCAAATTTTCTAGAATGTGCGTGCTTGGAGTGTGTATGTGGTTATCCGGGCTCGGATCTTTGCTATTTTTGCTGTCCGCCATCTACCAGATTAAGCTCAAGTCGCGTGTGCTTGGAGTATATGTGGTGATCGGGTTCGGGACTTTACTATTTTTGCGGTCCGCCACCTACCAAATTAACCTCAAGTTTTTCCAGAATGCGTGTGAGACGCCGAAAGCTTTACCTTATCCTTTGCTAGTTGGACGCGAACGTGAATGTCTGGTCATCATAAATCGCAGGGTACTTGAACTTGGACACTTGAATGTGTCACCCAAGTATAATTTACGTAATTTTGCGGGTACGCATGTGACTTTGCTTATGCAATGTGGTCTGTAATTGGATCCCTTTAAGGACACGTTTTAAATTAGACTAGGAATTTGGGGACCTGAAGGATCATGTCTGAACATGTTTCAAGTACACATGTGGCTTTGTTTATGCAATGTGGTCTGTAATTTGAACCATTTAAGGACACGTTTTAAATTAGATTATATGAATTTGAGGATATGAAGGATCCTGTCTGAACATGTTTCAAGCATGGGACTCTGTTTATGCTGAGGGGTTCTTACTTCCAGGAATTGATTTTCGATTCAACGTGGGTGGTCCTATTTTTATTTTTATTTTACTTGGGAAAAAATTTTCCTCCACATTTGAGATCCCCGAACGGGAGTATAAATAGCGCTCCACGTTATTCATCAGTTGAGCGAAAGTCTTGATCTCGTTAACATATTTGGTGGATGGTTTTAGTGCTAACATTGTGCGTTTATTAAGATTCAATTGTACAAGTGAAAATGTTCTACGTAGAAGAAGAACCTAAACCAGCGGATTTGAAAAGTGCAGTTTGCCGTATACAACGAGTTTTTGAAAATTACAGTTTTGATGCATGTATTAGGCAAAATAACCGAAGAGTATTTGATACGAATGATGAAGAGTATTATAAGGAACTAGAAAAAATATACAATCGTGGAGTTATTCTATGTGACAAATATAAAGCTGGACAAATTGATTTGGAAGAGTTTTGTGATTTACTGGTGTGCATAAGATTCTCAGGCTATCTAGAAGACTTAAAAGATTTTCTACCCGAAAATCTAGTGCTGAAATATCAAAGACCATCTACCATCGGTGTTGAGGATGATTACGACTTACATGACTATATTAAGTGCAATGGGTGCAGTTTAGGGGAAGAACTTCGCGATTATGTTTATTTTGATATACCCCTTTCTCCCCCTTAAATGAGACAGAAAAGTAGGAGTGAAAGAAACGGAAAGTACGAGTGAAGGAGACAGAATGTAAAAGTTACTATAAAAGGAGAGCCCTACAAGACCTAGTTCAGTTCATCAAGTGTTTCAAAGTGATCAGCTTAAATAGAAGAAATAAAAACAGTGAAAATGGTTCAACAACCGCAGAAGATAAGACGCATCATCGCCGAAGAAACATCAGCCCTCCAAACAAATAGCAGAGCATTAGAAGTGCTCAACAATTATGAGATGAAACCTCTACATCCATACATCAAAGTATCTGAGATGGAGCAGCATACAGCTTATAAAATACATGGAATCCGGAAAATTATAACAAAATATGGAGATCGCATCATAGTGGAGTTCCAGGATAATCAAATGTTTCTGCCGGCTAGATATGGCAACTTACCAGACAGCATACTGGAGGAAATCAGGAATCAGGGCAATTTCTACATAACAAACTTGGGTCCTCTTGGTAACTCATTCATCCTAAGCTTTACTCAACATGACAGCGCAGAAAACTTTACTTTGTCATACTTTGCACCCAATAACTATTACGTCAATTATTAAAAAATAAAATATATTATATAAAACAAAAACCATCTTTCATATTACCCCATAATATTCCTGGCCCTCCCCAAGTTCTATAAAATGGATTGTAATACCAACAAAAGGTTAGTTTGCATAAGGTTCTGGCAATAAGCAGTTGGTATAAATATTCTACTAAGAAGCTAGAGGAAGACGTGGGGCAAAGGAAAAATAACTCAAAGAATTAAAGTACCAGATAAATTATTCTAAATCAGTCATCAAGTGATGAAAAGTATCTGAAAGTGAAATCACTTCAACCAAAAGTTAAAAGATAATAATAAGAGGTGAGTATTGAAAACCAATTTTAATTTCCCAACCCACCAACCAAGCCAACTAAATATTTCAGATGAATATTAAGGAATTCCTTGACAATTACTCTATTATTCTGCTAGAAGAGCATAAGGAAAGAATAGAAAAAGTCTATCAATATCTTTGCCGATATGAAAATGCTGACAAAGTAATTTCTAAATATGGTAAGCATTACACCAGCTGCTCCTGGTCAAAAGATGATGCAATTGCAGGACCAGATACTTGTGAATGCCATACTGCAGAATGGTACAACAAAGAAATTCAGCACCTCATCAATTTTTACATGAGAATCATAAGAAACAGCTGTGGAGAATGCCGAAAAGGATTCGCTTTATACTGACACATGTGCCAAACTTTATCCATAGAGTTAGTTGTAAGGGTGAACGGCATATACATCTTCAACACAAATGAGATACTGGAACCAATATTGGACCAAAACCATCATGAAAAATATATAAACAAGAATGAGTGAGGAAAATAAAACACTAGTTTATGTTTCAAAATGTCTTTTTATTTTTATTGATTACAATGAAAACAAATAATTTTTAATCTTTTCAATTTCACCATTAATGTATACAGATAGATTATTTACAGTTTCTTGAATATTTTTATGTAATTCATAGTGTTGCTTTCTTATTTGTGTATCAACATAATTTTTAGTTGTAGCGTCAGCATTTGTCTCAGGTTCTCCAAGGTTTGTGATGCGCTTGAATGTCAAATCATAGTTTCCATTCACGGTTAAAAGAAATCCGATTCCTGCAGGTCCAATTGAGCCTTGTTCACCAGCAGCACCAGGTTTTCCAGGAGGGCCAGGAGGGCCAGGGGGACCAGGAGGACCCTGTTTAAGCCTGTTACTTCTTATTGAGCGACCAAACTTGTCTACATCCATTTTCGAAATGATATATAATTTCATATATGCTGATATTTATTCAATTATATCGGCTTTCCGCAGCTCCTCAATAATTGCTACTATTTCATTATCATGGCTGTTATTTCCAGCTTGTTTTGATGCTATTAGTATACGAAGTCGGTCCACTAATTCATTTGGATCATTCCAATAGACATATTCAATGTTTTCCTTTGGAATTCTCATTATCCCCATCCCTCTGTGTGGTTTAGGAGTGTGAATCAATTTCTTTATTATGTTTTTATATTTGTAGGTATTTGTTCCCTTTATTTGCTTATTTTCATTATAATCACGCCTGTGCGTGCATGTGTCGCTTAAAATTGATTGATAATTTACCAAGTCTTCTTTATTGTAACCAGTAGGACGTTTCATAAAAATCAGCTCAGATAAGCCTTTGGTTATCTTGTATGGTCTATCGCCAATCACAAAATGTTCATCCTCAACTTTCAATGTTGAATTACCAATCTTCCATCCATCGCTGCTGCTATAATGTGCACCGTACGTTTTATCAACTTTCTCATTACTGCTGCTAACTAATTCCTTATATTTATTAAATATTTGGTTGGATGAACTTTGTTCTTTTAATTTTAATGATTGTATTGGTGTAGCAAACTCTTCATTCTCAGAATCATCATAACTATCATCTTTTTCATCCTCCTCACTATCCTCATCATCATCCTCTAATGCTGATAGAGGAGTACTAGTAGATTGCATCTTTAAATATTTTCGTGCTGGGGGAGTATATGTTTCATCATTTCTTGAGCTGTTCTCTTGTTTAGGCTCTAACGTGTTTTCTTCTTTGGGTTCAAGCTTAACTGATGATGTAAGCTCTTTAAGTGTGTTGGTGATTGGCTTAAAGGTTTCCTCCAATTGAGTTTCTGCCTCGATTTTACCAGCCTTGAACGCTTTATATTTTTTTCGTATAGCATTGCTGGTCTTTATAATATCTTTTATCAGCTTTTCATCCATTTTACTCTTTAGTTTAGAGATATATAGGTAGTCAACTATACAGACAGTTATACAGCTATACAGCCTGTTTTTAAACAGCCTGTTTTATACAGCCTGTTTTTTATATAGCCTGTTTTTAACAGCCTGTTTTTTAACAGCCTGTTTTTTAACAGCCTGTTTTTATACAGCTATACAGACTGGTACAGAGCTATTGAACATATAACTGTATCGATATGAGTACTTCAACCGAATGATGATGATAATTGAATTGCACTTTCTTTTATAGACTAATGAAGATATCAAATCCTTTTCGTTATCAACTATTATCCAGAGGACTATACATATCAATTACTAAGAATCCATATCTGTCCACCCAACATTTGCACAAGCTTTCCAGAACTTTCAAACGACATATCAGTATTTACATGATCATTGTAAATATGCTTCAGGTTCAAGTTATCATGCTTAAACAAGATGAGCAAGTTTGTATTATCTCGAATCATATGCTTTGGTATACGAGTATATGTTTGACAAAGCTTGAAACTATAAATTGCTTTATACCAACCCATGCAAAGTATGCTCTAATATTATCCCGTTTATCAGAAGCCACATCATCAAAGATAAATACTGAGGTTACCATTGTTTCATCCGGAAGTGTAGCAGCTATACAGCCTGTATAAAAACAGCCTGTACAGCCTGTACAGCCTGTACAGCCTGTTTAAAAACAGCCTGTACAGCCTGTATAAAAACAGCCTGTACAGCCTGTACAGCCTGTACAGCCTGTACAGCCTGTACAGCCTGTATAAAAACAGCCTGTACAGCCTGTTTAAAAACAGCCTGTACAGCCTGTACAGCCTGTACAGCCTGTACAGCCTGTACAGGCTGTTTTTAAACAGGCTATACAGGCTGTACAGGCTGTATAAAAACAGCCTGTACAGCCTGTTTAAAAACAGCCTGTACAGCCTGTACAGCCTGTTTAAAAACAGCCTGTACAGCCTGTTTAAAAACAGCCTGTACAGGCTGTACAGGCTGTACAGGCTGTATAAAAACAGCCTGTACAGCCTGTACAGGCTGTTTTTATACAGGCTGTACAGGCTGTTTTTATACAGGCTGTACAGGCTGTACAGGCTGTACAGGCTGTACAGGCTGTTTTTATACAGGCTGTACAGGCTGTTTTTAAACAGGCTGTACAGGCTGTTTTTAAACAGGCTGTACAGGCTGTACAGGCTGTTTTTATACAGGCTGTACAGGCTGTACAGGCTGTACAGGCTGTTTTTATACAGGCTGTATAGCTGCTACACTTCCGGATGAAACAATGGTAACCTCAGTATTTATCTTTGATGATGTGGCTTCTGATAAACGGGAAGCATATTTACAATGATCATGTAAATACTGATATGTCGTTTGAAAGTTCTGGAAAGCTTGTGCAAATGTTGGGTGGACAGATATGGATTCTTAGTAATTGATATGTATAGTCCTCTGGATAATAGTTGATAACGAAAAGGATTTGATATCTTCATTAGTCTATAAAAGAAAGTGCAATTCAATTATCATCATCATTCGGTTGAAGTACTCATATCGATACAGTTATATGTTCAATAGCTCTGTACCAGTCTGTATAGCTGTATAAAAACAGGCTGTTAAAAAACAGGCTGTTAAAAAACAGGCTGTTAAAAACAGGCTATATAAAAAACAGGCTGTATAAAACAGGCTGTTTAAAAACAGGCTGTATAGCTGTATAACTGTCTGTATAGTTGACTACCTATATATCTCTAAACTAAAGAGTAAAATGGATGAAAAGCTGATAAAAGATATTATAAAGACCAGCAATGCTATACGAAAAAAATATAAAGCGTTCAAGGCTGGTAAAATCGAGGCAGAAACTCAATTGGAGGAAACCTTTAAGCCAATCACCAACACACTTAAAGAGCTTACATCATCAGTTAAGCTTGAACCCAAAGAAGAAAACACGTTAGAGCCTAAACAAGAGAACAGCTCAAGAAATGATGAAACATATACTCCCCCAGCACGAAAATATTTAAAGATGCAATCTACTAGTACTCCTCTATCAGCATTAGAGGATGATGATGAGGATAGTGAGGAGGATGAAAAAGATGATAGTTATGATGATTCTGAGAATGAAGAGTTTGCTACACCAATACAATCATTAAAATTAAAAGAACAAAGTTCATCCAACCAAATATTTAATAAATATAAGGAATTAGTTAGCAGCAGTAATGAGAAAGTTGATAAAACGTACGGTGCACATTATAGCAGCAGCGATGGATGGAAGATTGGTAATTCAACATTGAAAGTTGAGGATGAACATTTTGTGATTGGCGATAGACCATACAAGATAACCAAAGGCTTATCTGAGCTGATTTTTATGAAACGTCCTACTGGTTACAATAAAGAAGACTTGGTAAATTATCAATCAATTTTAAGCGACACATGCACGCACAGGCGTGATTATAATGAAAATAAGCAAATAAAGGGAACAAATACCTACAAATATAAAAACATAATAAAGAAATTGATTCACACTCCTAAACCACACAGAGGGATGGGGATAATGAGAATTCCAAAGGAAAACATTGAATATGTCTATTGGAATGATCCAAATGAATTAGTGGACCGACTTCGTATACTAATAGCATCAAAACAAGCTGGAAATAACAGCCATGATAATGAAATAGTAGCAATTATTGAGGAGCTGCGGAAAGCCGATATAATTGAATAAATATCAGCATATATTAAATTATATATCATTTCGAAAATGGATGTAGACAAGTTTGGTCGCTCAATAAGAAGTAACAGGCTTAAACAGGGTCCTCCTGGTCCCCCGGGCCCTCCTGGCCCTCCTGGAAAACCTGGTGCTGCTGGTGAACAAGGCTCAATTGGACCTGCAGGAATCGGATTTCTTTTAACCGTGAATGGAAACTATGATTTGACATTCAAGCGCATCACAAACCTTGGAGAACCTGAGACAAATGCTGACGCTACAACTAAAAATTATGTTGATACACAAATAAGAAAGCAACACTATGAATTACATAAAAATATTCAAGAAACTGTAAATAATCTATCTGTATACATTAATGGTGAAATTGAAAAGATTAAAAATTATTTGTTTTCATTGTAATCAATAAAAATAAAAAGACATTTTGAAACATAAACTAGTGTTTTATTTTCCTCACTCATTCTTGTTTATATATTTTTCATGATGGTTTTGGTCCAATATTGGTTCCAGTATCTCATTTGTGTTGAAGATGTATATGCCGTTCACCCTTACAACTAACTCTATGGATAAAGTTTGGCACATGTGTCAGTATAAAGCGAATCCTTTTCGGCATTCTCCACAGCTGTTTCTTATGATTCTCATGTAAAAATTGATGAGGTGCTGAATTTCTTTGTTGTACCATTCTGCAGTATGGCATTCACAAGTATCTGGTCCTGCAATTGCATCATCTTTTGACCAGGAGCAGCTGGTGTAATGCTTACCATATTTAGAAATTACTTTGTCAGCATTTTCATATCGGCAAAGATATTGATAGACTTTTTCTATTCTTTCCTTATGCTCTTCTAGCAGAATAATAGAGTAATTGTCAAGGAATTCCTTAATATTCATCTGAAATATTTAGTTGGCTTGGTTGGTGGGTTGGGAAATTAAAATTGGTTTTCAATACTCACCTCTTATTATTATCTTTTAACTTTTGGTTGAAGTGATTTCACTTTCAGATACTTTTCATCACTTGATGACTGATTTAGAATAATTTATCTGGTACTTTAATTCTTTGAGTTATTTTTCCTTTGCCCCACGTCTTCCTCTAGCTTCTTAGTAGAATATTTATACCAACTGCTTATTGCCAGAACCTTATGCAAACTAACCTTTTGTTGGTATTACAATCCATTTTATAGAACTTGGGGAGGGCCAGGAATATTATGGGGTAATATGAAAGATGGTTTTTGTTTTATATAATATATTTTATTTTTTAATAATTGACGTAATAGTTATTGGGTGCAAAGTATGACAAAGTAAAGTTTTCTGCGCTGTCATGTTGAGTAAAGCTTAGGATGAATGAGTTACCAAGAGGACCCAAGTTTGTTATGTAGAAATTGCCCTGATTCCTGATTTCCTCCAGTATGCTGTCTGGTAAGTTGCCATATCTAGCCGGCAGAAACATTTGATTATCCTGGAACTCCACTATGATGCGATCTCCATATTTTGTTATAATTTTCCGGATTCCATGTATTTTATAAGCTGTATGCTGCTCCATCTCAGATACTTTGATGTATGGATGTAGAGGTTTCATCTCATAATTGTTGAGCACTTCTAATGCTCTGCTATTTGTTTGGAGGGCTGATGTTTCTTCGGCGATGATGCGTCTTATCTTCTGCGGTTGTTGAACCATTTTCACTGTTTTTATTTCTTCTATTTAAGCTGATCACTTTGAAACACTTGATGAACTGAACTAGGTCTTGTAGGGCTCTCCTTTTATAGTAACTTTTACATTCTGTCTCCTTCACTCGTACTTTCCGTTTCTTTCACTCCTACTTTTCTGTCTCATTTAAGGGGGAGAAAGGGGTATATCAAAATAAACATAATCGCGAAGTTCTTCCCCTAAACTGCACCCATTGCACTTAATATAGTCATGTAAGTCGTAATCATCCTCAACACCGATGGTAGATGGTCTTTGATATTTCAGCACTAGATTTTCGGGTAGAAAATCTTTTAAGTCTTCTAGATAGCCTGAGAATCTTATGCACACCAGTAAATCACAAAACTCTTCCAAATCAATTTGTCCAGCTTTATATTTGTCACATAGAATAACTCCACGATTGTATATTTTTTCTAGTTCCTTATAATACTCTTCATCATTCGTATCAAATACTCTTCGGTTATTTTGCCTAATACATGCATCAAAACTGTAATTTTCAAAAACTCGTTGTATACGGCAAACTGCACTTTTCAAATCCGCTGGTTTAGGTTCTTCTTCTACGTAGAACATTTTCACTTGTACAATTGAATCTTAATAAACGCACAATGTTAGCACTAAAACCATCCACCAAATATGTTAACGAGATCAAGACTTTCGCTCAACTGATGAATAACGTGGAGCGCTATTTATACTCCCGTTCGGGGATCTCAAATGTGGAGGAAAATTTTTTCCCAAGTAAAATAAAAATAAAAATAGGACCACCCACGTTGAATCGAAAATCAATTCCTGGAAGTAAGAACCCCTCAGCATAAACAGAGTCCCATGCTTGAAACATGTTCAGACAGGATCCTTCATATCCTCAAATTCATATAATCTAATTTAAAACGTGTCCTTAAAGGGTTCAAATTACAGACCACATTGCATAAACAAAGCCACATGTGTACTTGAAACATGTTCAGACATGATCCTTCAGGTCCCCAAATTCCTAGTCTAATTTAAAACGTGTCCTTAAAGGGATCCAATTACAGACCACATTGCATAAGCAAAGTCACATGCGTACCCGCAAAATTACGTAAATTATACTTGGGTGACACATTCAAGTGTCCAAGTTCAAGTACCCTGCGATTTATGATGACCAGACATTCACGTTCGCGTCCAACTAGCAAAGGATAAGGTAAAGCTTTCGGCGTCTCACACGCATTCTGGAAAAACTTGAGGTTAATTTGGTAGGTGGCGGACCGCAAAAATAGTAAAGTCCCGAACCCGATCACCACATATACTCCAAGCACACGCGACTTGAGCTTAATCTGGTAGATGGCGGACAGCAAAAATAGCAAAGATCCGAGCCCGGATAACCACATACACACTCCAAGCACGCACATTCTAGAAAATTTGAGCTTAATCCGGTAGATGGCTGACGCAAAATAGCAAAGACCCGAACCCCGATACAAACAAGAGAGAGCTTTCGGCCTTAAAACTGCTCGTAGACGTAGACGACGAGCTTTTGATACCATTTTGTGAATTTTGACCCCCTGTATAAACCTTATGGGATTTTGTGCTCGAATCCCCATAGCTTATCTACTTATTACGCATCCAGTTTTACGATATCTGTTACATTAACTGTACGTTGCAAAAACTTTAAATAACATCATGTGAACAGTTTTTTAAGTCACTGTATGTAATATAAATTATAGCAAAGAAATATAAACGGTGCAGTAAATATTATATTTTGCAGTCCGTGCAAACGAAAATTCTGGAAGCCAAACGAATTAGTAAGAAATGGGATAATGAACGCGAATAATTCCATAAAAGCTTAATTTTACAATTGAAAACCCTAGCTTTATAACAATTAAATTTGAAATTTTATACAGGGTGACCGGAAATTGCTGGCATTCCTCTCGGGAGAAGAAACTATGACTAATTTGGAGTGATTTAACCTATATCACTTGAGGGTCGCAACTGCACCATTTTCGAGAAAATCTACTTATTGTACACTGCTTCACTCCTACATTTTCAAATTAAAATAAAAAACCAACAATGTTTTCGTCGAAAATTATATATTTTTAGATAGCTGAGGATACTGAGATGTAATTACAAATTTACAATGCTTTCTACGACAAGTTCCATAAATTTTTTTATGATAATGACACTTCTGTGAAGAATTTTTATTTTTTATTTTTTATTGTAACACAACATAAAATCTAACAGGAAATTTTGTGATTTTTAGCTTTAGGAAGGTTGGCCAAATAGTAAGCTATGAGATCACGGAAAAATTCAGGCCAAAATCAGGCTTTCCTGACCTATTTAGGTTTTCCCAAACCCCACATAAAGGTTTTCCTAAGTGTACATCCCAATTCCTACTTATTACCGCCAGGATTTCCTGAAGGTCATTAAGTAATTCAAATCCCCTGCGTTCGTTTCGTCTGCAGTACTTAACGTACACCCTAAACCGACTGTATCTATACATAATTATATTCCGTAAATATTTTCCTTCACTAATCCAATACTTTATCTCCTTTTCTCGTTTCAGAGTAAAACCTTAGAATTAAGCTTATAGATTTAATATTCGAATTAGTATTTTCATTTTCATTATATTTATTGTTTTGGATTATCTTTTGAATTGTATTTTCTAAATTATTATTGTAAATTGAATTCTTATTTGGGTCATTCTACGATAAGAGGTAATGTGTACGTCCACCATTATAAAATACTTTTTTTATTCTACGTCTTGTCATTTTATGCAACAAATCGCAGCATCTTAATGTACTTTATGAATAGCATTATGATTAAATGCCCAATTAAAGTTCATTTTCCTGAAATCCCACATTTAAGGCTGAAAAAGTCTCTACCCTGGCCTGTCCCCTTGACGTTTTCAGTTAAACATGTAGACAGTACATACCTTCTTTGTCGCAGTTGCCAAATTAAATTATATTTAGCACGAATTTAAAGAAGTATACTTAAGTATTATAAACGTAAAATACAAAAATATTTGTTTATTTTCAACAATTTTCGATTTTCAATTTTGTCCCGCTTTTTTTGCGAATCTACCCTGGCGAATTTTGGTCCGTTAGTACAAACAGAAATATTAGACTGTCATATTCACAATAGGTTTCAAGGATGCGTATCAACCTGAAGTTAGTAATACTAAACATGCGAGTCGTTGGATTGCTGTAATTTCTTAGTTGTCGCGACGCAACAGTGCGGTGCAGTGGTTTCGCAAGGTAATTGTGTCTCTCCCCTGGCAGGTCGTAAAACTTATAAAATTCACTTAATTTATTTGAATTTTCTGCCTCAGCTCAACAATACTGGGATAGTGGAGGTGTGATATATTATTAACCCAATATTGACTTATGTGAGTTACAAATTTTAAATTTGTCACGAAAACGTCTCTACCCTGCCGTATCTCCCCTGGCAAGATAACAAAATATTTCTAATTACTAAGGATTTTCCTTGACAAAAGGCAGTAAAAATGTAGTAATAAGTAGTTTAAATGCATTCCCACATTATTTTTATTTCAAAAACAGACCATTCTCATACCGAAAAACCCCGCCGTTTTTTATGTGTCTTCACGGATGAATTCTTTGTTAATGATCCGATTTCAATATATATTTTTTTTTATTTAATAGAAAATGATAAGTTAAGTACAATGTTTAATAAAAGTTTATGTTATTTATTGTTTTATTGCGTGAAAGTCTCTCCTTTGGTCAAAAAAGTCTCTACCCTGCCCGATGTATCTACCCTGGCCTTCTAAAAAGTAACTAAATATGTATAAATTCACTTGCCCTTAAGTGAATGTGTATATAAAAGGGACTTAGATCGTAATATATGTTTTTAATCAAAAAAATCCAACTTTTCAACTTGGCCGCATTCTCTATGGACTCAAAACCTCTTATTGTAGAATGACCCATTCATTTTATATGTCATTATTTTTGTATACTTATCCTGAATGATAAATATTTATTTCTGTACTTTCTTCATTTGTTGACTTAGATTTTATATTTTCACTGAATAAATTTTCATTTTCTTTAATACCAAAAAAATTCTTGTTGTTATTTTAACTCCCCTCGCTTTCTTCCTACTGTGAATCAGTACCTCTATATGTGGTGCCTGGTATAGGCCCCAACAGTATGTGTCTGCCACATGAAGACAAATTACTTTTATTACCAATTTTACACAGTTGTTATTGATTACATCATTTGTATATTAATTAAATTCAAAATAAACAATTATTTATTTTAAGTGAAATGGGATCTATCCTTCTCCAAGGCATCCTGGGAACATTTAAAAACATAAAAAGTATACTATATTTTCGGGCAGAGGGAGTATCATTTTAAAACAAAAATTAAAATTAGAATAGAATAGAAGTTACAAAACGAGTAATGAAATAAAAAAAGAACGAGCGAGCCTTACAGTAGTCGCATATGATATGTAACACCTGACATCTCATCTGCAAATCGCATTAACTTTAAAATTTGACATTCCGCCATTTTGAATTCGTAAATTCTGACAGTTGATTTGAAACAAGCGACTCCGAAAACCCCTAAGTAACGAATTTGATTCATATCGCATTAACTTTAAAATTTAACAGTCCGCCATTTTGAATTCGTAAATTCTGTCAGTTGATTTAAAATAAACGACTCCGAAAACCCCCAAATACTAAGTTTGGTGTAAATGGCATTAACTTTAAAATGTGACAGTCCGTCATCTTGAATTCGGAAATTCTGAGAGTTGATTTAAGATAAGCGACTCCGAAGAGCCACAAGTACCAAGTTTGGTGTAAATCGCATTAACTTTAAAATTTGACAGTCAGTCTTGAATTCGTAACTTCTGACAGTTGATTTGAAACAAGCGACTCCGAAAATCCCTAAGTACCAAGTTTGGTGCAAATAGCATTAACTTTAAAATTTGACAGTCCGCCATTTTGAATTCGTAAATTCTGACAGTTGATTTGAAACAAGCGTCTCCGAAAACCCACAAGTACCTACCGAATTTGGTACAAATCGCATTAACTTTAAAATTTGACAGTGCGCCATCTTGAATTCGTATATTCTGACAGTAGATTTGAAATAAGCGACCCCGAAAACGCCCAAGTTCCAGGTTTGGTGCAAGTCGCATTAACTTAAAATTTTGACAGTCCGCCATCTTGAATTCGTAAATTCTGACGGTTGATTTGAAATAAACGACCCCGAAAACCCATAAGTTCCAAGTTTCGTGCAAATCGCATTAAGTGTAAAATTTGACAGTGCGCCATTTTGAATTTCCTGTTACACACTTCAGTCCCTTTTTATGAAATCACTCCTACAGATTGCAGGAACGCGAGAAGAAATTCAAATCAAAAAGTGAGCGCGCGCACGCGCGCTTCTTCTCTTCCTATTACGCTACTTCCGTCCCTTTTCACGAAATCATACCCAAAACCGAGGGTAAAGATATTACATATCAATAAAACATGTATTTTTGAGCGGTTAAAGTAGTGTCCATCCTTAAAAAGAATTGACTTTGTAATATTGTTAAATTACTTTAAGATATGTCACCCAAAAGAATGGCAGATGACCCAGAGACCCCCGGCAAAGTGAGACCTTGCAATGCTGCAATTGGCGACGCTATTTTCTCAAAATGTGAGTATACATATTATACGAATTGCTCAATTATTTTCTATAAATTATTACAACAATATTTTGTAGATAATAATTCAACAACTAATTGCGAAAGGTGCCGTGAGTTAAAAAAATAGTCTCGAAAGAATTTCAACAGCTTAATGGTTGGTGAATAGTTAAAAATATAAATTCAATAACATATTACATACATATTTTAATTTATAGAAACCATAAAAGCGCAAGACGTACCCGTTATATGTACTTAGCAACACAGAGCGTAATCCTGGAAAAATTAATACATCAGGAAAATACAAATGTGTCAGCACGGTCCGTGTTCCCCCTTGCAACGGAAATTGATGTGCAGAATCTGAATAGTACCATTTCGAATGAAAATAAAAATAAGTATGTACGTATTCCGCTTTTTAATACTTGACTAAAAATTTTGCTGTATACATAT
Source organism: Machimus rusticus (assembly GCA_951509405.1). NCBI lineage: Eukaryota > Metazoa > Arthropoda > Insecta > Diptera > Asilidae > Machimus > Machimus rusticus. The sequence continues at coordinate 12,236,543 of OX608050.1, forward strand.
ATGTTATTAAATAGGTTATGGCAATAAAACAATTGATAAGAAATGGACTTCAAAAAAACTTAAGAGAAATTTTATCCGATGAAGTGGTTCTTAATTACAATTTGGATGGAACGCAAGGGATAAAACGTTTCAAGGATTAAGAAAACGTTTATGACGTTATAAAAAGTAAGTATTAATTATGTAATATTGAATATAATATATTATATTATATTTATTGTAACTAATAAGTATAAACTAATATTATATTATTATATTGTTATTTGTAGGGGCTGTTGAACTCTATGACCTATCCATTAATAATGTGGAAGCTTACATAAGAAGGGCATTTCAAGCAACAAAAAAAAAGCACTTCAAAAAAGTATCTATTGGAAGATAGCGAGAAGGTTCAGTTCCTGATGACCCAACAATATAGATTCCCTTTAATTTTGTATATTGCTGAAACCATTTTTTTGTTTGATATATATTTTTTTATATATTTCATTTATATATACATATATATACACATATTATATCCCCTTTCATTTTGGTTATTGTTGAATTCGTTTTATGTTTAATTATATTATTTTAATACAGATATGTATCTAAAATTTTTTATGTATACCTATTCCCTTAAACTTGCAAATAGGGTGTGTTTCTTTATTCATTCCGCGGAAGGAAGGGAACGAATGAAATTTTCACGGAATATACGGTATAGACTGAATAAAGAAACGACTTGGAAAATTTAGAATAAACATAAATTAAATAGGATGAAAAAAGAAATCAATTTGGTCATAACATTATTTACAAGTACATATTTCGTTCCATGCATAATACTCCTGTGGTTTAATTCAGGTTACTCAGGTTATTGTCTGTACTTTTGCCAACTGATATTATATATGAATATTCCTTTAATTCCACCTCTTGAGACGGATCGACAAGAATGCGTTCGAAATATTCCGCAGTAATAAAGAAAGGCGGAAAAGAATATTCGGAATACTTTAGACGAATAAAGAAACGCTTTAGTAAATATTCCGAATATTCCGAATGAATAATAAAACGCACCCATAGGCACTACTCAAATAACTAATTCTAAAGTAATAACAGAAGTAACTAGTCCTATATTGATGCTTTGGTAACCAGTTTCCTTAATCACTAATGGGAACTATTTTCAGAACTAGACCTAAAGTAATGCAGAAGGCGGCAATTGGTTCCCTCCAATGACAACGCCATGCAAAAGTAGTGAGTTCAGTCCATAGGAAATCATCTAAGCTAGAACTAGTACTCACTCCTTCTGTACTAGTTGTTCGTTTAGTCCTCGAACTAGTCAGGTTCCTACTGGGAGATTCCACTCCCTTCACATTTTACACATACAATAAAGATTCCACTCTCTACAAACTTTATTGTTAACACTTTTGCTCAGAAGTTGAGACACGTACTAAATGCATTAAATTGAAAATTTAGCTCCACTTTTGAGTTATAGTTCCATTTTTGAGTGGATGGAAAATTTCTCTGCATTTCTTGAATTACCATTTTTACCCATTTCATATCCCAGGTCATTTCTGTACTTGTATGTTAATTTATACTAGTGGTCGCTCTGTGGTCGAAATTCGACCTACTGGGGTTACTATGAAAAATACGAAAGTACACAGTCTACTATGTGTTTGAAATTGGCACTATCAATAATAAAATTCCGCAGACTACTATATGTTTGACATAGACAGTATGATGGTAAATAAGGAATTTATTTAATTAAATGTAAAGTATTTGTAACACATATTATATATAAATTTTAGCTTTCTGCACTCTACATAAACTTTAACTTATGCCGAATTTCACACTCCTCCTTCCGTCCAATATGCTTAAAAAGGGGTACAAAGTTTTCGATCACGTATTAATATATAGATTAGGTACCTATCCTTATTTAAGTGCCGGACAGTTAAGTGTTAATATATTTATTAATATACAAAAATAGACATGTGGCAACTGGTAGTGCTTTTACTTGACCCTAAATCTTTTTGTGATACCAACGAATATCGCAGTAATTCCTTTTAGTGTGTGTAATGTTTTAATGACCTATGCGAAAGTTTTACTGACCCATTAACGAAAAAATCCGTTGGCCTAAAAACAGTTATATTTCTTTGAGACTTCATCACAAATTGATTATACGTATTCAAAAAGTTAATATTCGATATTTTATTAAACCTTGCAGGAGTTGATACGTTGACAGAAATCCCAAATATTAAAAATAAGGAAATAAACACACCAGCGGAAAACATGGTTATTAAAAATGTTCTGGATTTCCCAACCATTAAACTGGAAACAGAAAATATCAATGAATTAAATGACTTTCAAGGTAACTCATGCATATTTGAAGATATTTAGCGTAGATTTGCATACCTGCAATTGAGATATAACGATACGCTTTATTATAAAAACCAAAGTTCTATGTTATTTGTCATACATTACAAAATATTTAAGTACTGAATATTAAATGTTTATTTTCTATTTCAGATTCTCAATCATCATGCTCCCATATTTTCAGAAACAATTCAAACAACTGAAAGGGGAAAATGAGCGACTGAAAAATCTTGAAGGTACCATGATAATTTTAAATTACAAGCTAAAAATCTATTGCCTCCTGAGCTTGCTCAAATTGTTCAAAATCATGTTGTTAATTTTAAGAAGAAGAGCCAAGACTGTAGATTTACCGACAGTTATAAAAAATTAGCTTTGAGTATTTATTTTATATAAAACTTTCAGGCCAGGGTGGTAACGTTATTAAATTAAATAAATGATTGGGAGAAACTCCTGCAAAACCATATTTTATGGTGTGTAACACTAAGATTTATTATATGTACGACCCACCGTATTTACTAAAATCGTTTCGCAATAACCTTATTAAATGTAATATAACTTTTGAAGATAATATAAAGGCTTCTTTGCAGGATATTAAACAATTTTATCATATACATAAATATAGGCAATTTAAAATGGCTCCTAAACTCCCCAATGAGCACATCAACCTAAATAGGTTTCACAGAAAATGAAAGTAAAACTAGCTGCTCAAGTTGTAAGCTCAACAGTAGCCGCATGTATTTATACTCACATTAGTCAGAATTCATGTTCCTCAATGACCATTAATACAGCAGAATTATTAGATAAATTTGACAGCTTATTCGATATTTTCAATTCGAGCATGTTCAAAGATGCAAAAATATTTAGAATACCATTTTTGGTAATACAGAACAAATAGAGTTAATTAACGAAATGGAGTCATTCATTAGCACCATGAGAATTACTTCTAATGGCTCCACACCAAAAGATGTTTTAGACGGCTGGATTGAAAATATAAATATTGTAAAAAATTTGCATAACTGATTTGAAATCAGAGCAAATATCTTATATTTTAACAAGAAATGTAAGTCAGGGTGCAATAGAGAACACTTTTGGTTCTCTTAGGGAACGAGATGGAAATAGTAGGCAATTAACTCCATATGACCATACATGTATCTTTTCATGTGCTTTCAAGAAATCCTTTTCTGTAAAGTACATGGAACATATTCAAACAAGAAATTGCGAACCATCCCAAAATATGAGTTTACCTTCAATTAATTTAGATAAAACGATAGAACCTAGTTCCTCTTCAAAACCTTCTCCTTTTAAAGTCAATTTTCATTTTAGAGAAGAAAAAAAAATGCATTTTACTATTTTGGGGAATGGCTTTTTAAAGAAAATAAATTAGAGCATAATTTTCAATCTGAGGTATGTATCATAGTATTTTAACAACATTAATAGTTTTTAAACAGTATGATAAAGATAACTTAATAAGACCCCCTGTTAATTTTATGCAAAGCCTACAACAAATTTAAGGTAAAATACATGGATAATTTGAATGATCTTCCCAGTAGGAAAAAAAGCACTCGGAAAGCCCTCCTGAAGCGCTTTTTTGAAGCACCAAAGCGCTTACGCTCCGTAAGAAGCTTCATTTTATTTTAACATTGCGTGTCATTAGAAGTAAGCACTGTATTTTTGCTCACGTAAAAGTAATTTTAAAGCGGTTTAGAAAAAGGAATTTCAGAGCCCTTTTGAAAATGTCCTTTCTAATCGCTTAAGGGGCGCACCTTCAAATTTTCAAAAAATTGTTTTTTTCAAAGGTTAATTTTAAATTGAATAAAAAGACATATCTTAATGAAACTCTGTACATATACTTTATTGTTTTCAAACTATACGAAAACATTTTTTAAATATTTTTTGTTGCCCACTGTCGTCTGCTACAAATTTATTAAAAAAACATCAAAAAACCACGGCGTGCATGATAACTGCCCTCAGTAAAGTCCGAAAAAAAAACAAAATACGGGGTTTTAATCAGCATCAAAGCGGCCTTGGAATGAACTAAAAGAAAAAAGTTTGGTTGGAAAATAACAAAATGGCGGCGTTTTTTCGAAAATCGATGTATTTTTTACCCGAAAATCGGTTATAACTCAGAAAATTTAATGCCGATTTTTTCATCCGTAGTTCATTCTGAGCAGTAAAATGTGCAGATTAACGTGTTAACATTTCAGAACGATTGGATAAATACTTTTTTCTTAATCATGCACGCCAACTTTAAACACATTGTTTCGAGAAAATTGCGTTTTAAGTTAAAATTCAATATTTTTTTGCAATAAGCCTTAGCGAAATGTATGTAATCTGCGAGTCCTGGACCATACATTATACCTAACTTTTTTTGTTTTTAAAGGTTCATTCTAACCAATTCTATCAAAAAACAAAGATGGATTTTTTGAAATTTTGAAGGTGCTAAGTCCCCTTAATAAAAAGGCAGTTTAAAGTGCTTTATAAAAGACGGTTTAAAGGGCTTTGGGTGGCTCATTGAAATTTTTAGTTTTTCATAAGAATAACCTGGTAAAGAATATTTTTAACTAGATAGTTTCGTTAATATTTTCTGAAAAAAAATCTTACATGAGAATTTAATGCTCTTTTTAATAGGCTTGGTCTCGTTCGTGTAAGATTATTTTTTCAGGAGATATAGACGAAACTATCTAGTAAAGTATTCTCTACCATGTTATTCTTATGGAAAACTAAAAATTTCGATGAGCCACCAGGAAATATTAATATTTTGAGCTCTCTTTGGACCACGATTCTTCTTTTCTGTATTTGAAAGACCCAAACATATGTTTTGAATCAGCCTAATATATGTATAAGTATACCTATTTCGTACATTTGAAATCCGTAAAACAAAAAAATTTAAAAACAATAAAAAATGCTTGCCAGCGATCGGAAAATATGAAAAAAATGTTGGATATGACAGAAAATATAAACAATTTAAAAAACTAAAATATTTTATTGAGTATCAATTCATTAACATTCAACAAAACAAAACATTTAACAAAAACAATATAATTCATTAATAAAGAAAAAATAATGAAACAGTTACTAAAATAGAACAATCCGTTGGAAAACAAAACTTATACATATGTATATGAAAAAGGAACAATTCATAGTTTAGCCTAATTTAATGTTTTCATTTTTGCTGTGAAGGTTTTCCGGTAGAATCTATATTTCATTAATCTAAAGCCAATCTTCATTTCCTTGACGAAATCAGTATATCCAAGCTTCTCGCTCTTTATTGCTTCTGTGGAAAAATATATGAATTACTTATTTTTTTACATAAAATATTGAAAAACCTTACCAAATACAAAAGAAGTGAAAAGTTTTGTATTTTTTAATGGAATTTTATTTTGCTTTCCGTCCCAATTTGCTGCTAAGGCAAACTCCTCCGTTAAAAAGAGGTGAAGACTATTTTTGAGTGGAGTTGACCCTATTAAATGTTGTATGTATGTAATCTGAAATGTGCAATAAATTGAAGATATCTATTTTAAATCTTTAAGCGAAACTTACTAAATCTTGTTCAGGGAAATCAATTAATTTAGATTCAACATTTTCCAGTTGGTCCTGGAAGACATTGTTCATGGCTCGGATTCCTTGCCGTACAAATTTCTCTAGCCACTAGCCGTTTTAAATGCCTTTTGCTGATACCGCAAATTTTTTTGCTCATTTTAACCTTATGTCAGCCCTTTCGTATAAATTTTAAAGAAAACCGGATATAGTGAATTTAAAAGAAATTTTATAGAGATAAAATCAATTAAATATATAAGCCGTTGAGAATCATAGCGGCTTAAGTCAAAAATTTTTAAAAACTGAGTTAGGACTAAAATCACAACACTTCACCTGTTAAATACCATATTAACTATTAAAACTTGACTTATGCCAATATGATTCTCAGCGGCTAATATGCCCTAAAATTTATAATTTGTGGCAGAAAAAAAGTATAAAATGAATTAAAATGATCTACATAACTATAATGAGAATTTAATTGAATCCTTTATCCTTTTCATACTCTATAATTAACATAATAACAATTGGACATACCTTACAATGTAACTGCACAAATTTTTAATTTAATTAATGCAACTTCAAAAATAGTAAGCAAAACTAGCACCTTTCTTCACGTCACAAAACTCACAAAATAAACAATACAAAAAACAAAAGCCAGTACGTGGGTCCACTCGCTAGGGAAAGACCGACTGCAACTGCGTGTTTCTCAAAATTTCCAAAAAAAAGGCGAATTTCCTTATATGGTATGCTTAAAATGTCATTTCACTGCGGTTGCACTGTCCTGCTGATAATCTGCTTTGACACCGATTCGTGAGGAGCGGTGGTACTGCTTCACATGTGCTCTTTTGTGAAGCACTTACAATATTTCCTACTGGGTTATTGTGCAAAAAGACATTGAATTTAAACCACTAGAAGTCCTGAGTAGAGTACACTTTGTACGCTGTGATAAGCAAAATATAGATTTCATTTTAAGACTGTACACATATTAGAGTAAGAATATATTAAATTATTAAAGATTATAATAAAAATTATACAAAAATAAAATATTAAGTGAAGGTTATGCATTTGTAAAATCCCAACTTGTTAATAATTGATGATCAAACGAACTTACCTGAAGTTAAGTTCGATCCACATTTATATAATATGATGCCTTCGTGTCTGAACTGACTACATTTACTTGTGGTGGTCGATTCACTGTACCACACATCTACTCAGTAACCACTTTGACTTTAATCAAGTTACCTTTTCTAAAAAATCATCAGATCAAGTAACCTTAGAAAAACAATAAGTTTTAGTTTTTATTGTTATCAATGAGCGCGTCTATACCGTGCACCATAACCGGTAACATGACCGAATCTAGTCAAGGCATATACACTTGACAGGTAACCAAATACGGAACAATTTTTGGTTACGTCCAAAAAGGGTTACACCGTATTGGGTTATCGATATATAGTTAGCCCCGCTTTTCGTAAAGTGACAACCGCGATAAATATTAATTTTTTACGTGCAATTTAGTTTAAAAGGTCTTTTTAATGAGCTGCAGGTGGATATATGAGGAAACAAATTTGTTTCTCGATTTATGTATCGAGAAAAATGTAGTCAAGTTGATGGACGAAAAAAACTAAGAATTGCGGATATATTTAAAGAGATCAGGGCAGAAATGTCTGCACGGGGATTTGAGAAGACAATAAATCAAATAATATTAAAATTTCGGAAGGTAAAGGAAATTTATAAGAAAAATAAAATAAAAAGCAGTAAAAGTGGAGCTGGTGGGTCATATTTTCCTTTTAAGGAAAAGTGGATTTGTTGCTTCAAAACCGGCCTGTGGTGGTATTTCCAAGCAAGTTTGGTGCGGATGCTTCAAGCTTTGATGGTAAGTAATAATTTAAAATCAAAACTAATATAAATTTACGAAGATTTTAATTTTGTAGGTAATGAGAACTCCAGCAGTATAAGTCCAGAAGGTTGTACAACATGTATATTAGAAGCGGAGACAGAAGCGAACACCCAAAACGATTCAAATTCAAATGAAACACCACGTAGCTATTCTGTAAATAATAAGAAATCGTATGCAAAAATACTCGAAGAAATGTCAGCAAAGTGGAAAAGAAATCAGGAAGAAATTCTTGACAAATTCCTTGGAGCACAAAGGGAAATGCAGCGGGAGCAACAAGCCCACGAAGATAAAATGTTCGACACGTTTATGAAGGAGGAAAGAAAAATTGCTGAAGAGCAGAATAAACGGATCAGTGAACTAATATCCACCGTAAAAGGTCCAGCTCCAATTTTTATGTTGGGTAATGCATGGCAGCGAAATCAGCCCTTTACAAGCCATGAGGATGAATTAAACCAGTAAATTTTGGAATTTATTGTACAAACTGTACAGATTGGTTTAATAAAAAATTTGAAAGGACGTCTCTTATTGCTTTTCCTTCTGTTGTCTCTAAATTATTGCTGGATACTGGTTGTGGTAACATTGCTGATTGAGACTGCGATAACGTTGTCCAATTCATTATGGCTTCATTTAGTCCTCCATTTAAATGTATATCCAGGATAATGTTGTGCAATATGCAACATGCAGTAACTACTACTCCTTCGACCGATACCCTCACCTTGCCGTGTTGGAGGAGCTTGCGCGCGTCGATGATTGACTGAGCTATGTCGACGGCAGCAGGGTGCTGCCGGCAGGGTCTCCCATGTCGAACAGGTCAGTCTTGAGGCGTCAGACGGAGAAGGGTAACCAAAAAGCACCAGTGAAGGCAAGCCTAAGGAATTAGAGTCTGCACGGGGTAACCAGCCTGTTGCTGGGAATCCTCCCGCTGTACAAGCTGCCGGGGCTAGTAGTGTGCAGGTCCCACTTCCATGTACTGCCGAGGTGGCGAGTCCAGGCCAAGGAGGAAGTTCTCTACTGGACTCCGATGATAGAATGTCGCAAAACGGACTATCATCGATTGGCACATTGACACAGTCAATGGAGAGCCTTCTTTTGGAGCAGGAAAGGATCGGAAAGCAGCCCGCTGTTACTACGGTTAATCCTGCTCCAACCACGGACAAAATCACCCCCCCCCCCTCCAATTAACATCCAAAAAAAAGAGGGGTTGTCCAAACGACAGCTGCGACGGCTGAGGAGTAAGCAGAATAGAGCTAAGGCAAAGGAAGCGAAAGCCGACTTCGTCAAGTGTTCTGTCCCTTCCTCCTCGACTCCGGTGACAACAGCCACCAAAAGAGGTAGGTCGGAGGAGGACTCATCCACTCCGAGCACCTCGACTGGTGCGGGTTGCGCTGGAGTAGCCAAAAAACCACCTACGCAGCCAATGAGCAAAAGCAAACGGAGGAAAGTCGTTAAGACCGGTCTCCCAGTGCAAGGCTCACCGGACGAGGTAAAGGGGAAACCCGATCCTCGTACCGGGTCGTTAGAGGGTGCGGCTCCGTGTGGCTCAAAGACAGCGGCTGGGGGGGGTGGAAAAAGCTTCGTTGAGAGTGCTTCCCAAGCCCTAGTAGTTGTAATTGAGGCCGACAACCCACAAAAGGAAATGTCTTAACGACATGTCACTTTTGTGGAGGACCACATTTGGAAGCTCTTGGGAGAGACCAAAGAGTCACCCAGGTTTGAGGGAATGGTCTTTCGTGACGGAACCCTGAAAGTTCAATGCACGAATGAACATTCCCTCAAATGGCTGCTTTCAAATGTGGCAAAATTTACAGCTTGTGACGGCATAAAATTTTCGGCTACAAAAGATAGCGACATGCCTAAGCTGGTTCGGGCAGTAGTTTGGATCCCAGGCCCACGCAAGGCACCTGGAGAAATCTTTGCCCGTCTCCGTAACCAGAACCCGGGACTGGAGACTAAATACTGGCGTATTCGTGCGTTCAGCAGAAAGAGGAAGAACCCTGGTGATCCGGAGGGTTCCACTCTTGTCCTGGGCGTAGACACGGAGTCGCTGAAAGTCCTGGAGTCTGTTTACTGGCTTCGTCCTCATTTAGGTTTTGGGAGAGTGAAATTTAATTTTGCCAAAAAATAAATGCGGACAACGAGTGAGATGCGGAGCAGTTGATCATCAAGTCCACTGACTTGAATATCACTCAAATCAATCTGCAGCACAGTAAATCGGCCACTGCTATTCTCAGTGGAAGGTTAAGTAAACTGCGGACATTCCCCCAAATAACACTAATACAGGAACCATGGATATGTAGAAAGCGTATCTGCGGTCTCGGTATGGTCAATTGGGGGCAACTCTTTCACTTCGAAAGAACGGAACGACCGCGGGCATGCGTGTTCGTATCGAACACAATTGAGGCCACGATGTTGAGGCAATTTTGTAGCCAAGACGTCGTCGCGGTGAAAGTATCCTACAAGATCTCGGGGGCTAGACATGAGGCCGTTATTGTCTCAGCCTATTTACCCTACGACTCCATTAGTCTACCTCCTTCACGAGAACTTATGGAAATTGTAAGATACACAGAATCTAATAATTTAGGTCTGGTGATTGGTTGTGATGCCAATGCCCAGCATACCATAAGGGGTAGCAGCAAATGCAATCGTAGAGAGGAAAAATTATTAGACTTCATTCTGTCGCACGATCTCGTGGTTAACAATGTGGGCAACGATCCAACTTTTGTCACGAGTAGGCGACAGGAGGTAATTGATTTGACACTTACTAACAGGAAGATGTCTAACTTCATTACTAACTGGCGAGTTCTAGATGAAGAATCTCTCTCGGACCACAGATACCTAAATTACAGGATAGCTATTGATGACATATACATCCCGGCTGGACGTAATCCAAGGAAGACTGACTGGGACAGGTACAAACAAATTCTTTCGGAGAAAGAAATCCATGTACCGAAGCTTCGAACTACTAAGGACATTGAGGATGAGACTCAGAAATTGAGTCGGACCTTGATAGATTCCTTTGAGAGGGCTTGCCCCGTTAGAAAGAGCCGATGCGGCAAAAGTGTCCCTTGGTGGAACAGCAATCTCACGAGGTTCAGGAAAAACACCAGGAAGCTTCTAAATAGGGCACTAAAAACTCAAAAAGAAGATGACTGGACGGCCTATCGAACCCTACAGCGCGAATATAAGTACGAGATAAGAATTTCCAAGGTTTCATCTTATAGAAGATACTGTGAGGAATTGATAGGAATGAGAGAATCAGCTAGGTTATATAAAGTCTTTCAGAAGGACAACACAGCCAAACTGAATTCCCTCCGCAAATCTGGCGGTGGATATACGGGTTCCAAACAGGAAGCCTTTGAGATCCTGGTTCAAACCCACTTTCCAGGCAGTCACAAGATTCAAATGAATCAAAGTTTAGAAAGGTATCCAGAAAGGGTCACCATTACTAGACAGGACAGATATAAAGCATCAAAAGTTGTGACGGAGGAGAAGATCGAATATGCTTTGCCTCCTTCGAAAACTATAAGACCGCAGGTCTGGATGGTATATACCCGGCTATGCTAAAAGCAGGAGGCCATTCCCTAGTTTCAGCACTAAAGGAGATATTTAGGGCTTGTTTGACCTGGGGATATATTCCAACTGCATGGCGTAAGGTCAGAGTAGTTTTCATTCCCAAACCAGGCAAGGAAGACTATGCTCTGGCGAAAAGTTTCAGACCAATCAGCTTGACATCGTTCCTGCTGAAATGCCTGGAACGTCTGGTAGAACAATACATTAGAGGAGAAACGTTGAGACGGCATCCCCCTAATGAGCACTAGCATGCCTATAGAAGTGGTAGATCCTGCGAGTCCGCATTGCACGATCTAGTCTCTAAGATAGAAAGTGCTTCGGACGAGGGGCTCTATGCTCTCGGGGTTTTTGTTGACAGCCTTCGATAACGCCACGTTTCCATCGATATGTAACGCTGCCACCGCATATGGGGTAGATACCGTGCTTGTAAGATGGATCTACTCTATGCTATCTCAGAGACTACTTTTCGCAGAATGCGACACCGACACGGTAATGAAAGTAGAGAAAGGCTGTCCGCAAGGAGGAGTTCTCTCCCCGTTACTGTGGTGTTTCCTAGTAGACTCACTTTTAGACGAACTGCAAAGTCTAAATATACACATACAGGCGTACGCTGATGATGTGTGTGCACTCGTTTGTGGTAACTCACTTAGTGTTGGCTCCCAACTTTGAAAGGTGTAACCATTCAACTCTCCAAAGAAGTGAAGTATCTAGGGGTTATTCTAGATAGCAAACTGACTTGGAAGGCTCATGTCGAACACAAAGCATCTCGAGCTTTGAATGCCTTCTGGCAATGCAGGAGAGCTTTTGGGAAGACATGGGGTCTAAAACCCGCTATTGTGCACTGGATGTACATAGCCATAATTAGACCCATAATCACGTATGCGTCAGTGGTCTGGTGGAGTAGAACGGAGATAAAAACTACCTGTTCTACCCTTAACAGAGTACAGAGGAAGGTTTGCATAGGGATAACAGGAGCCTTCAGCTCGACCCCTGGTGCGGCCCTCAACGCAATGCTCAATTTGCAGCCCTTGGACCTTGCAATCCAGGAAGAGGCAATGAAAGCTATATGTCGACTAATGGAATGGAAGACTTCAATTCTCAATCTCTATCTGATGTTCTTAGTTTCGTCAAGATGACTAAAAAATTCGGATAGGGTAGGGGACGAGTGCAATGGACCGTGGTCTGAGCGCTCGAGGCTGACGCCACCCCCTTTCTCTTTAAGATTAATATTAACTACTGATGGCATAAATAAATAGGAAATATCAGATTGTCTGCTTAATATTCTCCATATATTTTTTAAACGGCCGAATGCAATTTCAACTTCCACTCGTGCCTTATTTAAATGTTTATTAAAAATTTCTTGCGCAACAGCTAAAGAAGATCCCGGATAGTCCTTCATTACCCATGGAAGGAGGGGGTAAGCTGGGTCTCCGAGTATGCAGTAGGGAACTTCGGTGTTATTTATAATCTTACATCCCTAGAAAGATGGTATTTTTAAATGCGATAAATACACTGAAATGTGTGTAGTCTCACTTGTGGAAACAATGCATTTTTATTTTGGTAGAGTGCAGAGTTCTTAAAGACTTGGGCATCATATGCTGATCCAGGATGACTGCAGTTGTAATCCCGAATTCTAAAAGTAGATTATATAAATATATATAAATTATGTTACTAGTAAAGCTGAAGACATTTGATGGGGATTCACCTGCCGAAATCGTCCACTACTATTTGCAGCACAGCAGATGGCCAACCTTTCCTGTTAATAAAGTTTCTGTATCCGTTTGCTGGTGATAATATTGGAATATGGGATCCGTCTATACATCCCACTATGAAGAGGGGTGCCTCCAGCCCGCCGCTTCAACCGGATGGAGAGGCGAGAAAGAGGAGGAGAGAGGAGGCGTCCCCCGCCTGGACCGAAGTGGTCCGGAAAGGCAAGGGGGCAAAGGATAAGAGGGACGAGATGCCGAGGGGAAGGGAGAAGCCGAAGAGGAGGAAGCCGAAGAAACCGAAGGACCCAGAGAGCGGAGGAGCGACGAAAGTTTCGGCTCCGGTCCAGACCCAGCCCCCTGATCGTTCAGCAGCTCCGGCAAAGAAGCCTAAGCCGGAGGCCATCTTGCTGAAGCCCGCGGCGGGAAAGACGTTTGCGGACGTGCTAGGCACTGTCCGTAAAGCTGTCGACCCCGAAAGCTGCGGGGTGAAGGTCAAGGCTGTCCGGCAGACTAAGGCCGGGGAGGTACTGCTAGAGCTTGGGCAGTCCTCCAAAGAGACGCGGGCGGCCTTCTCAAACGCCTTGAAGGGCGCTGTCGGGTCAGCGGGCAGTGTCAAGCAGCTGGTACCCAGGGCTACCCTGGAGATCAGAGAGCTTGACAGCTGCACGACCAGGGAGGAGGTCGTAGAAGCCCTCAGGAAGATTCTGGGGGTATACGACGGGCACCTCCAGGTCGTGCTGACCCGCCCAAACAGCCGCGGCCAATGCCTGGCCATTATAGAGGCGGAGGAGACAGCCGCGGTGAAGTTGTTGAAGACCGCTCGTATCAGGGTTGGATGGGTCTCGTGCAGGATCCGCAGGCGCGTGGTTGTTCCCAGGTGTTTTAAATGCCTGGGGTACGGCCACCAGAGCCATTCCTACAAGGGACCGGACCGGAGCATGTGTTGTCGCAAGTGTGGGGGATTAGGTCATAAGGTGGCGACGTGTACCGCGTCTCCGGTATGTTTCCTTTGCCCGGAGGTGGCGGGGAATGCCGGGGCCCGGCGACACGTCGCAGGGTCGGGTGACTGCGGGGCCTTTCGTAAGGCCCTCAACGCAATTAAGACTAAGTAACTGTGATGGTGATTGTCCTTCAGGGAAACATCAACAGGAGCAGGACGGCTCACGATCTGTTGGCCCAGATCCGTCTCGAGAAAGACGCTGACATCGTTTTGGTCAGCGAACAGTACCGAGACGGGTCTGAGCCGACGTGGTATCGTGATACCCTTGGCACGGCGGCAATCTGGGTCCCTGACCCACGGCGTTTCGACGTTGTGGACCATGGCGCGGGCGCTGGCTTCGTTTGGGTGAAGAGCAGGGGCGTTACATACGTCAGCTGCTACTTCACTCCAAACGAGCCTATCGCGGACTTCCAGGCCAAGTTGGATGGTCTGGAGGACGCGGTCCGCGGCATGGATGGGGAGCTGGTGGTGGCTGGAGACTTTAACGCGAAAGCCTTAGAGTGGGGGGAACCAACACCCGACTCTCGAGGTGGACGTGTCCTGGATTTTGTGTCCAGGACTGGGCTGGTCGTTCTTAACACCGGCTCGACGTCCACCTTCCGGCGTCCTGGCTACAGGGAGACAATTATTGATGTCTCCCTTGCGACGGAAAATCTGGCTGCACGTGTGCAGGACTGGCGGGTGATCGAGGACTATACAGCCAGCGATCACCAATACATCACGTTCCGCGTGCGTGATGTAGCGCCAGTGCGGGCCCGGCGCTTGCAGGGTCCGCCCAGATGGGATGTCGCCAGGATGGACGTCGAGAGGCTGTCTCTAGCCATTGAACGCGGCCGGCGAACCATTGATGGGATACCAGAGGGTTTGCCACCTCTCGAGCAGGCTGTACGGGCGGTGGACTCCACGATGAGTCTCATCCACCGGGCCTGCCGGGAGGCCGTGCCAAGGAAGAAAAGTTACGGGGGGGAGCGCCGTCCTGCGTATTGGTGGACGGACGAAATCGCGGAACTGAGGCGGATATGTCTCCGTCTCAGGCGGTTGGCCCAAAGAGCTGACCGACGCGATGCCGACGCAGCCCGTAGATCTGCCGATCACTTGGAAGCGAAAAAGAACCTTCGGAGGGCCATCCAAAGGAGTAAGCGCCGATGCTTGCAGAGACGGTCCGATCCGATCCATTGTGGATGCCCTCTTTCCCACCCATCCGCTGGTGCCAAATTTCGCGGCCCGCGAGGCACTTGATCCTCCCCCGTTCACAACGGAGGAGTTAATCAGTGCCTCGCAAAGCCTTCAGAATAAGAAGGCACCAGGGCCCGACGGACTTCCAGCAGAGGTGCTGAAGGCGTTGACGGCGAGCCATCCAGGGCTCTTGCTTGATATGTACAATGCCTGTCTGAAGGCGGGAGTGTTTCCCTCCCGCTGGAAGACGGCTAGGCTTGTGCTTATCAGCAAGGGCAAGGGACCAGCAGGGTCCCCCGGGTCGTACAGACCGCTGTGTATGCTCGACACGGCCGGCAAGCTCCTGGAGAAGCTCCTGAAGCCTCGCCTCCAAGCAGCCGTCGAAGCTGCTGGAGACCTTTCCGAGAGGCAGTATGGCTTTCGGAAAGGGAGGTCGACGGTACATGCTATCCAGGAGGTAGTCGATGCGGCCCGGGCCACCGAATGCGGGAATCACTATTCTCGCCCGGTGTGCCTGCTGGTCACTCTGGATGTGCGCAACGCCTTCAACTCGGTAAGGTGGGGGGACGCGCTTAACGCGCTAGAGCGTGACTTCAGGGTCCCTCAGTATCTCTTGCAGATGATGAGGGATTACCTGAAGGATCGTACCCTCACCTTCGACACGGAGGATGGCCCGGAGACGAGGGTTCTCTCGGCAGGGGCGGCTCAAGGCTCCATACTGGGACCCTACATATGGAATTATACATATGACGGGATCCTTCGTATGGAGATGCCTGAAGGGTCTTTCCTGGTTGGGTACGCCGACGACATCGCGGCGGTTATTACCGCCAGAGATGTCGAGAAGGCTCAGATGAGGCTCAACCAGGTGATGCGTCGGGTAGGTTCCTGGCTACGCGACCATGGGTTGGAGTTGGCGCTGGCTAAGACCGAGATCGTCCTTCTTACCAAGAAGCGCATCCCCTTGCTTTTGGAGATGCGGGTAGGAGACATGTCGGTTCAGACGCGGCCTGCGATCAAGTACCTAGGGGTGAGTCTCGATTGTAGGCTCACCTTCTGGGACGAGATCAAGGGCCGGGCCGATAAGGCGGCTGCGGTGACGGCAGCGTTGAGCAGGGTCATGGCCAACATTGGTGGACCCAGACCCTGCAAAAGACGTCTGTTGCTCCGCACCGCCGAGGCGATTATGCTCTACGGAGCGGAAGTCTGGGCCGACTCGATGCGGTGGGAGAAGTATCGGAAACGTATCCTTGCGGTACAACGCCGTGCTGCCCTCCGCATCGCGTGCTCCTACCGTACGGTCTCGGAGCCGGCGGTTTTGGTGGTCGCGGGGGTCATTCCAATTGACCTCTTAGCCAGGGAACGACAGTTCGTCCACCGGGAGAAATCTGTGTTGGGGGGGGAAGCTCCAAGGGTGGCCCGAGCCAGGACCATTGCGTCCTGGCAAGCGCGATGGGATGGGGAGGCGCGAGGCAGGTGGACAGCTCGGTTGATTCCGCGGCTGGACACCTGGCTGGACCGTCAGCATGGTGAAGTCGATTACTACCTCACACAAATGCTGACGGGGCACGGGCACTTCCGGTCCTTCCTCTATAATATGGGGAAGGTACCGAGCCCGTGCTGCGCCTACTGCGATTCCCCATCCGACTCCGCTCTCCACACATTCTTTGAATGTGTCCGGTGGAGGGCGGAGCGGGCCGACTTGGAAGCGGTGACGGGCAGCATAACCCCTGACAACTTAGTCGGGGTTATGCTGCAGGGTGACGACTTCTGGCGGAGGGTTGCCTCGTTTGTGAGAGGGATCCTCCGTCAGAAGGAGAGAGACAACAACAGGGGTTCCTAACGGGGCCCCTGTTGGCTCTGTGTTGTTTGCGTGTTAACTTATTTAACTTATTGGGTGCTTGTCTGTTTTGGAGTCTGCCTGACAAAAACAGGTGTCCCCTCAGGGACTCCTGTTGGCTCTTCGTGTTAATTTATTTTAATGGTGTGGGGAAATATTTATTTATTTATTTATTTCTTGGTATGTCTTGTGCGCCGACAAAAACGGGGGCTTCCTAGGGAGCCCCTGTTGGCTGTGTGAATGGAGACGGATGTCTGCGCGGAGTGTGTGTTGGCTGACGGGGCATCGCCTCCTTTGGGAGGGGCGGTCCCCGCCAGCAGTGTGGAGGGGGGGCTGACAACAACGGGTGCTCTCCGGGGCACCGGTTGGCTGGCTCAAATCGGGGGTGCCGACAAAGGCAGGGGTCCCTGATGGGCCCCTGCTGGCTGTGTGAATGAGATGGGTGTTCCCATGTTGAATGGAGTGTGCCTGCGTATGCGGGCGAATTTACAGGGCTCCACCCCGAAGTAATATCTAATAAGATGGTTCCGGGGTGGAGTTCCTGGAGGGGGGAGCGGGGTTTTAGCCGGTAGGCCTGGCCTGTTGGCCAGGGAGTCCGGCACAGGGGCGGCTTCGGCCTCCCTAGTGCGTAACGGCATTTCCCCGCTTCCCTGCAAAAAAAAAAAAAAAAAAAAAATACATCCCACTATGCATGGAATGCCGCAAATCTGCTGGAACCTTTCACTAATTTGTTCTGCTTCATCTTGAAGAGGCATTTTGACATGTTTTTTTGATAAAACATTTACATTTGTCTTAACGACTTTATAGAAAATTTTTGAACTGTTGATTTATGAATTCCAAACACATTCCCTACAACGCGATATTCACAACATGATGCTAATTTGTACAATGCTACCGCTATCTGTTTTTCTAATGAAACCATTCTATTTACAGAAAGTGGATTAAATTTCGGTTCTAAATGTTCCTTTAATTCTGCACATAAGTATAAAAAAGCAGTTTTTGAAACCCTCAAGCACTCTATCCAACGCTGATCATCGTATTTCAAAATTTCTTGCCATACTTTGTCGCTCCTTTCATAATATCCCAAAGTTCTTTGCACGGGAGGAAAAGACGCAAGTTGTTGGATATATTGTGTGCAATTAAGGTCTTCTTCAAAATATTTTTGCCGAAGTGTTCTGGAAATAAATGATGTAACAGTAATCATGTTAGTTCCATTTTATTTTTAGAAAATTACCTCAATGCTCCATTAAAATTTTGACTTCCTCGTCTCAGAACATACCAAAATCTATTTCGCCTCTGTTTAAATTTTATTTGCCTTTGCAAAATTAAATATATTATAACGTTTTGATTTGCCATTATTAACATATGTCTATTTCCTTGATAGTCTTTACTTGGCACTCTTCACTTAATATTTCAAAAACAATTCTTCTTCTTGAATATGGTGCAAAGGGTAAGGACACCTGGTTATGACCAAAATGGGTTACGGAACCGAATTTGGTCGTAACCAGGTCACATCGGTATAGACGCGCTCAATATCCAACTAGTATCAGTTACTTCCTGTTATTTTATTTAAATTATAATCTTTAATTTTAAAACATCAAATCGTGAATAAATTAAATAATAAAGAATTCGGACTTTCTATTAAATAATAAATAACAAAAACAAAATAAATTAACAATTAAGTTCCATCATGGACTATACGAAAGCAACGCTAGAGGAAGAGGAAAGGAAGAAAAGAACTCATACCTTTATAACTTCTAAGGTAGGAGAACCAAATAAGGCCCGGGCCCTAACAAGGCCCATCTTTCAAATTTCGCGCCAAACGAATTCGGAAGTGCCAAAAGTCTGTGTTATATTTTAGTACCTACAAATCTCAAACGTTCACCCTAATCAGTTTTTCTCAAAAGTAAACTTGTGAGAATTTGCATTCATAAAACGTCAGCGAAAGTGCATGCATGGCGAATTTTATAAAAGGCAACTGCAAAACATATAAGTATTTTTATTTATTTTTGAGGAAAAATATATACTTTTTTGTTTTATTTTGTACGTTGTCGTTATATATTATTATTATTATATAGAATGTGTGTTAAAAATTACGATTATTCTTTTATTATCATACTACTTAGTTATTTATCTAAGACAGTAGAACCAAATAAGGCCCGAGTCCTAACAAGGCCCATCTTTCAAATTTCGCGCCAAACGAAATCGGAAATTTCTCAAATCTGTGTTATAATTTAGTGCCTACAATTCTCAAATGTTCGCCTTAATCAGCTTCGCTCAGAAGTAAACTTGTCAGTGTATCCATTCATAAAACGTTAGCGAAACTGTATGTACGGTCAAATTTTATAAAAATCAACTAAAAAACATGAAGTTCATTAATTTTGTTAATTTTTTGTTAGCTCTGTTAGAAAGTAATTATTTTTTGTTGAATTTTGGTAAATGACTTGCGTATTTACAATTAATTTTGATTCTAATTTAATGTGGGCCTTATTAAGACGTATGGGGCCTTATTAAGACCCAAGGCATGTTTTTTTTAATGTTAAAAAGACAGTTAATATTTTAAAAGAGGCTATTATACTAAGGAATTTTCAGAAGGTTATTTAATAAAGAATTTTTATAATAAATTTAAAATCTTTTTATTTTGTATTCCTTTGAGTTATTAAGCAATAACAATAAGGTGGGCCTTATTTGGGTATCCTACCTTACATACTTATACCAGCAACACACCAATCGAAATTTAGACTTTCGAATATTCTCAATTTCAGAAATGTATTATATCACCTTTGAATTACTTAAATAATTCATAGAATATTCTACTAAAAATAGAGATTTAGGCATTTTGACTTTAATTTCAAAGCAATACTATAATATTGTGAAATTGCATACGCTTCAAATTCTAAATTTCAGCTGGTGTGTCTCTGGTATTACAGATATTCCTTCAAATATCCTGTCCTTTCATCGCACTTTTCAAAGCACACTATTCTAAAAATTTCATGAATATTTTTGATCAAGTAGCCCGGTCTTAGGTCTCTCCTGCCCTCTGCTACTCTCTCATGTCATTAAGTTCAAAGCCTATTTCACGATCTCCGGGTACAACACACCTGTTTGAGGGTTAGGGAGGAATGTAGTCAGTTCGGACACGAAGGCATCATATTGTATTATTGTGGATCGAACTTCACTTCAGGTAAGTTCGTTTGATCATCAATTATATTTCTGCCTTCGTGTCCTCCTGACTATACTTACTTACAGATAGATGTTTAAAGCTTCGTGAAATAGTAAAAGTAATATACATCCACCACAAACCAAAACGGATGCAGGATTGTTATAAAAATTATAAAACGAATAAATTCGATTTATTTTCTCCTCTGTATAAATAGGTAGTATATAGGTACATACATATGTATGTATTGTGTATTAAAATCCATTTAAATTTATACAAAATTATAACAAATTATGGTATTTTACTTATTTTTTTTCGTAAAATCTAAAATTTTACAATTCTCTATAAACCGATCTTGCGAACTGTAAAGTAAAGTGTGAGAGTAATGGCTGTTTACTCGGAACAGGTTACAACACTTCGGGGTGACGGCGTGTAGCCACAATGAAGAGGGTGCTCGACCCAGAGTCCCAGGAGCGCCTTGCGCGGCACGAGCTAGCTCGCCGGATGGGGGGGGTTCGCGGACTCTGAGCCAGACGAGCACTAAGGGAGTCTTTGTTTTCTACGCTCCTATCGGAAGGTGGGAGAGAATCCTTCCGTTGTTTTTTTTCTAATGCCCCACACATTAACAGCTATCAGGAGAGGTTGGATAAACAACAAAAAAAGAACAAAAAAATCAAAGGGGTGGAGAAAAAAATATGGGGATCCGCACATCCCGGTGTAGAGGTAAGGATTCTGGGTTGCCTCCATGGACCCAGCCTCCTTCATGCCCGCCTCCTAGTATCCCAACCCCCTACAGGTGGGTATACCCCTGCCTAAATCGTCGACGAAATGATTCGCTTATGCCTCCATCCCGGAAGAAAAAAAACTCTTAAGTTCGATGCATGACAACTATAATTCACAAAGCTAGGTTGAAGTTACAAGAGTCCATATAAACAAGTTCTAAAGGTATCAAAACAGTAAAATTTCTTTTTTTTTTCTGTAATATAAGGAAGAAACAATTCTTACTCTTTAAATTCCCTGCAGTATCAAATTCAAAATTAGACTGCTCCCTAGAAGTGATAGGTGATTCTTATGCGAATCTATTAAATAATACTAGGTACGAATGACAAATTAGAATACAGCCTTAAGATTATTAGTCGATAAAGATAAACTCATCAGCTCTTATAGTGATTGAACAATGACTACTCAGCATGAATAAATTATTTGGCTTTGCCGGTATTTACACTGTTGTACTTAATCAAATTTTACGGTGCTAAAAAAAACCAATCAACAATTTTGGAACCGAGAACATTGGCATTTAATCTATCCGGAGTACAAATTAATTTATTTACGTGAACCACGGGGGGAAAAGATTAGGTAAATTCGGAATATCAGGTGATAACATGAGTACCGGTTCATTTTTTTTTTTTTTTTTTTTTTAAAGAAAAACCTCCACGAAGGAGAAGGGTTCCTACAGGCCTTACACGTTTTTGAGGACTTCACCGAAGCTAGTTGAGCCCTTGTACGTAAGACAAAAATCACAGTCAGCGGATATTTTAAAATTCTAAGGGCGCAAGGCAATTGCAGCCGAGGGCCCTGGCCACCACAGATGCCCCACAAAAAAAAATATATCAAAATAGTTATTACAAGGTAGGACTTACCCGGGAATCCGTTGGAGTCGACTCGGCAGGATCCCGCGACGAAATCTGCAATGCAAGGTGGTTAGCTCTTGAGGGGGCCAAGTCCTTTGCGTTATGAAGCCTGGGGGGGTGAAGAGCCTGAGGAAACGTCCTCCTTACGCTTACGCTTACGCGACCTACGTCTCTCTACCTGGCTGAAGCTGATACTTTACTGGGGGGGTGTGAGGAGGCCTTAAACTATCCCGATACAATTTAAACCAAAAAAAAAAAATAAGAATAAAACAAAAGAAATCTTGAGGTTTCTTGACTGCTGTCCGGTTGCGTCCGAGGGGTCCGGCGAGCATCCCACGGCTGATGCTGGCTTCCTTAAGCCTGGACGTACACGGTTCCAATAGGGGTCGACATGGTGGGGAGGTGCAGCAGGTGCGGTGCTCGAGACTTCGGTTTACTTCGAATTGACAGGATATCGTGTCGCATCTAGGTGAGTTCCGGCGGCGCAGCCCCGAGTTATAGGAGCCGGCAGTTGCTGGGCTTACGCACTCGGTTTTTTTTTTCTTATATCGCCTGCCTTCGGCGGATAAACCCCGGAATCAAAAAAAGAATAGTGCGGGTCCTTCCTAACAAGTACGGGAGGGGAGCACCGAGGCCAAGGACGTTCTTCTCCTTTTTCTTCTGGCTCCTTGGGGAGCTGGTTAAACTAGCTCGGGTTCCCTCGTGACCAGGGACCGATGGTTCCTCTCAGGCGTGGGTGGAGGACCCGCGATTTCCTGGTTCACCAAAAAGGGGAAACTTTTCTTTGTTTGCTTCTCTTCCTATTTGGTATTTTGAAGGGCTGCTTTCGTGCTACAACCAACTCACCTTCTGAAATATCCTGGGGTGTGCACAATTTCACTTAGTTTCTCCTTTACTTTATCTAACTAGTGCGGAGTGCGATCCTTACTGCACCACGGATAATGACAAATGGCCGCTCTCCTGCCTTCCGGCCTCTCAAGACGAGCTGTCAATTGTGCCCGCGTGTGAGTTGGATGTTGACTTTATCAGCGGCCAGGTGGCGTCGCATCGTCAGATGGCTGTGACTACCCTAAGGTTGGGTTTCAATGACTCGTTGCCGGTTTATTAGCAGGCGAACGTCACAAGGCTGTCGGCTTCTGATCGGTATTACCGCGAGGAAGAAGACAGAAGAACGAGCGCCCTGTGAAGAGGTATTTGCAGTCTTATCAGCTACTGTCGAATGTCCTTACTATGGTAGACACCCAAAGACTTCCCACTTAAATCCTCCAATTCATAGAGGGAATTTCCCACTGGTTTCACTATCCTGGCCTTGCCAAATTTTTTCTCTAACTTGGCACTCTTGCCTTGCGGAAAGCTACTTTGCGGGAATAGGCGTCGAAAGACTTCTTGTCCGGGTAGGTATCTCACCTCCCGGCACCGGGTGTTATAGGTGTTTTCATGACGGGCGTGAGCGCTTTCCAGCTGATTTTCCAGTCGTTCCCGAATCAGAGCCAGCTTGTCCGATCCTGTTAGACAACGTGCCTCGCCTTCTCCCAAGCTACGTATCCTCTTTAAGAGGGCGTAGGCCGAGCCGTGCAACATCATGTGCTGGCCAAAGAGTGCGTAGTATGGCTCCACTTCAATTGACTGATGAATAGAACTGCGCAACGCACAAGCAATTTTCTGTAGGTGAAGGTCCCAATGTCGTTGGTCATCTCTAAGGTATGCGCGGATAGCGGCTAAAACAGACCTATTCACACGCTCTGAAGCATTTGGATGGGGAGAATACTTAGCGGTGCGGATATGACGTACTCCATAGTCGGCAAGGAATTTTTGGAACATATTGGATACAAACTGTTTCCCGTTGTCTGAAAACACGGTTTCCGGCACTCCGAATGTGGTGAAGATTTCGTCTTCTAGGTACCGAACTACAAGATCAGTGGATTCAGAGCGCATAGCCTTCAGGAACACGAACTTGCTAAAGGCATCCAAAACAACGAAAATGCACGAATTCCCTCGAGAAGTTCTAGGGTAAGGTCCCATAAAGTCGATGTACAGAAATTGGAAAGGCCTCAGAACTTTCATTTGCCCTCCCATGGGCGGTCGCTGTACTTGAGAACTAGCTTTCGTTTCTTTGCAGGTGTCGCAACGTTGGACGTAATCTCGAACTTGACTGACCATTCCGGGCCAGTAATATTTTTGACGGATTCTATACAGAGTTTTGTGGAAACCTCCATGACCAGTATGCGGCGGGTCATGAGCTCTAGTTATTATCTCGCCGGTCAAGGGTTTAGGCACCCATAACTTCCAGCATAATTCATCGTCCTCCAAGGCTCCTGTCCGAGGTTGTCGCCGAGCGTAAACGTATCCGTCGGACACACACACGTCAGGCAGGCGGTCTGCGTTCTCCGTGATGGACTTCTTCAGGTCTTCGTACTCGGCCGAGGAGAAATGTGGCGACGTTAGATCGACGTCTATCACCAATGCCTTTGCAAGGTCCAGCTCTTCCATGTGTACACGGGACAGGGTATCGGGCACGACGTTTTGGCTTCCCTTTCTATGTTCGATCTCAAAGTCGAACCCTTGCAACTTCAAGCTCCAGCGGGCGAGTCGGCCACTCAAATCTTTCTGGCTCATGAGCCACCTCAGGCTGGCATGGCCTGTTATGATCGTGAAGGGTTGTCCCTCGATGTATGCGCGAAACTTTTTGACACTCAGCAGGGCGGCGTAGCACTCGAGCTCTGTAATACTGTATTTGGCCTGCGTAGGGTTAATTTTTTTTGACATAAAGGCGATGGGGTGTTCCACACCTTCTTTATCCTTTTGGAACAGGACACTCCCTACCCCTGTAGTGCTGGCGTCGCACTGAATATAGAATCGATCAGTAAAGTCTGGGGTGTATAACTCTGTGGCAGAGATCAGTGCCGATTTCAACCGCTGGAATGACTTCCTGCCTTCATCGGTTATTTTAAAAATCTTAGTTTTTTTCAAACAGTCCGTGAAAGGGGCTGCTATTGAAGCATAATTCGGTACAAACCTTTGGTACCAGCCTGTCATACCAAGAAACCGACGGAGCTGTTTGGGGGTTTTCGGTTCCGGGAATTCTTTTATCGCTGTAATTTTATTCGGATCCGTCCTGAGGGTTCCGTCTCCTACTACGAAGCCAAGATATCGCACTTCCTGTACGCAGAACTTACTTTTACTCACATTTATTGTTAAGCCAGCATGGTGTAGTCGTTTGGCCACTTCTTCCAAAATTTGGATGTGTTTTTCGAAGGTTGGTGTCACAACCAAAAGATCGTCCAGGTAGACGAAAACATTTTCCCGGAGATGTCCAGGGATGACTCGGTCCATCAGCAGGCACATTCTTTGGGGCGCGTTGCACAGACCAAAGGGCATGACCGTAAACTGGTACAACGGTCGCCCAGGGACCGTGAAGGCAGTCTTCTCGCGACTATGTTTTTCCAATGGAATCTGCCAAAACGCGTCCTTCAAGTCTATGCCGCTGATGAACCGAGTATCCTGGAGCCTACCAAGGAGGCCGTCAATGTGGGGCAAGGGATAAGCGTCTTTGATGGTTACGCGGTTAACAGCTCTTGAGTCGAGGCAAAGTCGGTTCTTCCCTGGCTTCCGCACAAGAACTACTGGAGAGTTCCATGGACTGTCGGACTCCTCTATGACTCCTAAAGCCAACATCCTGTCCAGCTCCTCGTACATGAGCTTCTGGATCATCGGTGAAACAGGGTAGTGGCGTTGTTTTATGGGTGGTGCATCTCCGGTATTAATGACATGTTCCATCACGTGGGTTTTTCCGAGACCATGTGTAGCGAAGTTGGGAAATTTTGAAATAGCCACCTCCAATTGCAGTTCTTGGTCAGGGGTCAGGTGATGTCGTGGCTCACTGAAATTGTTCGCCAGCGAGAGCTCCGAAATTAATCCTGGGGCCAAATTAAAGGTGCGCCAAAAATCTATGCCTAGATAAAGAGATTGGGCCAATCCTGGTACAACATATATCATCAGAGGTCGGGTCACGCCTCGGTAAGCCACCTGGGCCTTAACGTACCCAGTGACAGCCTGTCCTCTCCCGTCCGCTGTGATAACAGATCTCCTCAATCGTATTGGAATTAGACTCGCCTTTTGCATAAAATGTTCAGCTCCTTCCCCTAAGCAAGTGATGCTGGCTCCGCTATCTAAGAGACCAGTAATGGGTGTGTCATTTATTAGCACGCTAACATAAGGTCTATCATCCCCGTCAACTCTGACTATGCTCGACGCTATTTTCTTCGTGACACGTTTTCGTTCAGCATACAATTTCCGCAGTCTCTTCAGGGCTTGCCGTTTTCGCGGAGAGACACGTTTTAGATGAGTACTCGCAGAGGCAGCTGCCTGGAGACTGGAGTTGAATATCCGTTGTCTCACTATGTGATAGTTCTTCCATCGTTCGTGCAGGGTGGGTTTAGGGACTCTTTCTGGGGCAGACATGGTTACATTCAACTTCTCAGTTATATTGGCTGAGGAAAGAACGGTATCTGTGGTGGGAGGATCCACAGACATTGGGTCATTTAGTTTTTGCGGGGTTGACCTGAGAGCAAGGTTTTCCCCGTCTCGGGTTTGGGTGCCGGTGTAGGATGAGCAGGGCGTGGCACTCCGGCTACCGTGCTGCCCGCTGGCCGGTTTCCCGAACAGTCACTGCAACGTGGGGTGGTAGTGCCGGGTTTACCACATCTGTAGCAAAAGAGTACTCGTTGTTCGGAGGGGCACATCTGAAAGTAATGTCCCGACCGCTGGCAGTTCCAACATTTCATTTCTATCGCCCCACCACTGATGGCATCGATCGAATCCTCTAAATTATTTAGTCCTTGAGCGATGTCTTCCACCGGGTCCAACTCCTGGACTTTCCCAATAGCGAATCGGGGTTGCATACCAAAACGGACTGAATTGGTTTGTAGCCGTTCTGCCTGTCTGCAGGTTTCCCTTAACTCACGCAGTGAGTAAGCCGGCTGAACATAAACCAGGTGGGCCAATCGAGGAATGAGACCATCCTTGATTATTTTTACTAAATCTACTTCTGGTAGGGGTCTGTCCAATTTGCACTGTAATGCAAGTACACGCTGCTCGAAGTCGGCGTAACTCTCCGAAGGTGCCTGTCTAGACGTCATCAGGGCCTGCAATATGCGATGGTTCGATTGTGGCGGCTGGAACCGTTCCTGGAGCTGGGACTTAAAGATGAGCCATGTAAAGTTTCTAAATTGTCGGCGAAACACCGTCCAAAACCAGGTTTCAGCTTTGTCCTTCAACAAGAAGTGAACGTTTGAACAAAGCTCCGTGTCGCTAACGCCACTGGATCGAGAAACACATTCGGTGCGGTAAATAAAGTCTTCCGCAGACCTCCCCTTTGAGTCGCCGTTAAAAGTAAAATTCCACGAGAGCACGACAGATTTTCTGGTAGGTATATAATCTAATCCTTCGTCTGGAGATGCTATAAATGAGGGACCTCCTGACATCAGGCCACTACGTTGAGAGCGGGGGCTAGGTTCGGAGGGAACCCCTTGACCTCTAGGATCGGGTACATAGGTTTGGCGTTCGCCAGTGAAAAGTTGACCGTTAGTAGCTGGCTGTGGTGAGTTCGCGAATTGTTCTGCCCTGGCAGCTTGACTCCTCAGGCCGGTACGGGTACCAGTTCTGGGAGGTCGGCCTCGGCCTACGCCTTTGTTGCCAAACACATTGGTGTTGTTCCTCGGGGGTGTATTGGCTACCGGTATTAACCCGTAACCGCTCCTTATGTCGTTGAGGGCATCCCTTAGGGCGTGCAGTTCGGTTCGTAAATTATCCAGGGCTGGAAGGTTTTCTCCCGTTACCTGGGAAGGTGCGCCAGAATCTCGAGAGGGACCACTACCAGGCCTTTCTACCACGGTATCATCGAGACTGCCGTCCCGTGAAGCACCTTGCTTACCGGTCATGATTAAAAGAAAATAATTCCGAAGGCGATATATATTAACTCGTGAGGTTGGTTGATTTATATAAGGACTTTATAAGTCACGTCCTTAAGAACGCAGAGAAAGGAAAAAAAATTGCAGGTGGGCGTGTGCAAATAGGCACTCCCACTCAAGAAAACAAGTGTCGCAACCGAAAGTTTGAAGCTTGGCTTCTTATCAATTCAAAAAAAATTCAGTATCGGAACACTTCACGTTCCAGACTACTCTCACGTACAATAGCTAAACTAGTCTCCTACTGATGCTTAGCTGAACTAAACTCATACTCAGGTAATCAACAAGATGAATGCAAAACTTAAGAAAATCTGAACTTATTACATGATATCCGGTGAGGCAATAAGCGGATCATTCCTACGCGCAACATGAACGAGATAACAACGAATCAAAAAAAACAATATCTTTGATTTGTACCATACTCAAATAGACAGTGTTGAAATTATTGTCTGCAAAAAGGAAAGCAATATTGACAGTGCTAGAACCACGTCTGCACCGAATCTGAAATAGAGGACTTTTTCCCTTTTCCAACCTCACAGTCGGAATAGGTATAAAGAGTTTACCTACAACACGGTAGAGTATAAAGGAATGGGATGGGAAAAGCGGTGGGAAGAAGGAATCCTAGCGCCGTTCGCAAGCGCATCTCGTGACCATGGGGTACGTCGAGGCAAGTGAGCCAGGCAGTGCCTAAGCAACACCGAACTCTCGGGTTTCCCAATGACCAGAAGAACGCCTACCGAATTACAGGTGCCTGCCCGAGAACGACTGAGGCCATGCAAGGGAGGGAATTTACCCGCCCAAGTACGATCTCTCAGATCGCACTCAGTCATCCACCAGACTCGCGGAACGGTGGTTGAGATGCTACACTCAGGGTCAATGAAGCGCAGAGGCATGTCGCAAAGATAGCATCCTGTGGACGTTGATCTTGATCTGGCATGCGACCAGTACTTCACCAACCACAGGCATGAACCTCCCTCTCCCCGTCCAAGAAGCCTCATCGAATCGCAAGGAATGAATTCGAAAACTCTAGACCTGTTCTGACTCTTTGATCAATCCTGGAGAAGAGAGAACATACCCAACCGCTAGGGGGATGGTAGTCAGGGAACCTAAAGCGCTCCTCTTACCACACTACCGACGTGAAAAGAGAAGATACTGCACTTGGCAGCACGAGTATTATTTGCGGCCGTGTAGGCCTAATGTGGCAGCCCTTACGAACAGGGAATCCTATCCGTTTCGGGCCCCACGTTGGGCGCAATTATTGTAAAGTAAAGTGTGAGAGTAACGGCTGTTTACTCGGAACAGGTTACAGCACTTCGGGGTGACGGCGTGTAGCCACAATGAAGAGGGTGCTCGACCCAGAGTCCCAGGATCGCCTTGCGCGGCACGAGCTAGCTCGCCGGATGGGGGGGGGGGTTCGCGGGAGAGAATCCTTCCGTTGTTTTTTTTCTAATGCCCCACACATTAACAGCTATCAGGAGAGGTTGGATAAACAACAAAAAAAGAACAAAAAAATCAAAGGGGTGGAGAAAAAAATATGGGGATCCGCACATCCCGGTGTAGAGGTAAGGATGCTGGGTTGCCTCCATGGACCCAGCCTCCTTCATGCCCGCCTCCTAGTATCCCAACCCCCTACAGGTGGGTATACCCCTGCCTAAATCGTCGACGAAATGATTCGCTTATGCCTCCATCCCGGAAGAAAAAAAACTCTTAAGTTCGATGCATGACAACTATAATTCACAAAGCTAGGTTGAAGTTACAAGAGTCCATATAAACAAGTTCTAAAGGTATCAAAACAGTAAAATTTCTTTTTTTTTTTCTGTAATATAAGGAAGAAACAATTCTTACTCTTTAAATTCCCTGCAGTATCAAATTCAAAATTAGACTGCTCCCTAGAAGTGATAGGTGATTCTTATGCGAATCTATTAAATAATACTAGGTACGAATGACAAATTAGAATACAGCCTTAAGATTATTAGTCGATAAAGATAAACTCATCAGCTCTTATAGTGATTGAACAATGACTACTCAGCATGAATAAATTATTTGGCTTTGCCGGTATTTACACTGTTGTACTTAATCAAATTTTACGGTGCTAAAAAAAACCAATCAACAATTTTGGAACCGAGAACATTGGCATTTAATCTATCCGGAGTACAAATTAATTTATTTACGTGAACCACGGGGGGAAAAGATTAGGTAAATTCGGAATATCAGGTGATAACATGAGTACCGGTTCATTTTTTTTTTTTTTTTTTTTTTTTAAAGAAAAACCTCCACGAAGGAGAAGGGTTCCTACAGGCCTTACACGTTTTTGAGGACTTCACCGAAGCTAGTTGAGCCCTTGTACGTAAGACAAAAATCACAGTCAGCGGATATTTTAAAATTCTAAGGGCGCAAGGCAATTGCAGCCGAGGGCCCTGGCCACCACAGATGCCCCACAAAAAAAAATATATCAAAATAGTTATTACAAGGTAGGACTTACCCGGGAATCCGTTGGAGTCGACTCGGCAGGATCCCGCGACGAAATCTGCAATGCAAGGTGGTTAGCTCTTGAGGGGGCCAAGTCCTTTGCGTTATGAAGCCTGGGGGGGGGGGGGGTGAAAGGCCTGAGGAAACGTCCTCCTTACGCTTACGCTTACGCGACCTACGTCTCTCCACCTGGCTGAAGCTGATACTTTACTGAGGGGGTGTGAGGAGGCCTTAAACTATCCCGATACAATTTAAAACAAAAAAAAAAATAAGAATAAAACAAAAGAAATCTTGAGGTTTCTTGACTGCTGTCCGGTTGCGTCCGAGGGGTCCGGCGAGCATCCCACGGCTGATGCTGGCTTCCTTAAGCCTGGACGTACACGGTTCCAATAGGGGTCGACATGGTGGGGAGGTGCAGCAGGTGCGGTGCTCGAGACTTCGAGTTACTTCGAATTGACAGGATATCGTGTCGCATCTAGGTGAGTTCCGGCGGCGCAGCCCCGAGTTATAGGAGCCGGCAGTTGCTGGGCTTACGCACTCGGTTTTTTTTTTTCTTATATCGTCTGCCTTCGGCGGATAAACCCCGGAATCAAAAAAAGAATAGTGCGGGTCCTTCCTAACAAGTACGGGAGGGGAGCACCGAGGCCAAGGACGTTCTTCTCCTTTTTCTTCTGGCTCCTTGGGGAGCTGGTTAAACTAGCTCGGGTTCCCTCGTGACCAGGGACCGATGGTTCCTCTCAGGCGTGGGTGGAGGACCCGCGATTTCCTGGTTCACCGAAAAGGGGAAAATTTTTCTTTGTTTGCTTCTCTTCCTATTTGGTATTTTGAAGGGCTGCTTTCGTGCTACAACCAACTCACCTTCTGAAATATCCTGGGGTGTGCACAATTTCACTTAGTTTCTCCTTTACTTTATCTAACTAGTGCGGAGTGCGATCCTTACTGCACCACGGATAATGACAAAATGGCCGCTCTCCTGCCTTCCGGCCTCTCAAGACGAGCTGTCAATTGTGCCCGCGTGTGAGTTGGATGTTGACTTTATCAGCGGCCAGGTGGCGTCGCATCGTCAGATGGCTGTGACTACCCTAAGGTTGGGTTTCAATGACTCGTTGCCGGTTTATTAGCAGGCGAACGTCACAGAACATATCATCATTGACTGATACTACCGGCTTATTATAAAATTGGGCAATAATATTTTACTTTACTGACCAACTTGCTGTTTTTCTTACTAAATCAATGTTCACACCTCTCTCTTTGGCCGATGAAGTTGCAGCTTGTCTAGTACTATGCGCTGTAAAAATTCTTGTATCTATACCCTTATCTGCAAGAGTACTTTTGATCCATCGGCTTAGCGTTTGCGCATTTACTTTAGCGTAGGGCTTCTTAAAACTAATAAATAAACTAGCTATAGTCGACTAGGGTTTGAGCCAGACATATCTCTGGCTTATAGGTTAGAAAATGGAAGAGCCATGTATGGTTGATTGCACGTCCTTGACGATGTTTTAATTCTGTCGGGAATTTTTATACACACTCTATCGTTATTTTGTTCGATGTTATTAATGTTAATTAGACTGAATGTCTGAACTGTGTTTCCTGTTGCAAGTGCCACTAGGACTATAAGTTTACCTGATAATTCTTTATGTAAAATTTTATCGTATGGATAGAACTTAGTATAGTATTAGTATAGTATTCCCCCATAATGTTATATTTCGGTGTATTTGGTCGAAGATTGTAAGCTCCTTTAAAAAATCGAATTAATCTATTATCCTGACTAATTCTGCTACCCATGATTAGTCCTAAAACTGCTTTGCATGAATTTAACGTCCCATATTTTACTCCTGAATTAAATAGGATGGTGAGAAAACTAATTATGTTAGGCACAGAAGCCTCAAAGAACTTGTTTTTAGATCCATTGCAATATTCAAACCAGTTTTAGGGTTCCGTACCTCGAAAGGAAAAAACGTAACCCTTATAGGATCACTTTGTTGTCCGTCCGTCCGTCTGTCTGCCTTTTTCTCAGGAACGCGTGGAGGTATCAAGCTGGAATTTATATCAAATACTCAGGGGCCTTATTATGAGAAACGAAACGAATTAGAAACGAAACGAAATTGATAAATCCGTATTACGAGAAACGAAATCGTTTCGAAAAGAAACGGTCGCAATCGTTTCTCGCTTCGATGGCATTTCAGTCATCAATTTTGTGCAGGCAAGATGTCAGAACAAATTCAGTAAGTATTTTTAACATACAAAATAGTGCAAATAGTGCACAAATGCTCTATATACATATTTAAATTTTGCATTAAGAACGTGACTTTGAAAATGTAATGGGGCCTATTCTGAGATTCGCTTCATGTGAAAAACGGTTCACATCTCAAAAATGCAATTCTGACAGTCACCTAAGGTGAATGTTTCAGTTGTTCCGTTTCTCATGTGAAACTTGTGAAAATTTTTAGCTATTCTCGCAACCGTCTGAGGTGAATGCTTTCGGTGTGCGGTGAATAATTCTTTCACTTGATTTTTTCAAGTGAAGAGAATCATTATGAGTTTCGGATACAGCAACGGCAGACGAAATGGGAGGGAAAAAGTAATTGACGTTATTTTATATTTAAAATATATTTGTTTGAGCGTTAATTAGAGCTTTTCGGTAAATTTTCATGTTTTGATTTTTGTGTAGGAAACTGACTAATAGGAAACAGTTTGATGCGCTTTTGGATTTTGTGGAGAAACAGGAAAATATTGCGAGAGGTAGAAAACGCTGAGAATTTTATTGGGAAAGAAAAATATTCCAAAAAATAGAAGGAAATTGCGATAAGCTCACTGTTCGCAGTCCATTTCTAAGGAATTTGAGTTGTTCCTTATTTTCCGCCTTCGCAATGAGACCAGAACCGTGTCACCATCACTATTATCGCTTGAGGTAAACCACAGCTCAGTGCTTGTCATATTCAAGATTTATAATCTTTAAACTATTATAAACGTTTGAGCTATTAAAAATTCCGTTTAAAAGTAACGTTCGGCCTTTTTTATCATACAGGGTGTTCAAAAAGTCGTTGTTGTTGTTTTTTTTTTTAAGTTGACTACTCCTGCAGGGGTAGTGCACACAAGTGTGTCTTCCTGGTCTTAACCGGTCTATATAACCGACCATACATAACAGTCAATGGGCATAATGTTTCACAAAATCAGTAGATAAGAGTTAGGCATGAATTGACCCCCTCCCTTCTCAATGTTATGGGCTGCTTACACTGTGATCCAGTTTCATCAATCCTTGTCTTTTTGTATTGAGTCAATAACTCATCAATTCTCTCTCTCAATAAAGGGCAACAAAATTCGTGACTTGGCCTAGAGCATCATCAGATACCCAAGGAGGACAACACAAGATACACATGATACAATGGAAACATTAACATATTATTTAAAAGAGTTTAACCTAGGTGTGAATTAGCTGTACAATATTAGTTGATGGATATCACTTAACTTACCTAAATTCCTTATTTTTTACATCAATTACTAACAGTTTTCAATTATTAAAATAATTATGCAGGTTAAAAAAAAGACACTGAAGGAGAGTCGGAGAATGAAATATCTCCTGTATTACAGGCCATAATCAATTTTGTACTTGATTTATCTTTCTTATCCATTTTGTCTGGGGATTCGTGGAAATTACAATTCTATGTTTGCCTTCATCAGAAAATCCGCTAGTACTTCTACATATGTTGTCTATATTTTTGGGAACTAAGGCCTCCTATAGATTACTTGCATTCATCAAGGTCGGACCTAACTCTTTCAAACTTGGAGCATCTTAAGATCAGATGTTCTGCACTCTCAACAATACCACACTCCTCACACATTTCTGAATCTACCAGGCCCCACTTATACAGTCTTCCTCTATCATACATATGTATGTTCCGCAAATATTCTGTTAATTATTCTAATTATTTTGTACGGAAGTGACAAATCTTTAAACCATGGTGGAACCCCCACATACGGAAAGATTAATGTGAAGAATTTGCCTTTTCCCTAGAGATAGACAAATAGTTACATTCTTCTACGACCTTCTTTTTTCCATTTAGAATTGCATCATCGATCGTTAAATAGTGATTTAGGGGTTGCCCAATAGTTCTTGCCTCATCAGCCAATCCATCTGCAACCTCATTCTCACCAATTCCTCTGTGAGAAGGCACCCAGACAACTCTTACAAATTCAAAATTATCAGTCAACTCAGTTTTATCTTCAAATAACTTGAAAATTATGCGTCGCTCAGAAAAATGGTTTACTTTGATGGTTTCAATTTCACCTGTTCCAAGTGAAATATTTTTGTTCGATTCATGTGAATCTCGGAATAGGTACTTTCACATGATACGGAAGTAATGTGAAAATTTTTTTTCTTGTGAAGCGGATCTCAGAATAGGCTCCAATATTAGCTGTGTTCCATTGGGCTGTGTAAAATACTCCCAAGTACTTCTGGCTACGCTGAACTACTCTAGCTCTAGTTGGCGAGCAGAAGCTCTGAGTAGTTTTGCCACATTTTCCCGCCAGGTGGATGGTGGTTTTTGTACTAGGTTTGCATGGAAATGAAAGCTTTTCCTCATTAGCTGTGTTCCATTGGGCTGTGTAAAGTACTCCCGAGTACTTTCTCTATGGAACGCTACTTTGATCGTCAGGAGTAAATAATAAATTCAAATTTTGACATTTCATCGTATTATATTAGTTGCTTTGATTGTGCCTTATTTATTAAAATGGAAATATTTATATATAAATATGTTTTGCTGCCTAAACTACTTAAATTTTATTATTTGAATCCTTGTGATTACTCCAGAATAGCTAAAGCTGCAACGAAAAATGAGGAAAAGCTTTCATTTCCATGCAAACCTAGTACAAAAACCATCATCCACCTGGCGGGAAAATGTGGCGTAACTACTCAGAACTTCTGCTCGCCAACTATAGCTAGAGTAGTTCAGCGTAGCCAGAAGTACTTGGGAGTATTTTACACAGCCCAATGGAACACAGCTATTATTCGTTGAAGCTTTAGCTATTCTGGACTATATCACAAGGATTAAAATAATAAAATTTAAGTAGTTTAGGCAGCAAAACATATTTATATATAAATATTTCCATTTAAATAAATAAGGCACAATCAAAGCAACAAATATAGTACGATGAAATGTCAAAATTTGAATTTATATTTTACTCCTGACGATCAAAGTAGCGTTCTGTAGAGAAAGTACTCGGGAGTACTTTACACAGCCCAATGGAACACAGCTATTATTATAGATCGAAAAAGATAACGAAAGCTAGGCAATATGAAGTAATAGTCCGTCATATGGAGAGTAACGAGGATGTAGCTCGTGGTATAGCTAACTCTGCCGAAGGCAAAAGCAAAGCTACAAGGGTGTGGGAACAAATCGCAGCAGAGTGCAGAATGCCGAAGGACCTCCTTTAAGAAGTGCTGATGGGTGGAAAAAAGTATGAATTTTCATAAAAAAAAAATTAAGGCATAACAAGGTTCAAATTACGGGAACAGGTGGAGGACCCTGCAAAATATATGATTTCTCTCCTCTGGAAGAAAAAGTGATTGAAATAATTAAAATTCGGGAAGCAGTTGATGGAATTCAGGGTGCCAAGAGTTTTGGGGCATCTACTGCTTCTTCCCAGGACCCCGGTAATGAAAATGTTTACATGGATAAAGAGCGCCTTATAGAAGAAGCAGAAAAACTTTTAGAGGAAAACGAAGATGTACAGCCTATTGCCTCCCTGTCGGTTTCTCAGCCAAGCAGAGAAACCGACAGGGAGACAAAAGACTTACCTAAAGAAAAGAGGAAGAAAAGAAAGAATGAACAAACATTTGATGCAAATTCTAGATACAAAATTTTAAAAAAACAAACTGACTTTCAAAAAGAAATCTTTGAAAAAATGTCAAGTTCTTTAGAGTCAGTCAGTAATTCAACAAAAGAGAACACAAAATTGCTAAAAAAATTTACCGCCTTGAGGAAGAAAAATTAGCCGTTGAAAAGGAGAAGTTGGAAGCGGAAAAAGAGAAATTAATTATAGAAAAGTAGAAACTGAAATTACAAAGAGAACTGAATAATAACAATAGCTGTAAATAGGTGCTTATGTTTTATATGAGTACGCTATAGTATGAAGAGTATTTAGTTTTGTTTTATTATAAATTCTATGTAAAGAAGGAATTAAATGCAAGATATATTTATTATAAAGAACAACTTTTCAATTAAAAATAGCATTCAGAATTTCGTTTCTAATTCTTCTTCCGTCAAAATCTTGATCAGCGTTTTCTTCATTGTTAATGTTGTGAACGTCTTCCTCCGACTCAATATAAGTTTCGTCTATATTGGACACACTGTATCGTATGCAAATGTTGTGAAGTGCTACACACGAGTTCACAATTTGGACGGCTTTCAGTGGTGTGTAATGGAGTTGCCTAGCACCAAGCAAACAGCGGAATCGGTTTTTTAATAGACCGATCGTCCTTTCCACTATATTGCGAGTTCTGGAATGCCTAGTGTTAAATCGAGCTTCTATACTTCGAGCATCTGCATTCCGAAACGGGGTAATAAGCCAAGGCTGTAGCCTGTATCCGGAACCGCCTATTAAAAGCATTTTAATAATAAATTATTGCAAATTTTTGTATTTCATATTTCTACCCAGAAGCCAACAACTTGTGTTTAATCCTCTACTTATACGAAGATGTTGATGTATATCGCTTAGATCCCAGACATGTTAGTCGTGGGAAGCTCCTCCAAATCTAGCATCGACTGATAAAATTTTCATTTTATGGTCGCATACCTAATAATATTTTATTTTATTTTTTATATTATGATAGTAATTTATGGCATTGCAATCATCGCGTTAAGGCTGTGAAATCCTTTTCGATTCAAATAGACATGCTCGTTCTCAGCATAATTTTTATATGGGTACCATCCACACAGCCGATAACTCCAAGGAATCCGTATAATTGGAAAAAATTATGTTTAGTCATCTTCAGTTCATCCTCATTCACAAGAAAATTTATCCAAAACGGGCAAATTTTTGTCTCAAACAAGTGTAGTACTTCGGCTAAAACGAAGGACACGCTGCTTTGGTACATTGCGATATGAAAATCTTTTCCAACGCCTTTTTGATAGCCTCCTTCTGCGAAAAACCTTAAACAGGCGGCTAATTTAACTACATTAGGAATTGCAGTTGAAATTATTCTTTCTTGAAACTTTCCAGAAAGCTGGTCCAATAAATATGTGAAGGCATCTTTGTTTAGCCGAAAAAGTTGCATAAAACTATAAGGAAATTCATTTCATCCTACCTTTCAAATAACTTTTTTGTAACTCACATTGTTTCCGGTAGCTCCAAGGGATTTGAAGAATCTCGAAGCTTCCTTCTCAAAACAGCAACATTATCTTCACTTTCACTTTCGGAAGATGAGAAAAACAATTCTGCACTTAACATTTCGTTCTAAATAATGGTTGCTTTAATAAAATTCTATCAACATACAAAATTCAAATGACAATTTGGCAGTTGAATAACGTAGCATTTACAAACAGTTCGAGTTGCACATGGCAATGCTAAAAGAACGAAACGATCGTTTCTGGTGATAAGAAATTGATTTCGTATCGTTTCTCATTTTCGTTTCGTTTGACGATTCGTATCGTTTCTCATAATAAGGCCCCAGGTCTACTGTTCCTTGGAGCTGTGAAAAAATCAAACTTCTACGCCAACGCAATCAAGAGATACAGCCGTTTATGCCTCAAATTTCCGCAAATTTTCGACACTCGCAAGGGAATCAAAACCTACAGGATACTTCTCAGGCGTTCTCAGTTATAGGAGCGAGCATAATAACTAATGATGCCTCAGAAATGCCGATTCTTAAAATCACCTTCCTGACAAGAGCCTTCCCACCAGGGTAAGATTCTTGTGAAGAGGTTGTGGACTGCTGAAAGAGTCAGATAAGAGGCTTTCATTAGGCCTAAAAATTAACAGTTAAGATATTAATAATTTATTAAAAAGAGGAAACCAGGGTTGGGTACCCCACCATAATACCCTTAGCTCTGTTGTTTCTAATTTTTTGTAAGCATTTAAGAATAAGATAAATGGGTGGGGAAAAGCATAAATGTTTTCATTAGTCCAAGAACTGACAAATGCATCGGCCGCCAATGCTCCAGGATCACTATGCCAGGAAAAATATCTGATGCATTTTTTATTTGATCTGCTTGCAAACAAATCAATAGAAGGATTTTCCAAAATGTCCTTAATCCTTTTGTATGCATATTCTGCAAGGGACCACTCTTTATCCGAGTCTTTTCGATTCTGCAACAGCTATTGTATTTTCTTTTCATTTAATGTATCAAGCGAATACCTGCAGGTTTTTTGCCTCACACCACTGGTTTTTGCAAGGAGAGCATTTAGAAATGGCCCCACATCTTAGTAAATTTAAGATTTCTACTATTATCTATTTTACTAGGATTTCTACTAGCATCTATTTTATTTTTTGGCACAACATCTTTAAGGCGTGTTTATCTTTTAAAGGGATTTTATAACCCCTGACCTCTAACGATGGTAGCATTTTTCCTTGAGACTCCTCCAAAGTTTTGTTGTGTGATGTGACTTCCTGTATGGTAACTTCTGTCTTACAGGACGCAGCCCGCCTACACCTCGAGATTGTACGGGTGCTGGACGCCGCTGGAGAGGCGGGCACATTATGTTTAAAGATTGCTGATTTGCTTTTGATGTGGATACTGATGCTGCTGGTCTGGACTGATCCTGTTGATACTGCGTTTTCCCTTTATTTCCAACCTCGATTTACTGATTGCCCGGTTAGCTTTAATTGTTTCGGATAATTTGTCTCCAAAAAGAAACCTGTTGGGTTTTATAGCCTCCATTGCTTCCCTTGATTCTTTCTATACTGCCAATAAGACAGACATTGGTTTTATGATGTCCTTATTTGCCTTTGTTTTTGTTGCATTTGTCAGCGCAAAACCCAACGCACTGAATATTATTTATTATTTATTATTTTTGCTTTGCCTCTAAAATATTATCTCTCTTTAGATTAATATCGCTTGACGAAGCTTCCGCCGACTTCTCTTGACTTGAATGATCTTATACTTGACGAGGCTTCGATCTTGAAGCGGATTTCGGAATGGCCTGACTGTTTTTCCTGTGGTCCTGATGGTGTTCCGTCTGCTTTCGTGAAACGTTGCTGTGGGTCTATTATCTCTGCTCTGTGTTATTTATTTAACTTATCTATCTGTTCAGGTGTGTTCCCTGTTTTATGGAAAACCTCCTTTATTCTTCCTCTACATAAGAATGGTGACAGATGCAATGATACGAATTATAGGCATATCGCCAATTTATGCAGCATTGGTAAACTTTTTGAGGCTTTGATTTGCGATATCTTGCATTTTCATTGTAAACCGTTCCTAGCCTCCTTTCAGCACGGATTTATGAAAGGTAAATCCACCACTACCAACCTCTTAGAATTCTCCAACTTTTGTATTCCGGCCATTGAGGCTGGCATGCAGGTTAATTGCATCTTCACCGACTTCAGTAAGGCTTTTGACAAAATAAACCATGAAATTCTTCTTTATAAGCTTTCCGTCCTCGGTTTTCCTTCACTTTTTGTTGACTGGTTGCATTCCTATCTTTCGAACCGCCTGCAGTACGTTATTTTTCGAGGTGCCATTTCCGTCCAGGGTTCCACAGGGCAGCCATCTTGGGCCTCTTTTGCTCATTATTTATATTAATGATCTTTCATTGATTTTGTCCCATTCCAAGACGCTGACGATGCAAAAATTTTTCTCACTATAGTTGATGCTAATGATTGCTCTCTTCTGAACGCCGTTCTAGTCGCGTTTTATAAGACAAAATAAAGGACCTGGGCGTTTTGATCAAGAATAATTTTTCTTTTGACGCTCACATCAATGCCATTGCCAACAAAGCTAACGCAATGCTTGGCTTCATTAAACGCTGGTCCAAGAAGTTTGATGACCCGTACATCACAAAACTGCTCTATTGTACGTTCGTTAGGTCAATCTTGGAGTATGCCTGTATTGTTTGGTCTCCCTTCTATTCAGTTCATGTAGACCGCATTGAACAGGTTCATCGAAGGTTTTTGAGGTTCGCGCTTCGTGGTCTTCCTTGGCAGGACCCTTTAAATTTACCTCCATACGCCGAGAGACTAACACTGATCTCGCTTGAATCCCTTGAGAAGAGACGTGATAGTGCCAGAGCTGTTTTTGCTTTTGATTGCTTGCGCGGGACAATTAACTCCCCTGAGATTTTGTCCTCTTTTTACATATACGTTCCGGCGCGCTCCTTGAGATCAGTGGACTTTCTCCGTGTGCCTTGGCATCGCACCAACTATGGGTTTAATGAGCCAATTTCATCGATGTCCCGTATTTTTAATTCAAATTATAATAATATTGATTTCCATTACTCAAAGCGCCAGGTAAAAGGTCAGCTTACCTAATTTATTTTTTGACTCTTGTTACGATAGTCTGTACTATGATGAATTTCAAATAAATGTATCTGTCAAGGCAGCTCCTGCCTCAGGATTCAATCTTGGATCCTTGAGAATCAAAATATTTTCTGGAAACAAATATTCTTCTAGTATTTGTATCTTTTGGTATTCCATTGATCAGAATTGAAGACCATTTTTCTGCGAGATCTTTATTAATTTTTTCGTCAAAGCACTGCTCTTTTACTGGCTCTTCACCTAATAGTTTGAGTGTGTCTTCGTCAACAGTTTCTTCCTCCTCCATTGTTTCATGCCCTACTATAACCAAATTATGCCCTGGCACATCATCCATTTCAGTTTCCGACGGTATACTGCAGGTGAATCTACAATTAAGATGCTTTATCTAAGTAAGACTCTACGAGTCAACATGCTTTTTTTT
Source organism: Machimus rusticus (assembly GCA_951509405.1). Lineage (NCBI taxonomy): Eukaryota > Metazoa > Arthropoda > Insecta > Diptera > Asilidae > Machimus > Machimus rusticus. The sequence goes on from OX608050.1 coordinate 12,277,724, forward strand.
TTCGTATTATTACACAACAATATTGGCCTTATTTTCAGATTTGAATTGTGCAGCTTTTATTGGAATTGATTAGCGAGAGCAAAGGCCCAAACCCTACATAACACTATTGGCAACCTATTAAGGCTCTCAGGCATAACATATTCCATGTAAATTCCCTGCAAAGTGGTTCTATGTCCTGTGGTTGCATCACAGCGAAAGCTATTTTCTCAAGGATAGTGAATAACGTTTTTCAACGAAAGTTAATATCTCAAAGATAATGCATAACTTTTTTATTGAACAATTTAGAGAAGGTAAAGGCTGTACAGACGCTACACGACTCTGTCACCTCTTCATTAGAAGTGCATGCTTTTTTTGTTTGTTTTGTGTCTTTGTTTTTGTCACGTGGACTCGAAGGCAAAAATATAATTTAAAATAGATATATTTGTTCCTTTACAAAATTAAGTGTATTGTTTAGCATATAGGTATGTATGTTTTAACAAAAATGTAGAGTGATCCCACCTACCTCCGAGTTTTAAGAACATAATTGTATTTAATGTTAATTTAAGCTACTCGACTGATAAAGTATTCTAAAATTTGTAAAATTATTTTTGGTGAAATAAATCAGGAGGTTTTTAATGCCAAGTGCTTTTTCCTCCATAAAAAAAATTACTGTGTTTTTATTTAATAGTTTACTCGGGACTTATGTATATACCGAGCCAAGGAAGAACTGGTCCGTTCATAAAAATTCAATTCAACAACATTCAAAATATCATGCATCTCGCACCTTTTGGCAGTTGCAGGGTATTCGTAAATCAGGATGTTGCCTTATATGGCTTTTTTTATCTTTTTTTCTACGCATCGCAGCGACCCCAAACCGATCTCAAAAAATCACTATTTTAAAGTCTTTTCCAAAAAGGTCAACATCACCCCCTTACCACCAACTCCTTGGCCACAATAACCCCTGGAAGTTGAAAAAAGTAATTTTTATTCGCGATTTTTCACCTTTCGCCCCACTTTTCTCCGAAATGCACGTTATTAACATACCTACTTTTTATTTTTTCAAGTTACCTATCTAATTACCTTTCCAGAAAGGTGCAACACCCTTTAACTGCCAAACGGTGCGAGATGCCCCCCCTCCCCCACCAATTCGATTTTTTGCTTGTCTCGGTCTGACCTTCTACCTCCTTCAGTATTGAACTCCCACCTCTGAACACCCTGTATACATATACATACATATATGGGTGTGTGACGTGTGTGTGTGTGAAATTATGTATGTCAGTAGTCTTTATGAATTCATATTTGCGCTCCTTACATAGAATATATTCAAAAAGCATAAAAGTATTTATAAAGGCATCTATATGTAATCAAATATAACAATTTTCACATCCACCCCATCCATTTATACTCTATGTATACTTTTCATATGGAATAATTAGCACTTTTGTTTTAAATTTCCATACTAATGTTTTGGAATTCAGTACTTTTGAAATAAAAAAAAACACTTTTGAAATGGATTTTTACACATTTGAAATGGAAAAAGATATTTTTGCATGGAAAAAGGGGAAATGTTGCTTGAAAATGGTATAATGAACTGTTGATGCAGCTGTTACAGCTGATACTTAACTAAAATCACAAAAAGTAAGACTTATTAACTAGTTTTGGAAAAAAAAGGGTTGTTAAATTCAGTGCAAGTAATTCGTAAGATATATTATACTTTTCATAAATCACTCCAAAATCATGATTGACAACAAAACAGCTATGTCTTTTCATTCCATTTACCTGTTATATGTATGTAAAAAATTTCCACTTCCAGAATGTGTTCACTTATGTAACTACCTTCACGGACTTTACAGGTATGTCCTGTCCTACACTCTTTGATCTAAGTTGAAAGAAATATTTGTTTAATATAATAGAGTGTTAAGAAAAAGGAAAAAAAAAACACATATTAAAATACAGAAAATGCTACACAGGCTCATGCCATTCAATGAATTTATGGTACAAATAAAGAAACTACATAGTTTTTTTTTTTTTTTTTTTGCAGGGAAGCGGGGAAATTCCGTTACGCACTAGGGAGGCCAAAGCCGCCCCTGTGCCGGACTCCCTGGCCAACAGGCCAGGCCTACCGGCTAAAACCCCGCTCCCCCCTCCAGGAACCCCACCCCGGGACCATCTTATTAGATATTACTTCGGGGTGGAGCCCTGTTCACTCGCCCGCACACGCAGGCACACTCCACTCCATGCAACACACACGCCAACCACACAGCCAGCAGAGGCCCATAAGGAACCCCTGCCTTTGTCGGCACCCCCAATAATAAAGGCAGCCAGCAGGTGCCCCAGAAGTGAGCACCCGCTGTTGTCAGCCCCCCTCCACACAACTGGCGGGACATTCCCTCCCAAGGGAGGCGATGTCCCGTCAGCCAATACACACACCACACAGACATCCGTCTCCACTCACACAGCCAACAGGGGCTCCCCAAAGAGCCCCCGTTTTTGTCGGCGCACACGACATAAAAAGAAATAAATAAATAAATAAATATTTCCCCACACCATTAAAATAAATTAACACGAAGAGCCAACAGGAGTCCCCGAGGGGACCCCTGTTTTTGTCAGGCAGACTCCAAAACAGACCAGCACCCAATAAGTTAAATAAATTAACACGCAAACAACACAGAGCCAACAGGGGCCCCGTTAGGAACCCCTGTTGTTATCTCTCTCCTTCTGACGGAGGATGCCTCTCACAAACGAGGCAATCCGCCGCCAGAAGTCGTCACACTGCAGCATAACCCCGACTAAGTTGTCAGGGGTTATGCTGCCCGTCACCGCTTCCAAATCGGCCCGCTCCGCCCTCCACCGGACACATTCAAAGAATGTGTGGAGAGCGGAGTCGGATGGGGAATCGCAGTAGGCGCAGCACGGGCTCGGTACCTTCCCCATATTATAGAGGAAGTGCCCGTGCCCCGTCAGCATTTGTGTGAGGTAGTAATCGACCTCACCATGCTGACGGTCCAGCCAGGTGTCCAGCCGCGGAATCAACCGAGCTGTCCACCTGCCTCGCGCCTCCCCATCCCATCGCGCTTGCCAGGACGCAATGGTCCTGGCTCGGGCCACCCTCGGAGCTTCCCCCCCCCAACACAGATTTCTCCCGGTGGACGAACTGTCGTTCCCTGGCTAAGAGGTCAATTGGAATGACCCCCGCGACCACCAAAACCGCCGGCTCCGAGACCGTACGGTAGGAGCACGCGATGCGGAGGGCAGCACGGCGTTGTACCGCAAGGATACGTTTCCGATACTGCTCCCACCGCATCGAGTCGGCCCAGACTTCCGCTCCGTAGAGCATAATCGCCTCGGCGGTGCGGAGCAGCAGACGTCTTTTGCAGGGTCTGGGTCCACCAATGTTGGCCATGACCCTGCTCAACGCCGCCGTCACCGCAGCCGCCTTATCGGCCCGGTCCTTGATCTCGTCCCAGAAGGTGAGCCTACAATCGAGACTCACCCCTAGGTACTTGATCGCAGGCCGCGTCTGGACCGACATGTCTCCTACCCGCATCTCCAAAAGCAAGGGGATGCGCTTCTTGGTAAGAAGGACGATCTCGGTCTTGGCCAACGCCAACTCCAACCCGTGGTCGCGTAGCTAGGAACCTACCCGGCGCATCACCTGGTTACTACATAGTTTAAGCAAAATATCTATCGGTATTTTTATCATTCCATAATTGTTCAATTGTTCTATAGATAATGCTGATTATCTTAATATATAAAACAAAGACGGGTTTGTTCGAACACTTATAACTCGAGAACGGCTGGACCGATTTTCATGGTTTTTGATTTGTTGTATTTGTCTCCGTCCCGAATAACAGAATAAATATTAAAATCATTGGAAAATTGACGAAAAAATAAAATAAAAGAAAAAACATTTTCCCACACAAAATGTTCATGGGTTTTGTAACTGTCAAATATTTCCGGAAGACTGCACCAAATTGGATAATTGTTTTTTTATTGTGTTCGTTATTATCGGGACAAGGTTTGTATGAAAGAAAAATTGCAAAATCCACCGACTAGATGGCGCTGCTGCACATCAACTCCTATACCGTTCAACCGATCATCATGAAATTTGGTATACGTAAGAAGTTAAACACGGTGAATATTTTCGCATTGTTCATTTTGCAACATCTCGCCGCTAAATAGCGCTGTTGCACATCAACTTCTATACCGTTCCAGATTATTATTAGATTACTATTACACAATATACAAACTTCGTTGAGTTATAAACCATATTGGGCCCAAAATCGACTGTTTTTTTACTGTGCGGCACTTTCGATTTTGGGCCCAGCTTTGTATGAACTGAATAGTCTCCTTTCAAATGTAAAATTCTTAAAACAAGCATCCAAGATCTAAGATATTGCTGGTAATTCGCAATATTTATTATTAATTTAAGCAAATGTAAGCTTTAAAGTGTAAATATTTGTTTAATTTCTTTAATTTACCTAAATACATAGTTTAAAAGAACAGCTTAATAGAAACTGTGCATTCATTTCAATCTTTGGTGAAATAAGTGCATCGCAATAAATTATATCAATTAAAAACAACAACGCATGGTTACAAACTACCGAATTATAAAACTCTAATCCATCGCATCGGAGCCAGACCGACGAATAATAAATGTATACCTGATAAGTAAAACGGCTGCAAAAATAATCAAATGTGAATTATGAATATTTTAGTGCTTAGCAATTTAATGGTTCGGGCTTTGCTGACTGGCACTACTATTTCAATTTACTGCAGCAAAAGCAGGATTTCAGTCTAAAAGTGTAGCACCAGCTACATCAACAGCGCCTGCAATACCACCAGCGCCAGTAGCTGACCAGCTCTGCGGAGCCAGACCCGGCGGAGATAATAACTTCAAAAACAATATTTATCGTATTACAACTAATCCAATTAAATTATTATCTCAAATTAGAACGGGGAATGCATGTTTTCACTGCAAGTGTAGTCCGCCTCTGACCGATAACTGAATTTATTGACACAAACCAAATTAGCGTACCTACATACAAACATCCCCGCCGAATGTTTTGTTGTGAACTGACCACACTTTGGACCGATATTATAATGAGATCCACTAATTTTACATAAAACGACTTGGTAAAATCACTCAAAGCTCAGGGCTGAAAGCTTCACTGAGAAATTCATTTTAGTAATGATTCAACTAATCATTCTACAGATGGAATCTTCAGATAACATCGGAGCCTATACAACATTATTAATCTTTTCTATGCAGGCATGATTTGACCTCTTTCATGATTTAATGTATTGTGTAATAAATATACGGCAAACCAACCTGCGCCTTTAAGCTTACATACATATATGTATAAATAATAATTCAATTAAAAATCATAAAAATGAGTTCCCTAATATGAAGTCTTAAGCAAAAGGAACTTTTTAATATCACTTAATTTTGTGGTACCATTCAGTGTTATTGAACATTGCTGTAAGAATTGTCGAAAACCCGTGTAAGAGACCTGTATCATGATATCCAGAAGACAAAGGAAGACAAGAGTGATTCATAAAAATAAAATTGGATTCATTCAGGAGCGTACGCAGAATAAATTTTCGGGGGGGTTTCAAAAAAATGTGTATATCACTTGTTAAATTTATTTATTTATAAAATAATGTACCTACATAGGGTAGGCTGGTCTAGGAGTACGCACTTAAGATTCAAACTGTTCTAAAATAAAATTATATAACTCTAGATAATCAGCTCAACTTTTATTTTGTACTTAATAATCACATCTTTCATAAAGTTACATTTCATGTTACAAAAATATGCCATATATTTGAAAAAATAAAAAAATTACAAAAGTTATAATTGCGTACTCTTACACGAGCTATTGGATAAGAGTACACATGTGAGATGATATTTGATTTTCTTATCGAGCGAAGTGCAACATCATCTATTAGCATCGAGCACAATCGCTCACGCTATGTCCTCTAGGTGAATGCCTTGCCGATCAAGCCGCATAAGGGTGTGTTTACGCTAAGCGCTGCCACAAGCGATGCTGCCATCGCTGCCAGCTGCTGCCATTCGCTGCCAAATCAAACACATTGCTTTCGCATATCTGTTTATGCTAAGCGCTGCCACCAAGCGATGCGACGCGATCTCGCGTGACCAGATCGCTCAAAAACGCGCCGGTTTGATTTTTGGGACTAATCGCGAGCGACCTTTTCGGCAATATGGATGTGGAAAAGTTGATTGAATGAGTTTAAAGTCGAAAAATTTGTGGGACATGGCGGACAAAAACTATTATACCGTATTCGCATTTTAAATTCACCCTTGCCATACAAATTAGCTTTATAAAATACTCAGAAATACCCCAAATGAAGATGTTAGAACGAACTGTACCTTTGATGGAGGAAGTATGTTGGTGAGGGTTGGCTTTGCTTCTAATTGGAGTACGGAAATTGCAAAAAATGAGTTCCGAAATGCATATTCAGCTTTTAGCTTTATGGTTCAGCGAGCAGAAGATTTGTGTGGTTTGGTTTTCCTTTTCCAACAAGACAAAGCTGCTGTCCGAGTATCTAAGACAGTTTTGAAATGGGACGACAAAAACATCGACACACCAAGCTGGCTTCCAAAAAGTCGGGGCTTATACCATGCAGAGAGCCTCTGGTCAATACTTGTAAAACATGTGTACATTAATTAACGACCATACAATAGCATTCGAAAGCTTAAAATCAATTTAAAGAAGCATGGGCTAAAATCTGTGTAGAAGAGCTCAGTGCCACGTAGAATGTTGGCAATTATAAAAGAAAAAGGAGGATTATCTTTTCATTAGTGTATGAATGTAAGTCTTAAGTGCTAATAGTCGGTTTCTAACTAATAAATAATACCATTCAACCATAAAAAGGGCAATTTTTTTACTTTTTAAATGTCAAATGTAGGGTCGCAAGCATCGCTTGCAATTCGAACACTTGGTCGCAAGCGATCGCAGGCGTTTAAATCGCTTGCAATCGCTAGTGGCAGCATCGCTTGTGGCAGCGTTTAGCGTAAACACAACCTAATGGTTTTTTTGAATATTTGTAGTTTTATTGTAAATATACTTTTAAAATGCTCAAATTATTCAGGAAAATTAGGTAAAAATGTTTAAACTTACGTAATTTTTGTGTTTTTGTAGATTTTTTTTCGCACAGCACTTCCCACTAGCTTGCAATTCAAAATAACACTGAAGTTAGCCGCGTATCATTAACAACGTCATAGCTGTTGGCATTGCGTACTTTTATCGGATGCGTACTCATAGACCAGCCTACCCTACACATAGTCTTTGCGATTCTTTCGCTATCATTTAACGACTTCTTCACACCGTACTTCTACGTTTCGGTGAACGTTTAGCAGCGCCAAACCGTTCAATTGCTCCTTGCCCATTTTGCCTCGCAGGTAAGTTTTCAGTCTGCGAAGACATGAAAAGATCGTTCGCATTGTGAAACAGACACAGGCAGGGTCGCGCCAATTTTTAAAAATCGATGTATGTATGTAGGTATCGACCGACACAACAGCGGATCACAATCGTTCAAGGCGTCAATAAATGTTACTGAACATTTTTCCTTCGACGCATTTAAGCAATGTCTGAAACAAGAATGGAATTTGAACAGAGAAACTAGATAAAATTTCATCTAAAACAGAATACCTGCGCCACATAATAAATTCTGTCTTATCATTCGGCCGATATGTCTCAAAAGTGTGTGCTGTGGCTCGTATTTCTGAGTCGCCTAAATCTGAACACTTGTTCGGCAAAATATTTTGAATTTTTAGCAGCAGTTCACGATATTTTAAAAATTTTGAATGTAGTTGTTCTAATAAAAGGTTAAAAAAGGGAACAAAGATGGAACGCCGGAAATATTCCTCTGGACTTCCTTCATAATTATCTCGATTTTTCTGTTGCTTGGAAAGTCGAGGAACCACTAATTCGATGCCGACTTTTTCTGCTATTTCTTGATCTGTCTCGAAAAATGGTTTCAAAGTTCTCTCTGCATTTTAGCGCATCTCAGATAATTCTTGGTATACATTGTCTGCGTAATTGACACAGCGGCTCAAATCACAATCTTTCATTTGTAAGTATAAGCTTAGATTTTTCGTGAGGCCAACTATAGGCTTCAACACCATCAGGGCGATTATAAATTGAGGTGTTCGAATCGATGTGAGTAAGCTATGCGGTCTTACTCCGTTAATTTTCGTATTGGCTCCATCGATTTCATCCAACACAGAACAAACACGTTCATGCACGTCGTGGAACAAACTCAACCATTCCAAATGCTCTACCCAGCGGGTTTCGCAAAATTTTAGGAGACGCGTCTGTTTAGCAGTTGGACACGATGCCTTTATATGATCTTTCAACAATTTTCCAGATTTAATAGAAAGACGGAAGAAATTCACAGTTTCCTTTACAGATCGAATGCAGTTTCGAATAGGTGGTATTTCAAATGCATGGGTAAGGACAGAATTTAGATTGTGATTAGCGGAATAAACATAGATAGAGGATAAGTATTCTGTACTATAGCAGCACAATCATTAAATTTTCCACTCATAGCACGTGCTCCATCGTAACCTATTAATAAAAATAAAGTAATCAAATGAAGATATCAAGTTGATGTCTTTAATTTGATCGATTTGCTGATTTGGTTAATTTGTTGTCTCTTGATTTAATCAAAAGATCAAACAAAACAACCTCATTAATGAGAAAAATATAAAAGACAATATATTGTTACAATTTTGCCCGTCGAGCGGCTGGCGGACAAAATTGCACAAATTTCCTTCGCTATAATTCTGTTGAGGATATGGGACTCATCCGCCGAGGCAGACGAGCTTGACAAAAAGATCGGCGTTTCGATCTGGGGCACTGATCAGATCTCATCAGTGTGGCTGATGATCAGTGCCCCGAGTCACAGACGCCGGATTAGGCGGATCGAAAGCTGATCCTTATATCCTCTCGCTGGAAATCCCAAGTGTGAATTATAGCGAAGGAAAATTTTGTAACATTATTCCCTCCTCAGAAGCTCGAAGTTCCATCCGAGCAACTTCATGCAGCATCCGGAGAGCCGAAGGTGACGACAATCGACGCGGTACGGTAGTGCAACCCACCAGCACGTAGGAGGCCGGCGGTCGTAGATAAACGCAGTAGCGAGTGGAGCCATAGCGACTGCCGAGCGGGTACCGTGACAGCATCGCCATAGGAGCGGATGGCGGTGCTAGCTGCTGCGACGGTACAGACTGCGACAGTGGTTGGTGCCGCGGCAGCATTGTCCGTAGGTAAAAAACATGAAAACGTGGCTTTAGCTGCTTCCCGCGGCGGTGATCAGTGCCGTCGCAGCGACGCCTGAGAAGGCGCTAGCTGCTAGCTGCTGCAGCGGCACTGCTGTGGCGTGGTGCTACGATGGCCGCCCGACGCAGGGAGCTGAGCTCGGCGATGTCGTCGTTGTCGTCGTAGTCGGCGCCCCGGATGCAAGAGGGCTGGTGGGGTTGCCCTCGGTTAGAAGGGCTAAAACCCCACACCTGGCACCAGTGTTACAATTTTGCCCGCCGAGCGGCTGGCGGACAAAATTGCACAAATTTCCTCCGCTATAATTCTGTTGAGGATATGGGACTCATCCGCCGAGGCAGACGAGCTTGACAAAAAGATTGGCGTTTCGATCTGGGGCACTGATCAGATCTCATCAGTGTGGCTGATGATCAGTGCCCCGAGTCACAGACGCCGGATTAGGCGGATCGAAAGCTGATCCTTATATCCTCTCGCTGGAAATGCCAAGTGTGAATTATAGCGAAGGAAAATTTTGTAACAATATGTATGTATGAAACTGTTTTTGCAAGGCGATAGTCAAATATTATATACCTACTTAAGCTTCTAAAAAATATTTTTCCAATCGATAAAAATTGTTTTAATTAACAATCTTTTCTCTAGGTGTAAATGACCTTGTCCTCTCATATACGATAAATCCAAGCCAATATCTTTGAACGTAGTCAGCACCGGTAATATCCTCAACAGGCACGAAGCACAAGAAACTTTCTTTAAGTGTCCTCGTATACTCGTTATCAATTTTTTCAACGTATCGAGCACACAACGAGAATTGTTCAATGCCATTCACATCGGTGGTTTCGTCGGCATTCGCAGTAACGCATCTTGAATCATTGAAGCGTTTCACACTATTCTTTGTGATCAGTTTTCCCGCCATATTAATTATTTTATTTTGAATGCGAGGACTTATATATGACGCGTTCGCAGGTGCAGTTTTCAAAAGATTTTCCAGGATATCATCTCCACTTTCTATTGAAAAACGAAGAAGCGCCCTGAAATTGCCATCATTTTCAAGAGGTGTAATAAAGGAAAAAGGACCGGGATCTCGGTGGGCTTTCAACGCAATGCCTTGTCTGCCACATAGCAAAACAGTTCTCACAATTGGTATTAAATTTTTTCGATTCTCGATCTGCTGTCTTTTCCGAGCTTTGTCGATTTCACTGATCACATCGTTTATTTTATTTTCATAAATTGTAACGGTAAGAAACACCGTTATTATGCCTGGCTGAGCTAGCCGTATATCTACGACACTCGCAGAGTGAGGCATTTAAAAGCTCGCCAAGCTGCGACAGAAAACAGAAGACCAGGACCAGCTATTATAACCGACTAGAGCTCAGGGTATGGGGAGGTTCTTTCCTGGCTGCTTTCTGCCACGGGATGCTGGTTATATTTGTTAACAAAGAAGAAAAAAAAAATAATAATAGGAAATCGGGGAAAAGAAAAAGAAAACAACAAAAAAAAACACCGACCTACTCATACTACTTTAAACTCTCACTGCAACCGCACCAAGGACTGAGTCCTGTATCACCCGACTCAACCGAATCACCATCGCCGCCACTACCACAGCCAAACAAGCTGCCTAACGCTCACGCATCGCGTTGTACATATACATGGCACAAGAGAAAAGAAACTCAATTTTGTAGAAGCAACAAAATTAACTATATTACTGCATAATGATTCAAGTTAATAATTCATTGTATTAAAAAAAAAAATTGATATTACAACTAATTTTAAGGGGTAATGTGTATAAGGGTAAGTCTTGTTCAATTTACATACTAATATACTGTTATACAGGTAAGTACAATTCAATCAAGATTCTAGTGCAAGAAAAAAAAAAAATTTAACTGTCTAAATACAACAGGGTAAAGAAAGCAAATTGACTACAAAAAAAATAAGCAAAGAAAAATTCTGTTTCCCTTTCTTTTCTCTTTTTTTTTTTTTCTATAACTTAGTAGTATTACTTCATCTTACAATTTATAATATTATTATATTTTTTTTTTTTCAGATAAGCAGAGCAGGGCCAACAGGAAATTTAATCAGTAAATCTAAACCAAACCAAAAAGAAAAGAAGAAAAAATAAATTTTTGCACTTACCGACGATCCTCCAGGTGGAAGCTTCAACCCGACGATCGCTGTAGGCTGAAAATTGTTAAAAATTCCTTTTTTTTTCACTATTCACAAAAAAATTTCGGGATGACCCTGAACCGGCCAACTACTCAGTACCGATAATAGATTTAAAAAAAAAAAAAAGAAAAAAAACAAAACTTTTTAGGCAAAAGAATCTAAGCACAAAAAAAAAATTTTTTGAAATTAAGTCTGAAAACTAATTAAATAACCAAATTTAGCAATAAATATAAAAAAAAATTAATTCAGCAAAGAAAGATAAAAATTAAGCAAACCAAGCAATGAAGAGGAAAAAAAAAAATTTAAATCTATTGAAACTAGCACTAAAGAAAATCACTAACTATGCCTATAAGCACCAAAAAAAACTCAAAAAAAAAAACAGCAAAAACCAAGCGTGATCGGGTCGTCGTTTTGGACCTTCCCGCTAGCCGTGGGGTACCGATGCCTCCTGTAGGTGTGGGTGACAAGAAAAAAAAATTTTTTTTTCTTTTTTCTTTTCTTTCTCCTTCTCCCCTTCTCCTCCTGCTTCCTTCCTCGTCCTGTTCCCGACAAATTCCCTGCTGTCCCGTTGTTTTCCACTGGCTCCTTCTTCCTGCCCTCCTCTAGCGGCCTCCAGGGAAAAATTATTTAAGGGAAAACCGGGAGCTTCCTTTCCCAATACTTTGTTTTTTTTTTTTTTTTTTTTTTTTAAAGCTCGGGGAAGGGAACGAAATAAAAAGAAAATCCCAGGCTCGGGACCTATGCGGAAAAATTAAATTTTTTCTCTGTCGATATTTTTTTTTTTTAGGGATATAAAAAAAATTTTACCTTGCCGAGAGGGAGGAAATAGCGGTATCAGGTAAATTCCTTTTTAGTTGGTGCACTTCAGCACTATTAATTGATCTTATTCCTTTTATATATTCCAGGTGGAATCACCGAATCACCTCACTCCGGAGAGAACCAAAATTATAAATTATTATTGAAATAATAAAGCTTAAACGTTCCACTTAATTAGTTTTAAATTAAAACTCTTTTCACTGCACTGACTTTTAATGACTTGGTCCGTCCAGCTGGACGATCGCAGGCGAAAAGATCGATCGATCGTCAACCTCACAGCTTCTCTCTCAGCCGCTAGCGGATGTGTGCTGCATGCCGCTATCTAGACAACAACAACAACCGAGGATCGCAGGCGATCGATCCTCCCGCGCAGCGATGGCTCAGCCGGCCGGGCCGAGTCCAAGCACGTTGCGTGCGGAGCTTACGGTTTCTAAGCGCGCGCATCCTCCGCCGGTAACAGCGGCGGCGTATGGACTTGATGGTTCTGCCGTGCAGAAAAGTCATTGCCGTCGGCTAAAATTTTTCTTTTTCGGGGAGAGAAAATTGTCTTCCTTTTCCTTTCGGTGCGCAACCGTTACAACACAGCCTGAGTTTACTCCCTCGGAGTTAACTCATGCTGAAGACCATAATACGGGTTGGATCCCATTTAATAAAAAAAAAACAGGTAGGTAGCCCAACGTGGGGACGACTCACACCCTGAGATTAAGGGTCTCAGGCTCTACCGACTGAGCTAGCCGGGCAGTGCAACCAAAAAGAAAAATGAAAGAAAGCAAACACAATAAAATGGAAAGTGTCACTGCTACTGTGCAGTGTTCATATGTAATTGGACTGTGCACGTAACAACTCACCTCGGCGTCCACCAGTGCACAAGTGGAGTTGCACCACGACAGCGCTGCCCGCATCACCGACCCCATGGCAGAAAGGTGTTGTCGGACCTAGGGCCGGCGATGGAGGTGAGAACACGAAACTTAGCCTTACAGGCTAAGGCAAACTATCGAAAAAAAAAGGAAACCCCCTTGCTGGTCCCTGTCGTTGACAACTTCAACACTAGCCTACGTCTGATGCGCAAGGTCACCAGGTAATACATGAAGGAAAACCAATCAAAAATTGAAATTCTACTATCGTTTCTCCGAAAGTACTGGAATCCCCGTGAAGCGGTTTACCAGGTGGGATGAAAAGTTGGGGGTTGGGAATAAAAAAAAAACAATCTACTACCAAAGAGGTATGTCAACCGCGTGGCGCTGCTTGCCCTAAGCGGTGTCCACGACAACCTATTGATACCCAGATAAGCTGGTAGGATGCCTTTTTAGGGCCACCAATTTCGTTTTAGCCTAACAATACGTGAAAAAGATGTTACGATGGCAGACACAAGTGAGCTTGAACCCTACAGGTTTAACTCCTGAGGTCGTTTGCGTGGAATACCCCTAAAAATTTCCCGTCAAGATCCTCGATTCCATAATTAACAGTACCGATCTTACTCCTCACTCTAGCCTTACTGTATTTATCCGCAAGTTTAGCGGAGAACTGTTTTGAGGCACTGCTGAGCACATGGTTTCGAACAAAGACAATCTGGCCTACGTTATAATGTTTTTCTCTGGCTCGAAGATTGTATGTTTTGGTGTTCTTTTCATGAGCCTCGCGGATAAATTGTTTAACGCGCGCGTGAATTAAAGGTAATTTAAAGTTAGATGGTAAAGTCTCCACCTCTCCTTCCGCTAACGCGCCAACCTTCCGGAGAAGATCATATGTTCCACCATGTAAAATCATGTGGTAACCGAACAAGGTATGGTAAGGAGTATTACGTATAGACTCGTGAAAAGAATTCCTCAGTGCGCACGCTACGTCACTTAACTGCTCGTCCCATTTACGGTGATCAGAGCGCACATAAGTACGGATCGCAGCAACAATGGACCGATTAACCCTTTCGGACGCGTTCGACTGAGGGGAATACACAACGGTACGTAGGTGTGTAATGCCATAACGCTGCATTAGAGACTTAAATTCTTTAGAAATGAATTGAGGACCGTTGTCGGTAAGAATCGTCTCGGGAACGCCGTACTGATGAAAAACTAATTCTTCCAGAGATGAGAGAAGACTTGAAGTTTTCGCGCTCGGAAAAGCTTTTATTAGCGGAAACTTCGAAAATTGATCTACCACAACTAAAATAACTGTATTTCCCTTCCGAGATCTTGGAAGTGGACCAATGTAATCAATGTATAGGCGCTGCCATGGCCTGACTACTTCAAAGTGTTTTCCCATTAGAGCCTGCTGAATCGAGTTTGGTGCTTTGACCACCATGAGCAGCCGTTGCAGATTCGTGCTCCCGTTGAATAATTTCAGCAGTCATGGGTGAGGGTATCCATAATTTCCAAGCCGGGACGTCCGATAGGTCGGATGTTACATGTGGCTCAATACGAATAAAGATATGTGGACCTACCACTTTCATGTTAGGGTACTTAGCAGGGTTCTTCACGAGAGTCTCTTTCCATTGAAGGTAAGTGGGATCAAGGAAATCTTTGGAATTCAGGTCTACTGTATAATCGAACTTGCTCACCTCGCTAATAGTGTCTTCCGGGCATTCTTCAAACGCTCGGGAGAGAGCATCTGGAACAATGTTCGAAGACCCCTTCACATGTTCTATTTTGAAAGAAAAGGGTTGTAGTTTTAGGCTCCATCGGGCCAATCTTCCTGTCAGGTCTTTTTGCGACATCAGCCATTTGAGGCTTTGATGGTCTGTCAAAATAACGAATTCGTAACCCTCGATATAGGCTCGAAACTTCTTGACACTTAAAACGGCTGCCAGACACTCAAGCTCCGTGATGGAATAATTTTTCTGCGCTGCATTAAGCTTCTGAGACATGAATGCAATGGGTGTTTCATCCCCCTCTGACGTCATTTGATAAAGTACACTCCCTACTCCTTGCTTACTCGCATCACATCGAATATAGAACGGCTTTGAGTAGTCCGGATTTGAAAGTAGGGGTGCTGAGGATATGCGAGATTTCAGCTCCACAAACGCATTTTCAGCCTCTGGGGTCCATGTGAACTTGGAACCCTTTTTCAAAAGGTCAGTAATTGGCGCGGTAACAGCAGAGAAATTTGGAATAAAGCGTCTGTACCAGCCGGCCATGCCCAGAAGTCTTCTGGTTTGTCGCACGGTAGTCGGAGTAGGAAAGTTGACTATGGCTGATACCTTGTCAGGGTCTGTTCGAAGCCCTCCCTCACCGACAATGTACCCAAGGTACTTAATTCGCTTGAGGGCGAACTTGCTTTTTTCCACGTTGATAGTTAGATTAGCCTTTTTCAACAAAGCCGCTACTACGCGCAAGAGCTCTAGGTGTTCTTTGAAATCGACGGACGTGATCAACAAATCGTCTAAATAAACGAATACTCGATCATGAAGCTGATGCGGAATGACCTTGTCCATAAGCCTGCACATCGTTTGTGGTGCATTGCAAAGCCCAAAGGGCATAACTTTAAATTGATAAAGGGGTCGTCCGGGTACGGTAAAAGCTGTCTTCTCTTTAGCCTCCTCCGACAAGGGAATTGCCAGAAGGCGTCTTTGAGGTCTAGACTACTAATGAATCTCGTTTCACTCAACCGTCCTAACAGACCATCAATTAGAGGGAGAGGATAAGCATCCTTTTTCGTGACTGCATTCAGTCGTCGCGAGTCCAAGCACAAACGCGCTTTGCCGTTGGACTTCTTGACGAGGACTACCGGCGAACTCCATGCGCTCTGGCTTTCCTCGATGACGTCCATCTGAATCATTCGATCCAGTTCATCATAGAGAAGGTTACGGACTGCCGGCGAAACTGGAAAGTGCCGTTGTTTAATCGGGTTATTTTGACCCACATCAATATGGTGTTGCAACAGGGAGGTACGACCTAGCCCATTTTTATTGAAAGAAGGAAAGAGAGTTTTAACTTCGTCTAATTGGGTTTTCTGATCTTCGGACAACTCGTGAAGAGCGTCATCCAGGACAGAGGGTGAGATTAATGAGCTTACTATTTGGGGAACGATGCCAAAAGCTTTCCAGAAATCGATTCCCAGATAGAGTTCTTGTTGTAAGGTCGGAACAACATGAAGCCTTATCGTCTTCGTGGTCTCCTCGTACTGCACGGGAACATCGACATAGCCGAGGATCGAATTTTTAGCACCGTCAGCGGTACGAATGTGAGATTGAACTGGCCTGAGAATAATACCGGTTTCTTCGATTAATTGTAAAGAATTGGCTCCCAGCACGCTTACCGAAGCTCCGCTGTCTAACAGCCCTTTCAGCTGTCTACCAGCGATGCTAACGTTAACATGCGGTCTCTGATCATGCGACTCATAAATTATACTGGATAAGCGAGACTTCCGAAGTAGTCTACGCCACAGAAAATATTGCTGTGTACGAAGGTAACGTCTGCTCATCGGCCTGCGACCGGTAAGCGAAGTACAAGCTGAACTATTGGTATTGATGAAGGTTTTAGCCGAGGAAACGGGTTTAGAGTTTGACGCATCCGGGAAAGGGTAATTCTGCGGTGAAGCAGGAATTAACGATGAAGACTTGGTTCGGTATTGGTCGCGGATTCCTCCGTCAAAATACTGGGGCGAGATTGACTTGGGACCGAACGTGGGATCCCCAACGTTGCCGCGCTCGGTCGTGGCTGGTTTCCCGTCACACCGAGACAGGTGGGACAGTTCGGCTTTAATGAACCTGCTCTACCACAACCGTAGCAGAAGATTCCCAAGTGCCCCTTACTACAATCTTGATAACGGTGCCCGATATCACGACAGTTCCAACAAACGAGATACTGGCTGTTATTTTTGTCAAGTTTACGGTCCATGACACAGACCTCCAGCGACTGATTAGAGTCGAGGGTTGAATCTGTTGTGGAGTCACCTGACTCAATAGCATGAACAACAGGTTGACCTTTCGGACGTGGAGTGCTGTTTAACTGCCTTGGATCATGGCCCGATAAGCTCCACAGCTTCTCCAATCTCTGACAAGCTAGACGCAATTCTTCGGTAGTCTGAAAAGTCGTCATGAGCGTGGCACTCTGTAAAGCAGGGTCCATATTCTCCCGGATTATTTCCATGAGTTCTGTTTCCAGGAAGGGACGACTAAGGCGGCCATTGAGACGTTCAACCTCCAATAGGAAATCGTTGAAGGATTCCTTAGGAGCCTGCTTACGCGACTCAATCGCTCGACGAACTTCTCTTTCTGATACATAGCTGCCAAATCTACCCAATAAGGCGGCTTTAAACTGCACCCAGGTGGAACTAGGGTTTTTCCGACGGTATACCCAATACCAAGATTCTGCAACCCCAGTTAGAAAATTGGGAATCACATTAAGCAAACGTTCGTTAGGAAAGAAATCATTAGCGGCCAAAGTTTCCAACCGGAATACAAAATCCGTAACGTCAGCGCGCTCACTAGAGCCGCTGAATGAGATATGCCACTTTGGAATTTTAGGCTGCCATTTATAGGTTTCAAAGGGAGTTGACTGTGCCGGTGAGTGAAACTCAGTGTTAGACGTACTAGAGGTAGCCGGTCTAGGCTGAGGAGAGGTTAGAGGACGTTGGTTAGTCCCGAAGACAGAAGCAAGTTCGGGATCAGCTTGGGGCTGCGCTGGCAGGGTGATTTTAAGAAATTTCGCAATCGCTTCCTCAAGTTTCCTAAGCTCCTCTTCGGCCTGTTCAGTGTATGTAGGCGAGGATAGAATCAATCTTTGCAACCGACCAGAATAATGATAGAGCTCCGCTTTGGTCTTTTGATATTGTTCGAACGTCACGTCAGCAGTTAACGCGTTAACTTGAGCGACGAGTTCTACCACCTTGCTGATGCAAGCATCCAGGTCTCTTGCCGGTTGCTTTGGGTCATGAATTTTCGTTGGTCGTTTGTTTGGGAACAGAGTCTCCAAATTAATTCTTTCTTTCAAAGTACTCATACTAGAAGGAGCCAAGGGATCGCAATCCCTAACCTTAAACTCAATGGTCCTCTCATCCTCCGACAGGAATGATGGATCCATGATCGGTAATATATAATTGTATATTCGTTTGGTCCCAAAAAAAATAAAATAAAATAAAAATATTTAAAAAAAGGAATGTCTCAAAAGAAGAAAAAAAAAAAAAATACGAGGGAAGGAGAACAAAAGAACGAAAGAACGAGAAGGAGGGAAAAAAAAAAACCCCTATATAAAAAAAATATATGATGTATATAAACCAAAAAAAACTGATACAACCGAAATTAATTCGCTAGAAATATCTACCATGTAAATTTTGGCTGTTGGCAGGTTAGGCGAGGTGAATGGCGATGCAAGGCATTGGTGTGTTGGTGAGAGGAAGAGACAAAAGAAATGTTTGGGTTTCATGAACGACACTCAAGTAAACCGTACGTGCCCTAGTACATCAACCGCATCCCCGGAAATGAAGGAAAGAGTATGTAAAAGCTACTCACGTCAACTACACTCCACGTTTGCGAGATAATTACTTATTACGGTCCACTTTTGGCCTTTCAAACACGAAAAGGGAAAATTGATGAAATTGCGGTCCGATTCTTTGTTGCAGTTCTATCAAACGACTGTGAAACGAATCTAGTACTGCGATTGCTATCAAACAGCCGCGAAAGGAACTGGCCAGTACTTGAATTGGAGCAAAAAAAAAAAAAAAAAACAAGAGTTAATTAGAAATGGGGAAGGGTAAAATTATTACCATAAAAAAAAAAAAAAGAAAAAAGGGAAAGGGAACAAAGAAAAAAAAATATTTACAATTGCCGAATTAGCTTTGGGCGCCATTTTTGTAACGGTAAGAAACACCGTTACTATGCCTGGCTGAGCTAGCCGTATATCTACGACACTCGCAGAGTGAGGCATTTAAAAGCTCGCCAAGCTGCGACAGAAAACAGAAGACCAGGACCAGCTATTATAACCGACTAGAGCTCAGGGTATGGGGGGGTTCTTTCCTGACTGCTTTCTGCCACGGGATGCTGCTTATATTTGTTAACAAAGAAGAAAAAAAAATAATAATAGGAAATCGGGGAAAAGAAAAAGAAAACAACAAAAAAAAACACCGACCTACTCATACTACTTTAAACTCTCACTGCAACCGCACCAAGGACTGAGTCCTGTATCACCCGACTCAACCGAATCACCATCGCCGCCACTACCACAGCCAAACAAGCTGCCTAACGCTCACGCATCGCGTTGTACATATACATGGCACAAGAGAAAAGAAACTCAATTTTGTAGAAGCAACAAAATTAACTATATTACTGCATAATGATTCAAGTTAATAATTCATTGTATTAAAAAAAAAAAATTGATATTACAACTAATTTTAAGGGGTAATGTGTATAAGGGTAAGTCTTGTTCAATTTACATACTAATATACTGTTATACAGGTAAGTACAATTCAATCAAGATTCTAGTGCAAGAAAAAAAAAAATTTAACTGTCTAAATACAACAGGGTAAAGAAAGCAAATTGACTACAAAAAAAATAAGCAAAGAAAAATTCTGTTTCCCTTTCTTTTCTCTTTTTTTTTTTTCTATAACTTAGTAGTATTACTTCATCTTACAATTTATAATATTATTATATTTTTTTTTTTTCAGATAAGCAGAGCAGGGCCAACAGGAAATTTAATCAGTAAATCTAAACCAAACCAAAAAGAAAAGAAGAAAAAATAAATTTTTGCACTTACCGACGATCCTCCAGGTGGAAGCTTCAACCCGACGATCGCTGTAGGCTGAAAATTGTTAAAAATTCCTTTTTTTTTCACTATTCACAAAAAACTTTCGGGATGACCCTGAACCGGCCAACTACTCAGTACCGATAATAGATTTAAAAAAAAAAAAAAGAAAAAAAAACAAAACTTTTTAGGCAAAAGAATCTAAGCACAAAAAAAAAAAAATTTTTGAAATTAAGTCTGAAAACTAATTAAATAACCAAATTTAGCAATAAATATAAAAAAAAATTAATTCAGCAAAGAAAGATAAAAATTAAGCAAACCAAGCAATGAAGAGGAAAAAAAAAAATTTAAATCTATTGAAACTAGCACTAAAGAAAATCACTAACTATGCCTATAAGCACCAAAAAAAACTCAAAAAAAAAAATAGCAAAAACCAAGCGTGATCGGGTCGTCGTTTTGGACCTTCCCGCTAGCCGTGGGGTACCGATGCCTCCTGTAGGTGTGGGTGACAAGAAAAAAAAATTTTTTTTTTCTTTTTTCTTTTCTTTCTCCTTCTCCCCTTCTCCTCCTGCTTCCTTCCTCGTCCTGTTCCCGACAAATTCCCTACTGTCCCGTTGTTTTCCACTGGCTCCTTCTTCCTGCCCTCCTCTAGCGGCCTCCAGGGAAAAATTATTTAAGGGAAAACCGGGAGCTTCCTTTCCCAATACTTTGTTTTTTTTTTTTTTTTTTTTTTTAAAGCTCGGGGAAGGGAACGAAATAAAAAGAAAATCCCAGGCTCGGGACCTATGCGGAAAAATTAAATTTTTTCTCTGTCGATATTTTTTTTTTAGGGATATAAAAAAAATTTTACCTTGCCGAGAGGGAGGAAATAGCGGTATCAGGTAAATTCCTTTTTAGTTGGTGCACTTCAGCACTATTAATTGATCTTATTCCTTTTATATATTCCAGGTGGAATCACCGAATCACCTCACTCCGGAGAGAACCAAAATTATAAATTATTATTGAAATAATAAAGCTTAAACGTTCCACTTAATTAGTTTTAAATTAAAACTCTTTTCACTGCACTGACTTTTAATGACTTGGTCCGTCCAGCTGGACGATCGCAGGCGAAAAGATCGATCGATCGTCAACCTCACAGCTTCTCTCTCAGCCGCTAGCGGATGTGTGCTGCATGCCGCTATCTAGACAACAACAACAACCGAGGATCGCAGGCGATCGATCCTCCCGCGCAGCGATGGCTCAGCCGGCCGGGCCGAGTCCAAGCACGTTGCGTGCGGAGCTTACGGTTTCTAAGCGCGCGAGTTATAGCACCCAGCAACACCTTCGATATGAAATACTAAACATTCCTAATTTGCTTAATTGTCATTTTTATATTTCTTTTGTTATCACTCATTTCCGTAGATTTCGTAAATTGACTTTGCTTTAATTTAAATTCACTCACCTTAGTTCAAATTTCATTGTCACGTTTAGCTGTTCAGCTACCTGTCTAGACATAGCGTAAGCATAAAATTGTTATAAATATTACCAATTACTTTTGTAAGTCGCAGTCTATTGAAAGCAGTCTCAATCTTGTACTTTTTTGGTTCGGAATAAAGTTTTTGGTCGCAACATTAAAATTTTTTTTATTGAATGAATCCCGAAGATTCTTAACTGGCGCAGTCGTGCGGATTTATTTTGGCGTTATTACAGTTAATTAATCAAAGGCACATTGATTGTTCGGGAGAATACCGAGATAACTGGTGATAGCGCTAAATTGCGAAGTGAAGGAAGTTGAAGTGAATCGGAGTGTTGTGGTGAAGTGTCGTGCAGTTCAAGCACTAGCGAAGGCAAATCGCTAGAAGTGACCTCAAAGGAAGCAACCGAAGAGACAGCATCAACATCTTCACACCGGACCACCAAAAGCAGCGGACCAAGACAGTCTACAAGAGGAACGAGGGTTTATCGTCGCTGAGAATGTTGAAGATAGTAACTGTCAGTTGCATGTAAGTCTAGAATTGAATATTTCCTTTATTTTTCTATCCCTGTTAATGTCCTCAAACAAACGAAAATTTCCACGCCCTTACCCACTAGTATCGCGGATTAAAAGTAAATTAAATTTATCACGGATTCCTGAGGATTTAGAGTTAGATTATAATACCATTAAATTGTGCGAAAGTGCTAGTGATTTAAATTTGACACAATCATTGGAAAATTTAACAGGAACAAATATTGAAGCGCAGACAAGTGCAAATTCAGATCTAAATGCAAGCTCAAGTGTTTTAGATTTAACGCGATTATCTGGAAATTTAGAAAGTAGTGCTAGTTCAAATCTTTCAAGCCATAGTTTTAAAGTAGTGAATTGGTTTAAGCGTAATTTAAGTTATAGTTCCGATTCCCTTAACAATATGAGTCAAAGTGAAGCATCGAATTCAGCAGCGAATGCAGCGGAAAACATCGTTCGCCCTGTTACCACGATAGATATATTTAACTCATTAAGGGTGCCAGACGCGATTAAGGATCTCCCGAAATTTGATGGCAACCCGAGATTACTTTTTGACTTTATTGATAATGTGGAAGAAATTCTCTCACTTATCTCCGTAACAAGTGGAACTCCTTACGGCCAACTATTAATGAGGGCCATACGAAATAAAATTGTCGGACCGGCTAACGAAGTATTAAATATGTATGGTACCGCGTTAATTTGGGACGATATCAAAAATAATTTAATTTTACATTATTCGGATAAAAGGAATGAAACCTCGTTAATTAAAGATCTACATCGCCTCAGGCAAAACAGTAATACAGTCGCACAGTTTTATAGTGAAGTAGTTGAAATATTAGCTAGTATCAACAATCACGTTAACATTCACGAAAAGAATCCAAGTGTGATCGGAGCCAAAAAGGCTCTCTTCACTGAAATGTGTCTCAATACATTCTTAACGGGATTAAAAGAGCCATTAGGCTCAACAGTTAGGGCAATGAAACCTACTACTCTTGCAGAGGCCTTCGCCTTCTGCGTGAAAGAACAGAATATATTTTATAATAAGTTGGACTCCGGTAATAAGCCCACGATGTTAACACAAAATCATAATACACCCCATAGTAACAGCGGAAATGGAACCAAAAATAAACCTTCCCAAGTTTTTTCCCAAGGAAACCGAAATTTTAACCCTATACAACTACAAAGACCTAACATAAATACAAATTTTAACCTACCCAGATTCCCACAACAAAGACAATTCCCATTCTATACTCAACCGTGGCAACCCCAATTCCCCTTTCAACAAAGGCAGCCTCAATTCCCCTTTCAACAGAGACAACCCCAATTCCAACCACAGCAAAAACCCCCACAATTTTACTCACAACAACCTTTCGGTCAGCTGAAGCCAAATTCTACCCCTTTACCTAAACCTGAACCAATGGATACGTCCTCTGGTAACTTAAAAAATAATAGCACCCAATATAGATCTAGCTTTAATAATTCTAACAATCCTAATAGATCAACTTCAATGTTCACTTTTAACAATAACACTTGCGACCAACTACAACATTTCCCCGAAAATTATTACCCCACCGAACCTATCGCAACAAACTATGAGTATTATCCTTATCCTGAGTATTATCCCTATCCTGAATATATCACAGATCAAAACGTAAACTATCCTGACAACCCCTCAAACCCTAACGAAAATGTTCAAGAAAATAATGAGATAGATGATACAAATTTTACATTACCTGCCTCGACAACCAAATCGGATACCTAGATATAAATACCCACGGAACGGTACTCCCTTATATAAACATATCCTCACCTTTTGGACGTCCTCTTAAATTTCTAATAGACACTGGCGCATCGTCGTCATTTATTAATCCGGAATTTGTCACACCAGATAAAATCAAGAAAATTTCCCCAATAACTATTACTACAGTTCTGAACGAACACAAGCTGGATAAGGAAGTTACATTTCGAAATTTTAAAGAATTTAATCAACCCGGTAATCTCAAATTCCTAGTTTTCCGCTTTCATGGTTATTTCGATGGACTACTTGGACTAGACTCACTATCAGCGCTCGGAGCGAAGGTAGATCTTGCGAATAAAACTCTACTCACAAATAATGCAGTAATACCCCTACAATTTAAACCCAATCTAATGTCAACAAAAATTAATATTCTTCCAAATTCTAAATCAATAATTCGAACACCAGTAGACATACAGAATGGCGACATATACATTAAGACAACAGTAATTAAACCCAATTTAATAATACCCGAAGGACTCTATCACGCAAACAATTGGTACAGCCTGGTTGAAGTAATAAATCAATCAGATAAAGAACATTCTTTCGTCATCGAGCAACCCCTAAAAGTGAGTAGATACTCTAATTACGAATATTCGGAAATAAATACCTTCAATATCCAAAGTCCGAGTCAAGATGAGATGGCAATAAAGGACATAACCGAACTACTCCGTACGGACCACCTGAACCCTGAAGAAAGAAAAGCTCTCTTCAAGATCTGTAAAGAATATAGTGATGTCTTTTTCAGGGAGGGTCAGAGCCTTTCCTTTACGAATAAAATTAAACACAGGATCAGAACAACGGATGAAATACCTATTTACACGAAATCATATAGGTATCCGTTCATTCATAAGGACGAAGTCAAACGTCAAATTAACGGTATGCTTGAACAGGGAATTATTAGACCAAGTTATTCCCCTTGGAGTTCCCCCATATGGATTGTTCCGAAAAAAAGAGACGCTAGCGGTCGACAAAAATGGCGTCTTGTAATAGACTATCGTAAATTAAATGAAAAAACCATATCCGATCGTTACCCTCTTCCGAACATAACGGAAATCCTGGATAAATTAGGTAAGAGCCTATATTTCACGACGCTGGACCTCGCGAGCGGATTCCACCAAATTGAGATGGATCCTAGAGATGTTAAGAAAACGGCTTTCACCGTCGAAGGTGGCCACTATGAATATATAAGAATGCCTTTTGGGCTGAAAAATGCCCCCTCTACGTTCCAACGTGTCATGGACAATGTCCTTAAAGATATTCAAGGCAAACATTGTTTGGTGTACTTAGACGACATCATTATTTACTCAACTTCGCTGCAAGAGCACATTGAGAGCCTAAGAAAAGTATTCCAGAGACTTAGAGAAGCTAATTTCAAAGTACAAATGGATAAATCTGAATTCCTTCAGAAAGAAATCGCTTTCCTTGGCCATATAGTGACACCAGATGGCGTCAAACCTAATCCCGATAAGATTCAGGCTATAAAAGATTTCCCTATCCCTCGTACTCAAAAGGAAATAAAAAGTTTCCTTGGATTATTAGGCTACTATCGCAAGTTCATAAAGGACTTCGCCAAACTCACTAAACCCTTAACAGCGTGTCTGAAAAAGGGAAATAGAGTAGAGCTGAACGCTCAATATATAGAGGCATTCAATAATTGTAAAGATTTGCTGATGAATGATCCGATATTACAGTATCCGGACTTCACTAAGCCATTTATACTCACCACCGATGCTAGTAACTTTGCAATTGGTGCTGTGTTATCTCAAGGCCCGATTGGTAGCGATAAGCCAATCAGCTTCGCGAGCAGAACACTAAGTAGTTCTGAAATAAATTATTCCACTACGGAAAAAGAACTCTTAGCCATAGTATGGGCCACAAAATATTTTAGGCCATACCTGTTCGGTCGTCAATTCAAAATTGTCACGGACCACAAGCCTTTGACATGGCTAATGGGACTCAAAGACCCTAACTCCAAGTTAGTTCGCTGGAGGCTCAAGCTCGCTGAGTATGACTTCGAAGTAATGTATAAAAGGGGCAGTCAGAATACCAACGCTGATGCCTTAAGTAGGATAAAATTTAACGAAAAGCCCAAAGTAGATGTCAATATAAACGAGTCACATCCTAACACCTCCATCCAAGGAAATGCCGCATCGACGGCTGGCACAACAGTTCATTCGGCAGACGAAAACATAAGTCGCAATATACCAATTTCTGAAAAACCTTTAAATGAATTTAACATACAACTAATTTTAGAATGTTCGAATAAAAGGCCCCCAATAAGTATGGAAAACCCCTTTAAAAATAAACAAAGGAGAATCATAAGATTACCCAATTTTTCCGAAGAAAATATTATTAGTATATTTAAAAAATATCTTCCTCCGAATAAATTATCAGCTGTTTATACAGATGATGTCACGTTTAGAACACTACAAAAAATTTATTCCGAATTCTTTTCACAAGCAAAGACTTTTAAAATAGTACGTTGCACAGAACTGTTGGAGGATGTTAAGGAAGATGACGAACAGGATAAATTAATTAATGACTATCACAAAAATAACAATCACCGCGGTATTAACGAGACCTTCCTCCATCTAAAACGAGCTAACTACTTCCCTCATATGATAACCAAAATTACTAAAATAATTAACAATTGCGAAACATGTCAAATACTGCTGAAATACGATAGAAAACCGCCAAAACCAAAACATGAAGTTCCTGAAATTCCGAATAAACCGCTTGACATTGTACATATTGATATCTATACAATAAACAACCAACAAATCTTAACTATCATTGACAAATTTTCAAAATTCGCAGCAGCATATACACTAACAGCTAGAACTAGTCTCGCAGTAACAAAATCACTAAGAAACTATATGAGTATTCATGGCATTCCTAAAAAATTAGTATGTGATCAAGCAACCGAGTTTTCGTCCTTAATATTTACCGATTTCTGTAAACAATATAATATCAAACAGCATATAACCTCTTTTCAACAATCCTCAAGCAATTCCCCAGTAGAAAGACTCCATTCCACGTTAACTGAAATTTATCGAATAATTTATGAAAAACGCCTAACTAAAGATCACGCAGATACCCTAAATGAAACAATTTTGACATATAATAACGCAATTCATCCCTCAACAAAACTTACCCCATTTGAAGTATTTTACGGTAGAACCTATAAATTTGATAAAAGTTTATCCCAAAATAATTCCCATGAATACCTAGAGAAATTGAACGAATTCCAAGAACACCTTTACCCAGCCATTAAATCAAAGTTAGAAGAAAATGCATTAAGAAATATAACTAAACTTAATGAAGGTAAAGAAGATGCGCATCAATATAACGAAGGTTCAATAATTTACAGAAAAAAATGCCGTCGTAATAAATTAACTCCTAGATTTAAGAAGAATATAGTTAAGAAAAATAGAAAAGTAACATTATTGACTAACAATAATCAAAAACTTCATAAATCCAAAATCAAAAAGAAACGTAAATTTCAGGCTAGCCGTGATACGGACGCAAAAAATAGAGATACAGGACCTGACTAATAACAAAGGACTACTGTCACTGGAACTCGGTACTGCTAGGACTATACGGACGTACAACAACCTAATACATATAGTAAAACTGGACGACTATAGACAAAACATAGACAAAATCAAAGACTCTCTAGAAACATTAAACAATACGGACGGACTGACAGACTCAGTAGAACTAACAAAATTTAAATTAAAGGAATTAGAAAATAGACTACACGCCTTAACACCTAGATCAAGGAGTAAACGCGGATTAATCAATGGACTTGGGACAATTATAAAAGCAATTACCGGTAATATGGATGCTAACGACGCACAGAAACTCAACGAGGAGATCGAAACTATAATGTTAAATGAAAAAACTTTGCAAGTTGAAATTAACCGCCAAACTCAAATTAACGGAAAAATGGTTGAAAGATTTGATAACGTAACTAAACACATAAACAGTCAACAGACCTTAATAAAGAAATACTTAGAAGACTTCCAAGATCAATTAAGAAATAAAATTAGAAGCGAAAACTCAGCCTTAAGATTAATTCAATTCCTTAACCAAATTAATTACAACATAGATCTCTTGAGTATGCACCTAGCGGGAATAGCAGAAGCTGTTACACTAGCAAGATTGAATATCATTTCCAAACATATTTTAAGTCCCCAGGAACTATCCGAACTGTATCTATTCTTTGAAAAACAGTCCGTTAATATTAAATCAGATGAAAATATTTACGAATTTTTAGGCCTTCAGGCATATTTTAACGATACCAATATAATTTTCAATATCCGAATACCGATTATACCCAAAGATTCCTATTCCTTATTCCACATCGTTCCTTTGCCAATCCATAACAACAAAATTATAAAAACTAAACCTTATGTCCTTATTAATCCAAATTATATTCAATTTCTTGACGCTAAATGCAACAACATCGAGAGAACTTTCTACTGCCACGAAACCCTCCAACGAGAAGAGACCAAGAAGTCCAAATGCATCGGCAACCTTATCAACAACATACCTGCCAGCTGCGAACTCCAGGAAGATGCCACCATAACACAAATCATCCAACCAGAGCCCAACTACTTACTTCTTATAAACACTCCAGAATCATCCTTCAACACTACGTGTGGACCCACAAATCAGAAAATCAACGGGACAGTGCTCATTCACTTCGAAAATTGCGACATTACCATCAACCAAGTCATCTACGAAGCCAAGGAGAATATATTCTGGAACGAGATCAGCATCCTTCCGACGATCTTCAACGACATCAATGTAACCTTCCCAAACAATAGCCTACATCTGGACGACCTGAAACCCTACATCTTCAACAACGGACAACATTTCGACCTTCTGAACCCCAACACCTACCAAGTAAACATCTACACCAGCACCGCAATATTAACTATCATCCTAGTCATCATCCTGATCGCGTACTTAGCTGCAAAATGGAAAATCAACAACTCTTCCAATATCAAGGACCTCCACAACGACCCACCAACATCCGTACCGATCATCGCATCATCCAGCGAACCTGCAAAAATACAGTTCCTCTGGCCGATGCTCAACTCTAAGGGGGGAGGAGTTATAGCACCCAGCAACACCTTCGATATGAAATACTAAACATTCCTAATTTGCTTAATTGTCATTTTTATATTTCTTTTGTTATCACTCATTTCCGTAGATTTCGTAAATTGACTTTGCTTTAATTTAAATTCACTCACCTTAGTTCAAATTTCATTGTCACGTTTAGCTGTTCAGCTACCTGTCTAGACATAGCGTAAGCATAAAATTGTTATAAATATTACCAATTACTTTTGTAAGTCGCAGTCTATTGAAAGCAGTCTCAATCTTGTACTTTTTTGGTTCGGAATAAAGTTTTTGGTCGCAACATTAAAATTTTTTTTATTGAATGAATCCCGAAGATTCTTAACTCGCGCATCCTCCGCCGGTAACAGCGGCGGCGTATGGACTTGATGGTTCTGCCGTGCAGAAAAGTCATTGCCGTCGGCTAAAATTTTTCTTTTTCGGGGAGAGAAAATTGTCTTCCTTTTCCTTTCGGTGCGCAACCGTTACAAAATTAATTTGAAATTTGTCCATCTTGCATGGGATCTTTGTGATACTGCTTATCTGGATGCTCTTTCATTTTTTTTAGCCCTTTTTTCCAATTTCGCAGCGGATTCAGTATTAAAATCTATATATTAATACGTGAAGGGAAAACTTTGTACCCCTTTTTAAGAATATTGGACGGACGGAGGAGTGTGAGATTTGGCATAGTTAAAGTTTGTATAGAGAAGAAGTGCAGAAAGCTAAAATTTATATATAATATGTATTACAAATACATTAAATTAAATTTAATAAATTCATTATTTACGTTCATACTCTCTATGTCGAACGCATAGTAGTCTGTGGTCAAACTGTCTTAATTTTATTATTGAAAGTGCCAATTTCAAACACATAGTAGGCTGTGTACAGTCGTATTTTTCGTAGTAACCCCGGTAGGTCGAATTTCGACCACAGGGCGACCACTAGTGTTTATAATTTGATGGCTCCTTTTCCGACCAATTTAGATTTAGAACCAAACAAGACACAGTATCGGCAATAAGCTCCATCTTCAGTGGGAGAATATACCAAAAATGGAAAAGTGCGTAACCAAGCGTGTTGGATTTCAGATTTCGTTCGCCGGATTTCGGAAACTTATAAGCAACATCTGGTACCCATGCATCTGATAAAAGCTCATATTTGTCCTGGCTATGCAGCTATCGTCGACAAAACTTGGCAATATCCTTGATAGGATCCTAAGCAAGCGTGAATTATTTTGTCATTAGATTCTACTCTCGTGAAATTCACAAAAACGGAGTAGAAATAAAATTCAATTGAAGCTGAAACTTACATTGCAATTGACATCAGCTTGTGATGTCTCCTGCTTTTGTCGTTTGTTTGGTGGACTTCTAACCGGTTATTTGTCTTCTGAACCGAGAGAATCTGTTTCGGCGTTTATATTTTTTGAATGCAAAACTTTGAGAACGAAATGTGAACATTTGATTAGTAGTCTCGATGCATTTGTTTCGCGCAATAAATAATAAGCAACGTTGTCAGGCACAGGCCTGCCGCCTGCGATGGTTTTCCTCAAAAAAAAAAAAAAACTGAGTATAATTTCGGTAGGTATTGAGTACTTACATAGCTATGAAAAAATATTTAAAAAATGCCATGTTGAACCAATTTGCGGTTGGAAGTTGAAAACGATTTTGCTATTGATGAACCGATTTGCGGTTTCTCTTGGGTTTTGCTGGCGGTGGAAAGTTGAAACTGGATGCTCTATTGGACACTGACTGAGACGTATGTTTCCTTCGGAGTGAAAAAATTCCCTATTCTCGTCAAGCCAGGCCACATACTGCCTCATAGAGATTCCATACATCCTCCAAGGTCTCTCTTTATTCGTCATATCGGGGTTCTTGGAGGAATTATTCATTGTTGTTCGCGGCTCAAAGCGCTAGTTGTTTAATATATGTAGGGTTAAAAAGGCTCTAAAAATAGTCCATAATAGAACGCTGAAAGAGTTAATTCCGTTGAAGCGTTGTATCACGTCGGGGTCACCAGTTATAGCGGTTTCTCGAACACCTTCGTTATACAAATAATTATAAATTTTAATTTTACGGTTTAAATTCATAAGAATTAGAGAATGAACTGCACGATAGAAAATCTGACGTGACTGGAACTTCCTGAATAATTTGTTTTGTTTTTATATTTCCATAGCCAACTTTTGATGAAATTTTTTAAAATCGACTCCACCGCACATGTATTGCTATGCTGGTGAGGCTGGTTCTATTCACGACGCGTTGCTTTTAAGAAGATCCGGAATAATAAATAAACTCACTTCAGGTTAGTTATCATTTATTAAAAATTAAATTATATTCAAGACCTATAACTTTTCAGATGAACTCAACGTGAACGGGGACTTCCATTTGTTAGGGGACTCTGCATATCCACTTAAACTGTGGTTAATACCTCCATACAAAGATAAGGGCCAGCTTCGAGAGGAGCAAAAAATTGTTAACCGCGTTCATTCGGAATGCAGAGTCACTATTGAGCGTGCTTTTGGTTTGCTGAAAGGAAGATTCCGGCGCTTATTTTGTATTGATTCCCTAAAACCGGAATCTATTGTAAAATATGTTATTGCGTCGTGTATTTTGCATAACATATGTAGGTATACAAAATGATGTTACAGACGAAGAGTTCATTATCACAGCTGAGGATAGGTTAGGTTAGGTGCGAGTGGCTGCCCGAAGGCACACTTAGGCCAAGGTAGGCCCATTGTGATACCACGTTTGGGGCGATTCCTGTAAGAACTAACCCTGGAACCATCTAGTATCTTTAATGAATTGCTCCAGGTTTTTAATCCTGTAGTAGAGCGCCTGGGGGTTTTGAGCTCGGATTTCAGTTGCAGTGAATGAAATTTAATGATTCAAAGTGGAATGTTTAGCTTATAATATATACAAAAAAGTTTACCTATTAAACAATTGTGATATTGATTTAAAAAAACAAAAAAAAATATAATTGCGGTAGTTTAAATAGTATAATACCTCATAATAAGGATGTAGAATATTTTTATATACCAAAATTAAGATAATTTATATATTTATATAGAGACAGATTGCCGTTCAAGTATCGCTGTGCTCTCGAATCGCTGTTCACGTAGCACTGTTGTTTCGAATCAACTTTTCACAAAAACTGGCAGTCGAGTATCTGCTGGTCATTCGAAGAATTTATTGCAAAATCAATTTAAAATCCCGCAGTGTCGTTACAACACCCTTCCTGTCCCGAAGACATGCTTACACAAGGCTGGCTTGGTGTCTAAGCCGCAGAAACTAGGGTATTCAAAAATGCCGCCGAGCTTTTTTTACAGAAGAAAGTTGTTTTCAATTGTTCCACGCTTCTTGCACGGCTATCTTTCTTAACAAGCTTAATAAGAATATGTTATATTCGTGCAGTAACTTTTCTCCTTGGTCCTCCTTTACCTATATCCTTCAGAACTCTCCGTTCGTTGAGTTTTTTAATTTTTTGAATGACACAGGTCTTGCTTATTTGCAACTGGTTAGCAATCGCACGCTGCGACAAACCTTTATTGTGAAGTGCGATCACCTGTAAATTGGAAGGATGCTTGATTGGAAACCTTACTTGTGTAAAGACCGGAAAAAAACAGAAATTAACAGCCACAACTTCATTTCTTAAGTCTTCCTAGGAACTGCGCATGTCTCGAGACCCGCCCACCCAACAGGATTTGTTCAGCAGCGCTTAGTTAAGAGCTCGGCACGTAGGCGAGGCGATGATCCTCTCTGTCGTTGACTGGCCTGATTTAGCATTACATATAGCACCGAAAAATCATTAAAAGCAATGTCACAGGTGTTGTCAAGAAAAGTAATTTTTAAAAAAAGGCATCAAATATGGTATATTGGCTCTTTTAAGAAGATTGTCACTCTCAAACTCCCAGAACCTTAACAGGGATGGATAGCCGCCTCTTCCGCGTTTGGAATTAAGAAATCTCCAAAACCACTTAATCTCACTTA
The DNA here is from genome assembly GCA_951509405.1 of Machimus rusticus. Taxonomy (NCBI): domain Eukaryota; kingdom Metazoa; phylum Arthropoda; class Insecta; order Diptera; family Asilidae; genus Machimus; species Machimus rusticus. The sequence continues at coordinate 12,310,537 of OX608050.1, forward strand.
ACGGAACTGGTTTCATATTGTCAAAGTAGGTATGTATGCCCCGAAAAAAATTCATCCCGTAAATTAGAGGAAGATAACTTTTTATGCCCCGAAAAAAATTCATCCCGTAAATTAGAGTAACGATAAAGCTCCTAGAAGAACAGAATCGCAGACCTTAGATAGATTTAAGATTTTTTAAGTGTTTTAAAGATATCTTAAACCAAAGAGGGCCACAAAAATTACCTAATCTAGACACAAAATGTTAGACCCGAAATATAAACGATAGTGCGTTGTTATGGAAATATTTGACAACGACAGGTATGTTCTCAAAGACATACCAGGCGGACTAAAGACGCATCTATGTTTTCATTCCATCTATGCCGCCGACAATATGGAACCATGGTGTCAAGCATGGGATAACTACAACGACTAGAACGACCATCAGACAGCGACATCGAAGACAAGTGTGAGGCTCATTATAGACGCTTTAAACGTAACCTCCTGCATGGCTGAGCGCTGATGTAATTAAACTATCCGAAGCGCTCTTACAACACACCAATGAGGATAGCTAATTTTTTCGTGTACGAGAACTTAGCTTGAGCACACGTCTCTTGTTCAGCAAGTCAAAGTAATTCTATATTTTGGTAAGTAAGGTATAAATCTTTAATTATCCCAACCATCCAACCACCCTGAGGATAATAAATATATGTGTAGGTATGTACCTACATATATATAATTGTTGAATATTTCAAAGTAATCATACCGGTTGCTTTTTTAGCGAATCAAAGGTTTAGAATAATTATTGCAATTATAAATTCTGAAAGACAAATTGACATTTAAGCAAACATTAAAACATTTATGGTTGATTATATATAAAAATGAGCATTTAAATAACAGCCAGCACGCATACATAAACCAATTAAAACGCAAACGAACATTGCCCGCAACACTAAACAAGTTATAAATTCCAAGAAAAATAATAAGGATCACCTCATTAAATGCAGTAAGGTAACTTAAAAGACTACAACTAATTTGTCACTGTCGTAAACTTGCGAATGACACAAAAATTTGAGAATTTTGCTCAGCGAATCCTATGAACATCAATCTTCGAAAAAGCTTCTATTGCATTTTGTTCAGCATACGTAACTTGATGAATTTTCATAAGTGGAAAGTTCATCCTCACAAGTAAGCTCAACTCCTGAATGGAAGGACCAAGCAGCTTTCTCTACACATCCCCGGGTTTCCCCTATGAATATTCCTACGTAAACGTAACTTTTCGGAAATCAACTTTTGAGGAGCTTTTGAGCTCATTCCCAGGCCCTGAATATTAACGCAG